>JAHRIK010000001.1:0-541285 GCA_020085045.1 Pythium oligandrum | reverse complement strand
CCCTAAACCTAAACCCTAAACCTAAACCCTAAACCTAAACCCTAAACCCTAAACCCTAAAAAACCCTAAACCTAAACCCTAAACCCTAAACCCTAAACCCTACACCCTAAACCCTAAACCCTAAACCCTAAACCCTAAACCCTAAACCCTAAACCCTAAACCCTAAACCCTAAACCCTAAACCCTAAACCCTAAACCCTAAACCCAACCCTAAACCCTAGGCTGCTGCAAAATACACTTGGTTTTCAGCCTCTACTCTCTCTTCTCGTCTGAACCCTAAACCCTAAACCCTAAACCCTAAACCCTAAACCCTAAACCCTAAACCCTAAACCCTAAACCCTAAACCCTAGATCTCGTCGTAGATGGCATCCTGCTAACCATAGAAACAGCCAACTGAGCTGGTTGACACCATAGCTATGTGCTGAAAAGGTCTAATGAGATTGAGATTCTTGGTCTTCGGTTTGGCAAACTAGTCATGGTAAAATCCTCATGTCGTGTGCATCCTATTAAGTAACTGGAACGACAGCACATACAGACGATTTTATATCATTTGAATTAGCGCTGAGGCTACGGTTTGGGGAGAGAATGCATCGACTGAGCCATCGCCTCAGTGTTTTGCTGTGTCATTTGGTATGCCTGTTCTGCAGCCAGAACGAGCTGATTCATCTGCATCATCATGACGTCCTGAGCGCTCTCAGATCCAGTTGATGATGAAGGGGACCGACCAAGTGCTTGACGTCGTTCCCACTCATCCTCGGTCTCGACGTGAAGATTGCCAGCTTCTAGTTCTTGAGACACGCACCCTTCGTCTGTCGTTGAAGTTGTGTTTCGTTGCGCAGAAAGCAGTTTCACCAGTCCCAAGTTGACCTCGACGGAAGATTTTCGCTCGTGATACACGGAGAGCGCGCGTCCCACCTCGGATGCGTCAAGATTTGTCGACCACATGATACAGTTCTTGCAAAAAGCTGTTGGAACCTGAACGAGGTCACCATTACGGCGAATGTAGCTCAATTTCCGCACGGTCAGACAACGAGAGCACACAGAGTCCATACATAACTCGCATGCTGATACACGACGCAGCAGCGTGATGCGCTTTAAACACAAAGAACACTTGTCTTTCCGAGCCGACTTCGTCGCAGTAATCGCCTTACCGAGCATCTCAGCTCGCACCGACGCGGGCTGCGTCATCATCCACGTCAGCTTGCGGTTTTGGCCTACCCACGGCAGCTTCCATGTCGATATCAGCGCAATCGCCGACGAAAAGGTGGCCAGTGAGTCGATAATCTTGCCGCCCGGTTCCACCATCGACCGCAGATACACTTCCACCGAGTTGGAACCACTTTGACGAAAGATGTAGCATGCCGACAGTTGACAACGAATGAGGCCAGGGATCTCACGGCACTCCGGGACATCCACCGAGTGAAGAATGATATAACCTAGACGCTCACCATTGGGCATCTGGTGGATGCCGGCACAGTCTAGTAGAACCAGGTCGCGAGACTTGACGATCGCGTTCACACCACGCACCTCCTTGACATACCATCGAAGACTGTGGACCACGAACGGGTCGTCGACTGTCGGCTCGCGCCATACGTTCAGCACGCGGTAATCCACGCATTCGTCGTCGTTGTATGATCTTCGGATGCGCATCTGGTCAGTGGTCGTTGTCGTCGTACCAAGCATGAAGTCTTCGAGATTGCCGACCATTGTGCCCACACTGAGCAATCGCAGCCCGCTGCCTGCGCCGACGGTCGACGGTGTTCCTGGGTACTGCGGCACCGGGTCGCTCTTGCCATGATGCATATCCTTGTAGACTGTCGTGTTCTCTCGTGTCTGAACATGCTTCCATCGCTTCTTGTCCACGACGCGGTTCTGCACGTGCACAAAGTGATCCCACTCGACGATGGTCTCATTGAGCAGCACGTGCGCGAGGTTTTCGAGCTCGGCGATGCGCTCGGGCGTGGCTTCGACCGGCGCAAACGGTTCGATTTCGAGCGGGAACTTCATGCTGTGAGCTGCGACGGAGGACACCTCGCCAGCAAATCAAGCGGCAAGTCTGCAAGTGAGCGGGAGGAACGCATGGCGTCAGAGCTACTGGCGAGAGACGATAACACACAGTCCGCGTTCCCAAAACAGGGGGCTACCACACTTGACACGAGTCCGCCTAGTTCTAAATTACGGTCCATCAGACAGCAGACCAAGCGAGTCATGTACCCTGCTTTGGTACAGAAGATGTGTCGCTTCGCAGGATCCGGTAGAGTAGGTGGCGACACTGGGAGAGGGACTACTGTGTTCGGAGACTGCTGACCAACACAGTCAGATACTGGGATAGTATCAATTGATTACCTTCTTTAACCGATTGTCTTCATCAGTATAGTACCGATCTCAAATTCTATGGTATATGATATCCCTTCTATGAGAGCCAATACTACACAATCCATGGAAGAAGGCTCAAGGTGGATGAGCACGACAGGACAGCAATGCCGCGAGATTGTGGAGGCAGGCAGCGAGTAGTACAAGCGCAGGCATCTCAAGATGTCTAGATGTACACAGTGTACATCTAGACATCTTGAGATGCCTGCGCTTTCCCCAACGACCGGTCGAAGTCGGCGCTCCATAAAAACTAGATGCGAGAGTCAGCATGCCACGGACACCAGCTACGTAAAGGCGCTTCGAGTGTACTTTGGATTTGTGTCGGCCCAAGAAGACGATCTCAGACGTGATATCGATGGAATGGTTGCACTTTGCTGCTCCCTTTATAATGATTGTGACGTGGGATCGAGAATTCAATATCATTGAACCGTTTCAATCGTATTCAGCGACTGGATATGAATGAAACATAGCTGACGGTCGAGAACCAACACTCAGTTGCTAAAGGTCGCGTCGTTTCAAGCTCATTCTCGCTTGGCGTCATGGGTGGGAGCATCATGTCGCCGCGATGGCAGCTTCTCGTCGATTTCGCACTGATTCTGTTCTTCTGTGCACTGGATGCCCGTGATCTCGTGTTCAGAACGATGTGGATCGGCCCAAGCGACTCGTACTCGTTCACCACATTCACAAACTACACACTCGCACAAAAGGCTATGGAGCCTTCTGTGAATGCGACTGTTCCGGACCAGAAGATTGTGCGAGCTTCCGGATGGACATCTTTCCTGAGCAAATGTGGAACGATACAGCCATTCCGTTCTTCAAGCCCATCGGCATTTTCTTTAGTACTTGCGCGAGACTGCGATATTGGACGTCCAACAGCAAGCCATGTCGTCCCAACGCTCATCCTCTCCGGGACCATCCGTGCAGATGCAATAGGTTGGGTAGCTTGTCGAATGCTGTATCGCCATCGCAAGCCTTCGATTTGTCACTCACCCGCGGTGCGTCTCTTCCAACAAAGGTATAATATGCACAAGCTCCCAGCGCTTCTCTCATTGAGGGGCGACAATTCCAATGCGACATGGACGAGTAGGTATCCCTCAGCTCTATCCGCTCCAGGCAGCGACTCTGAGATGGAATTGATCGAGATGCTGGAGGTCATTGGGAAAAGCTCACCTTTACATCGCGTTGTGTGTGTGGAAGGCTTCCAACTTGAGACACATGGCGCCAATAATGCGACCATATTCGGCTGCGCGAGTCCCAGTCGCTACCATAGCGCGTTTATTGGACATCGCAACAGGGAAACCAGACTGTATCTACAAGACAAGGCGGGACTATCGATTGACGTGATGCACTTATTTGGTATGTCGTATGGCGTTCGCGAGAATCGTTGCAGTGTGTTCAATATCCAAAGCTCTATGACGATCAACAGCGGCCAACTCGCGATTGAACAAACGACACAGCTGAATTTCTCATCGTTTGGTGCACTGTACAAGATGGCAGTTCTTATCGACGCAATTATTCTCGTTGTCAACGCCTACAGTGCCATTCAAATCGGCCAACTCATGCTCGTTCCACTCTGGAAGTCGTTGAAAACGGTGGAAACATCAATTGCGGTCGCCTCCTCTGCCAAACTTATTTTCGCGGCCCAGGATTGTCGAGCAGTGCTGACAGCCTCGTTGTATAGGAGCCCGCCTATGGTCACACTGTATGTGACATCTCGCTTCCTTCACTGGATCACGTCAGGCCTCAACGGGACTCTACTCATCGAAAGTACCATGATGTCGGGTCAGCTCCACGCCACGCTCTCGTTGTTTCGCTACTGGGTACTGGTACTCATAATACTCAATGCCTTCTGGGATGTGTTCGTCGTGTGCCATGAAAAGTGGGCCTCCAAGCTTGTGCGATCAACTTATATCACGGTAACCGAGATCGGGGTGATATCCAGTGTTGTGGGTTATGCTCTTCGCTCGTCTTTACTAATGGTCGGGAGTCGGAGGCGTGAATTGGATGGTCAACGACTATCAGATACATCATCTTTTGTTGGAGAAACACTCGTCGCGAACGCATTTTCGGTGGACATTGATTCTCGTCAAAACTCGGATATCTTGATTGTTTGGGTCACGTATTCGCCTCTCGCTGCTTGGGTTCTCCTGAGTCTAACCAGTGCCTCGCTATACATCCTTTCTCGCTTCGTGTTCATGCGACTATGGTACCCTGATCTTCTGAAACATCATCACTCTCGACTCTTCATCCGCAGTTCCGGCCCGCATCACCACTCTACGTCCATCGTCCGTCCAGACCTCCGTGGTGACTCTCCCACAAAGCGACCAAATGAGCCAAGCACGAGTCCGACACGAAGCAACGCCACGATGGCAAGTGGGGATGAGCACGATGTCCGCTTACCTTTGGAGAAAGTTGTCAATCGCCCTCTTCGCGCGCAAAGTATGGTACGTAATGGCTGGGAGTTGGAGAAAAAAATCGGGCATCAAGTCTACCTTCGTCCGCCTCTGTACCTGGAGCATGGCATCATCCTTGAAGATGGGAGCCTCAAGACACGGTTCGGATTCATGGATGTTGTGCACCCATATCTTCGTGCAGAATGCCATGCGATGAGTGATGAACTCGCTGCATTGTTGTGCACAACATCTTCAACGTCAAGTCCACTTCGCCGCGTCGGTGCAGGAGAACAAACCAAGCGTAGTCCATTCGTACCGTTACGATAACCAAGATTGTTAGGCCGTAATCGGACGTCTGGTAGATTACAGTAATTCCTGGATTATCCACTCCGACCGATTTTGCGATAATCAAATTTTGGCTTTTAGACCACAAAGCGTGTTCGCCCGTAATCGGGGTTTGCGATCTGTTCTTATATCGAGAGATAGAGAATACCACCCTTTATAATAGCACGATCACCAAAGCGTGATGGCATGCGAAGGCAAGCAACCTTGGCGACGAAATGGTGCGGTATAGTGTACTATGGATGGGCGCGGACATGCTCTAAGCTAGACTACGTCTAGTTGGAGTCAGATACGAGTGGATTCAAGAAGTCTGAGCTAACACGCGTCCATTGATGTTTCCACCTAGTTAGTTACTCGTGATAGCAAGGTTGACAACACAATGGTTCTCCATAACATGAAGCCAAATGAGCTTTGTCTCGTAATAAAGACATTTGGTTGGCCATGAACGACCAGCGAATATTTGAGTCTGACGAGGAAGACGAGCACAATTACGAGCAGGACGCGTGACATACGAAGGAGGTCGAATAGAGCTATAGAAGCCAATCAATCGAAGAAAACGGTCCAAGTGTCGACGAGCAACAAGACTATGACTCAGTGATGCGTGTAGACCTAAAAATGAGTCATGAGCGACTCGAGAGTAGCAGTAGGCCTCGGACGCTAATGGTGGAAGCTACTTCTTCAATTGAGTTATACATACTGAGCGAAATCTATAGCTAAACCCATGGAAGAGGCGCAGGTGCCTCGCTCCATGGCACGCAACAACCCCGACATCATGCTTTCTTGGAGCACGTTTCCAAACACCTTCTTAAATACCAGTTATTATGTAGAACACGACGTATGTTATGGTACGCTTCTGCTCGATGGCAGACATCCTCTGCATAGTATAGCTCAGTGGCTAATATGGAATCGAATAAGTGTCAGAGAGAGAAACTAGATGAGCTCGATGAGTCCAACACTAGGCGCTCAGTTCAATCCTCCTAGTCCATCTTGCTCGGATAAAAAGCTTCGCGACCGCCTCCATACAATGATGCACACGGCGCCACAGCATTCCTATACGCGCGCTCTTTGATCGCACACTCACATCTTGACCTGTCTAACTTTCGATGCATTCTACGAGCTGTACGCCCCACATCGAGCGTGAGCCGAACTATTAGTTTGGTTAGTCCCTCTAATGAGTGACATGGCTACACTGGTAATCCAGGGGTAAAACGGGTCGAGGGTCGAACCACGATAATCCGGATTTTCGAGGACAATTCGAGTTTTCGGCGAAGCGTGTTTGTTTGCGAAATTTGAATTATCGTACCAGATAATTTGCATTATCTGACCGCCGATCACGGCCTTAGTTCATACGTAATTTGTATTACACCACAACGCATTTATACACTCTAGCTGCTTTACACTTCATCGTACGTGTTGGTCGGCGTCTTGAGACGCAGTGGATCACCATTGTGAGGAGAGAAAAGCACTGCAGTTTCCAAGACTTCGTCGTCCAATACCACCTCCACGATCTGCGTCGAGCTCTTGTAGTATGCGAATGCAGCGACGCCCATAAGTGAGAGGGGCACGCCGAGATCCGCCACGAGCCACATTGTACGCGCGCCGTGGTGTTCGTAGAAGTAGCCGCCAATGAGCGTGCCAGCGCCACGTCCGAGACCGTTTTGCACAGCATTAAGAACCCCCATGACCGTGCCTTCACAACCACGTGGAGCTGACGAATACACGTATTGCGTGCATGCCGCCCAGGTGAGGCCAAACGTGACACCATGTAGGAACTCGAATGGGATCGCGCTCCATGCGTTGGTCATGAACGCGTAGTACGTGATGCGGAGCGCGTAACCAGCGATCGAGATCAAGAGGACCTTGACCGTGCCAAGTTTGTTGATGATCTTCTGCGAGAAGAAAAAGGCAGGAAGCTCGGATGCGGTCTCGCAGGCGATGGCAATACCGATGATCTGCGCGTTTTTGTCCGACATGTTGTAGAGGTTGAGTGTGAGGAAGCTCGAGAGCACGCCGAACATGAGACCCATGAGGAAAACGACAACAAGCAGCACCAACACATCCTTTTGATGGAAAAGATGACGCAGTCCAGCTTGGAAAGATGGTCGACGTGGGAGCGTCTTCGTCCTCGCAGAGCCGTCCTCCATCGTCACCATCTCCGCCTCCGTCTCGTCTTCGTGGCCGTGCTTCATCACTGGGATCTGACGCAGGACCAACAACGCAAGCAACGCAAAGAAGATGCTGAGGTTGAATGCCCAGGCGACACCCATAGCAGCCACGACCAAGCCCGTGACATACGCGCCAGCGCCGTAACCCACAGCACCAAAGAGACGCTGCTTACCGTATTCACCGCCGTACTTGGAGATCATGTCCAAGATGGCAAAATCCAAGAGCGAACCTGATGGGGCCATCTGGAACTGGCCGACGAGCACGAGAAGCACGGTGATGTGGAAGTCGCGACAAAACTGCACGGTGTATAGCAGCAACGCGCCCGTGATGATGCTCATGTTGTGTACGAGACGGTGGTTCTGGTAGCGATCCGCCAATGCGCACCAGAGGGGCGGCGCGATGATGGAGCAAATGCTGGGTAATGTCTGCAGGACGCCGATCTCAAACTTGGAGAACTGCGCCGTGTGGTCGTAAAACACAGGCATGAAGTTGTTGAGCGCCGATTGACCCATGTTGAAGACGGTGTACATGGCCTTGGGCGCCCAGAGCTGGTCGCCACAGAAGAACGCGGCGCCGGGCACTTGCGGCGGCGCGTCGCATGTGGACGACTTGGACGAGAGCAGCGGCTGGTTCTGCTTGGCGACCATGGCTGAACAAGTGTGCGCGGTGCTTGGAGAATCGGCAACTGAGAACGCCGTCAGCCAGCGCGAGGGATGGGGGAGGCAATGCTGACCACCAGCTCATCAGAGCAAAATTTCCGTTGCGCTAGTTCAAGGTGTTTCATTCCGAATCCGAATGCACCGTGGCACCACTTCCCTGCCTGGAGATGTGCTGACGAAGAGGTTTCCGTTGAATGCGCATCAGTCTCACCCCTCACTATAATGACTTTACCAATGGGAAAACAGAACCCAGTGCCCTTGTCGCAAGGGATACAGATGGGACGAAGACAGCAAGACTGGTCAGGCGCGAAGCGAAGTAGGCGAGGATGACGCATGACGATCGGTTTGGACACACGGTGGTGCTGTTGGATGGCGGACAGGCCACCGAACTAGAGAAGGACGAACGGGTGGATCTCGCGACGACACGACTTTGGTCGGCGGCACTACTGCTCGAGCGAAACGCCCACCTTGAAGATGTCGTCGTTGCCATGCATCGAAACTACTACCTCGCGGGGGCGGATGTCGCAACGACCATCAGCTACCAAACGTCTTTGGAGGGCTTCCATGCCGAAGGAATAACGGATTCGGACGTTGAGATGGAGAAATATTATGCCAAGAGTGTGGAGATGGCCGTGCGTGGGCGGGAGCTGGCTCGGAAGGAGCTCGAGGCTGACCCGAGCAAGACCAGGTGTCCACTGCGCGTCGCTGCGAGCATCGGCTGTTATGGAGCAGCGTTGGCTGATGGATCTGTACGTGGTACATTACCGCCGACTGACCAGCCTCCAATCATTACTTGTGTAAGCACAGGAATATCGTGGCAACTATGACAAGACAGTCAGCGAACTTGTGGCATGGCACCACCATCGCTTCGCGTTCTTCGCCAGTCAACCGGGGGTGGACTTCCTGCTTTGTGAGACCATCCCATGCCTAGATGAAGTAAAGGCGATCATCCAGCTCGTCAACGCCATGCCGTCTGTGCGTGTGATCATCTCGGTTGCTTGTCGAGACGAATCGCTGCTCAACAGTGGCGAGCCCATCAGCGCGATGACGGAGCTGCTCAAGTCATTACAACGACCAGAGCAACTGCTTGCAGGTATGTCGTTCGACCAACATGATCACTTCTCACATTTTCATATTACTTGTTCTGCCCAGTTGGTGTCAACTGCACGTCACCACAATTTGTCGCGAGCTTGTTGCGGTCGTTCGAGTGCCCTTGTCCCAAGGCTGCATATCCCAACAGTGGAGAAGCATGGGATGGCGTTGATAAGCGTTGGATCCCAGCAAGTCATGTGCACAACGTCGACGGCTCCTGGTGGGATGCCTATCTCCCTGAGTGGTTCGACGTTGGCGTACGCGTCTTTGGCGGTTGTTGCCGCACGGGACCGAGGGACATTCAGATCCTTCATGACTATTTCTCTAAAGCCGCTTAATATTGGTTTTTCATTGAGAATCTGGATCCGCCGTTCGCTTTTGATTGAGAAGATATCGAAGAATGAGCGGTGCAGCAGCTTCTGACCGAGCAACGATGGTGTCTACGGCGGCCATTTCAGTGGGTAGGCTCTCGGTATGAAATTTTTGCTGGACAAACCAAGCAACCATGGTACGCAATTGGGACAGAGTCTCCAAATCAGCTCGATCGGTACGCTGAGCTGAACTGAAGTGTCCGGCCATTCCATGTCGCTTGTATCCGCCAACAGGAATGCTCACACGACAGTGAAGGGGTTCGGATACACCCAAATCGTCCAGGTGTACGACAGCATCGCAGTTCACACACAAGAATTGACGACATGACAGACAGCGCTTCAATGATTTGACGACGCAACGTGTGAGAAGAATGAAGCATATCGCACAACATTCTCGTGGGCTCGCAGTCGGAGTAGCGAAGGCAGATTGCTTGTCTTGTACGGCGTCCGACGAACGAATCATATGTCGCGTACTGCAATTTTGCTTGCAGAACCGCCGTGTTCCGCTCGGACATACTCGTCAAGTTCCGTCCGCAGTCGCTGCTCTCGCTCTATTGCAGCTTCACGATCTCGGATTGCGCATGCGTACTTATCGGCAAGCAGTCTGTGAAGTGCTTTATCGTCCCCGTGCTGGTTTATAGCATTGTCTCCTTGACCAAGCGTTTCATTGACCAATGCTTCCAGATCTTGCGCTGCCGTATCAATTTCTGTTGCATCGTCTGTCTCCAGAGTGGCAACATCCACAAGCCCAGACCGTGCTCGCTCCTTCTGAGCACTTTGTTTGGCGGCGTTGTCGTCACGATCTTCTTCATTCTGAACCCATGTTGCTGCATCATCGATAGTCAAGGACAATAACGCCTTCAGCGCCAATACTCCATGCTCAGTCACCAGCAGTATCCAGAGTTTTGTGACATAGCTGGTGGCAGCCACGCTTTGGTGAGATGTGAACACAGCGAGGAGACTTTCGAAGACTTGGCTGGACGTAAAGAAGAGTACTGCACAATTGACAGCAAGTGCGGCAAAGCTCATAAACTCGAGAATGTTCATGAACGTGGAGACTTCTGTCTCGCTTTCGAATGGGGGTCGTCTTTTGACTTGGGTGCAACTAATGACGTCGAGTCTAGTGTTGATCACATTGCTAAGAAGTGCCAAAAGTGGAGCCAACGGAAGCACTGATACGAACATTGTGATATATCCGTATTGAAGCACAAGCTCCATTTGCTTGCCCATGAGAAAGTCGGGCGGCTGCATGAGCTCTTGTAGCAAAACAATGCGTGGAACACTGGCTGCTGCTGGAGCCTCCCCAGTCACTTTGTCTTTTTCCGGGGCTGCCGTGTCCACAGCTGGTTTGGTTGGTTCCGGATCCATCGTCATCTCCATGTGATACCATTCAGGCGTCAAAGAGCTGGTGAGCGTAGTGAGCCAGGTTTGTTTGGGTGTTCCGGCGGTCTGTACAGCGCGGAACCCTGCAGCTTTCCACTCTTGTGTGACAGCTATAAGAGGGAAGATATGCCTTTGAAATGAGTACCAGATTTGTCGCGTACCCATAATGACGATGAGTTGATCTCTGAGTGCGGTGGGTTTCCGTTCAACGAAGGCGACCCAGAAGAGAGAGATGAAGGCATTCAAGAACTTGAACCAGAAGAGCTTGGTGGCCAGCACGGACTCGTATTGCCAGACAGTTCGATGGTTTTCCCACTGAGTGAGCGCTACTGCCACATCTGTGTAGACATAATCGAGTATGAGCATCGATATGGCATTGAGCACTGGGATCACGTAAGGAACGAGCAGTGACGGCATCCAAGGGAATACTTCCCTCAGAATGGTTGTGGAAGACGCGTTCAGCTTAATGCCGATGAAGATGACGACAACAGCACTTGCCATAGTCAGAAGGACCGGGATTCCGAGGTAAACACGGAGAAGTTGCAAGGATTTTGGAAAGGTGATGTCAACTATTGACTTTTCGGGTGAGATGACTTGGAAATCGCCATAAAACTCTGGTGATTCTTCATTTCTGTTGCGTTTGAAGTTGCCAAAGTTTGTTTGGATTTCGCTTCGTTTGCGCTTCCAACGTTCGACAAGTAAAGTTGCCCAAAGCGAGACTATGATGGCAAACAAAGGAGAGAGGAACGAAGCAATCTCCAGTGACGATAGCAATTGGCAAATAGCCCCCGGAACAGCAATGAGAAGCAGCCACACGGTGTAGAACATCATGAATGCGTAGTAGAACGCATGCTTCTCTCCGAAATACGTGAGCAAGGGCCAGAGCATTTCGTATTGGTGGGTGCGCCGTTCGAGAAGAAACTGCTTCAGACTCGTTTCATTGAATGGCTGGAAGATGCGTTTTTGTGCATCGGTCCGAACCCAGTTGCGAACGATATTCTTGCAGCCTGAAACATCGTGAAGAGGAAAGATGGCTCGAAGGTTGCCTCGTTTCAAGTGCTTCTTGAGATTGACTTGTTTTTGGATTATATCCAAGACAACTTGCTGACGATGAAGTGATCGAAATGGCTCGAATACATGGGCAGAACTAGTGTCGTATTTCGATCGAATCGATGAGCCACGGTGTTTGATTTTGAGCTGAAGGGCTTGAGCGTGGCGAATCAGTACTTCGTCGGTGGCACCCACCACAACGTAATCAGTCCGGTCCACGCTGATTACTCCACACAACCTAGCCGGGAGGATCTTGTGTCCAGCTCTCAGTATTTGAAGGGATGGAGAGAGGACGCTTTCTTTGCGCAACGTCTCGATCATCGACTCCTTGAATTGCTTCTTCTTCAACCCATCAAAAAGGAGAACATACTCGGTGCGCTTGAGACGCTGCGAACTGGTTGCCCCTGTTGTATGCAGACCAAGATCATGGCGCAATTCATCGTTCGCTACATGGTGAATAAATGAGCCCTCAACATTGCAGTTCCCAAGCTCCCATACGAGACTTTCTGCTGTCAGGAACTGACGGAAGACGGCAACGACCTCGTATTGAAGAAAGAGAACTGCTAGAAAAAGTGGTGACTCGTTGCGATAGTTGCGCCAGCCTGCGGTTGCCAGAGGAAGTACATCCAGCTTGGTTACATCACGTCCAACTTGTTCTTCCACCTTCCCAAGTGGATCCAGGTCATCGAAAGGGACGACAACACTTTTTTTCGGACTATCTTTTGGTTGATGGACATGTGCCAGTACTGGGTTGAGTTGAGCAAACACTAGAAAACTCAGCAGGAGACGGACGATATCTTGCTGCCCGTGGACCGCTACTGCGTGCAGCACTGACTGCCGTTTGTTTTCTTCGCATGAGCAGACGTAAAGTGGCTGGAGTTGGGCAAACGTACTTCTTGTCAACGTGTCACCACCAGCGGGGACCTCTAGCTTCAGTGCCAATAGTGCCTGAACCTCTTCAACGAGTCCAAAGCAACCCATCCAATAAAGTAAGTGTTGGCCATAGCGAATCGCGTCTGCAACTGCAAATCTGGGTGCTTTCTTCTTAGCAAAGAGATGAAGTGGCAAGCGGGAGTTCATGTCGTTCACGTAGGCCACAAGCTGGGGTGCATTCTCCAGGAACTCTTGGGTAAAAAGTCGCAGCACCTGAATATGATCAAGACGTAGACGCCATTGCGCATACTTGCTGCGTTTGAAAGGTGGAAGCTTACGAAGAGCGTTCATTTCCTTCAACAACGCTAGACCGCGCCTCCCAGCAACATCAGCCGCAAAGAGGTTGTCGGAATTGACAAAAAGTGGGATACTGAACTGTGTCTTGCCGATGCGCCTCCCTTCAGCTCCTTGTGGGCAGCGTGTCCTTGGATTGAGCAGTATCGCGCACTGTTCATGATTTCCATTGTACGCACTCCAATGTAACGGTGTCCACTTGTTGGCAATTTTGGCGAGATTCGGTTGATCTCCTTGGAAAAGTAGTAACTTTGTGATCTCGAGGCCGTCGTCAATGTGTCTGTCTGCCGAGCCACAACCAAAGCAACTGATACACTGTAGTGGAGTGTTACCGAAGTCATCGACATGTTTTCGTCCGCCGAGAAGATCTTGGGGTGCAATCACGCGATTTGGGGGTAGTAGGATAGCAGCTGTGGGAACAGCGTCAGTATCCCCCTCCTTCGTTTCCATCGTCACCTGAAACAAGGGTTTGGCAATGTTTGGTATCCGAACTTCGTGGGGCAATGTCTGGGCAAAGTCAGTGTATTCTGCACTCAACGGGTGAAGAAGCTCACTTGTCTCCTCCACGTCGCGACTTGTGAAGTAAACTAAACAGCATTCACCAAGCAAGAGACGAACAACGTTCACTTGACCGTGCATGCAAGCTGCAAGCAACGGTGTACGTCCAGCGGTAGATCGAGCTTTTAGCATCCCCACTGCTGTTGAAGCTGATATCACTTGAGTGTTTCTTGCGTGGCTCGCCCCACCGACTCGTGAGGAAGGATGGTGGAAATGCCCAGAGGAATCGCCATAGACTAAGAGCTCAACGACGCGCTCTTCGTTGCCATTCTCGCACGCTTCGTAGAGATCCATTTGCTGTTGATGCGCACACCTTCGTGACTGGTCTGAGAACAGTTTCGGCTTTGTTTGGTATGTGGTTACAGTTCGAAAAGGCGCAGCATAGGCGCTCCTCGCCGGATACACTTTGGGTGAAAACGAGACACTGAAGATATCATATTGACTTCTGAGATAGTCATTAGCTAACGTCCAATTGAGGTCTACTTTGTGGATCCAGAGCTTACCGAAGCTAGCGATGTGACGCCGACGAGATGACGATATGGACCTCCCAGATGCCACAACGTGACGGCACTCGGTGACAGCTCAAGGGCAACTTCAATCGCTCGTTGTGTTGTCCGTCGAGTTGACTATGCGGATCAGGATTGTTCTCAAAAATTTCGAACACTGACTACGAGTCGGAGGCACAGAGCGGACGAAGAGAACTGCCTCTATGTCTGCTCTGTTCTGGAATCTCGAATCTATAGAGGTCCCTCGTTGTCACCTGCAATCTCGCTCCAAGTAGACTGCCATGGGCGCTCTTACAATCAACAGTCTCGCTTAAGTGAGCCAGAAATCAGCATGAAATGGTGACCTACAACGAGGGGCCATAGGACAAGCTTCGATGTGGTCTCAATTCTGGATGTGGTTCAATCCCGTTCGGACTCTGACGTAATTTTTCAACACGTTCGTTCTTTCGTTGACAGTTCGCTGAGCATCTCGGCGTTGTTTGGCAGTGGTCCCTCACTCAGTGCAACAGTCTAGACGAAGCAGCCTTGAGCTCCGGTCAGCTTGTGTTCGCGATCCCCTTGCCAGTGAACGATATCTCTGTCTCTGTCGTCCTCTCGAGCGATCGAGGCGACGACACGATCAGAGAAACATCACCTGTGTCCAACAGTGCTTCTATCAAAGTCTCAATCACAAGTCCAGATCTGCCAGTCGCTGAGATTACTAACTCGACCGGTTCGGCCATGAAGATCCTGCGGTTCTTGTGTGTAATCGTTGGCCCATCATCGCGTCATCTACAACGGTCCAAGTCCAGCTGAATGACCAGCGTGGGGTCTCAAGGCATGCGCTGACCACTTAGACTCATACATGTCCAAGGTGGCAGCAGCTGGTCCGGAGCTACGCCAAAGAGTTGAAACCAGAGTCACCAGCCGTTGAGGTGCGGTGCAACACCCGCGTCCTTCCTTCCTGTCGCGATCACTCCGTGCAGGTGGTCTTGTTGTGCACCAGTGGATGCCGATGACGTTGTGCAGAGACAGACCGCGACTGTATTGGGGGATGAAATCTCACGTGGACAACCACAACAACGACACTGCGAGAATCGGTCGCACAGAGCCGGGACAAAGAGTTCGGTAAGGGCTCGAGTCGCCAGTGTTGACTGCTGTGTCGGGATGTGTGTGTGCGTGTGTGTGTGTCCGTCGGCGCACACACACTCATGTTGAGAGAAGAAGCGTCACCCATTTGACGATTGCCCACCGCAACAAGAGACGGCATTTGCCGTTTGACCACCGACTACAGAGGTGGCGAGGCGACACCACCACGAGATAGAACAGCATGGAGATCACTGTCCGCGTCGAAGTGCAGTATGTTGCTCCAGAGCAGGCAAAGATGGAGCATGTCCTCCAAATGTTCCGACGACCGACGTGGGTGCGCTTCATGATGCGATACATTTCGCCGCGACTGAAGAATGTCTCGCCCGCAGACAAGTCCGTGCTCCAGCGATTGCAATCTGAATGGTCAGTGCCGAATCCCGAGGAATCGATCGACTGCGTGATCTGCATGACGGAGAATGTTGACCCGGCAAACGACCAAGTAAAGCTTCCGTGTGGCCATGCTTTCCACCATCACTGCGTGTCTTCGTGGCTACAGATGCGGAGTACGTGTCCAGTGTGCCGCTACCAGCTACAGAAGGCGTTTGCAGGAACGTACGCGGTCCACAGCCTTACATCCACGGTTGTCCTCAGCGAAGAGCATCAGCGAATGACGCGCGAAGAGATCCTTCAGCTATCGGTGGAACGACAAGTCGTCCGAGCAGTCGTACAGGCCACATTAGTCAAGGTGATCTCTGCTGAGAAGCAAGCCGAATACCCGTGTGAGTTGAGTGCACTACTCATGCACACAAATGGAGAAGTTTTCTCAGACATCGACGTGGAGTCTGATGGAACTCTTCTAGAGTGCCAAGCTGAAGAAGAAACGAAGGCGGAAGATCATGGCGCCGCCGCTGGAGTGCAAGCGATTAATCGCGGACGAAGACATCAAAGGGACGAAGAAACACATTTGACATCAGAGGAACCGATGGGATCCCCCGCGAAGCGACTTCGCCGAGTTTGAGTTGGTGCACGGATGAAAAGAATCGTATTTATCAGTCAGTGGTTGCTTCCTCAGGCAACGCATGAAGATAGAGTGAGGATTACTGCATGTATAGACGGCCATAGACATAGAGATCATATAGACGATTCCATTGACACAGACGGAAACGTCACAGCTAGACATGAGATCGGGTTGCGCAGCCTCTAGACCAGTCCAGACGAGTTCTTGTGGCCACTAGCCAGCGCCGTTTTGTACCCATTCACGACCAGACGATGTTACAAGCAGTCAACCGTATCAACTCTTGCGATTCTTACGTCAAACATGGAACAGTCAAGTCTGTGTTGAGAGTGGAACTGTTTTGGAAGGAAACCATTTTGAAAGGGAAGCGATGGTCCGGATTTGTGCTCCGCGCCGACGCGGCGACAATGCGATGCGATCGCGCGACTGTGACAGTCAAGGGGTTTACGAGAAGACACATGCTTGTCCGGCAGGCTAACGACTCGAAAAGGGGAACAGACAAACTGACGATCTAAATTTCTTTTAGTTCCGAGTGCCATGAGTGGCTGGTTGACCTGCCGCTGGTCATTATTGATCCCTCGGGGTGAGGGAACAACCAAATCAGTCACCAAGTGGATGTACGACACGACAACTTTGCCTCAGCGCTTATCAGATGATCGCGATCCCTTTGACGCGAGACCATCAGCCAACTTGGAGACGATATGTTGACGTAGGTCACCTTCAATACTCACAGGGTGGACAGGACTTGCCATCCGTTTCAGCTTGAGGACCTCATCACTGAGTATTCGAAGAGTTCTTTTGTTGCTGTGGAAGTTGCAATCATGAAACAAACAATTGTTAACAAAGACATTCAAGAGCAGCCAAAAGCTACTGCTGCTGCGCTGTGGTGGACAAAACGCTACCTTCTCGTCGCCACCGCCAACTTGTCCAGTTCATCACGCAACTCGAGATTTTCGGCTCGCAAAAGCTGGTTTTCCGTCGCTAGGTCTACCAGTTTCTTGTCAAACTTGATCTCCATCCGTCGCCGATGCTGGATCGCGTCTGTCTTGACGTCAGCGATCTGCTCCCCGAGTGAGTGCTTGAGTGCGTTTGTCTTCTTCTTGTACTGGCCCCACAAGAGTTGTTTCTCTTCTTCTCGCAGCGACGAGACTTGAACAAACTCCTTCTCCATCATCTGCATGACTTCGTGGAATTTTGTCATACGATGCAACTGTTGACGATGGAATTTGTGAGTCTGTTGGTGGCTCTCCAACAGTTTTTCTTCCAGGGTTTGCTGTCGTGCCGCCATCTTCGCGACCACTTTCTGCTGTTTTTCCATCTCGGTCAAGAAAAACTCGACCAGGTGTTGATTCTCCGAGCCGTCCGATTCTCCTCGACTGGGCTTTCGAGATGATCGCTTGCGATGAACATTCTCGTATAATTCTAGTCGCTTTTCAAGTTGTTCTAACACACATTTCCAATCAAATCAGCACTACTTCAGTGAACATAAGGGAGGTTACGACTAGAACATACCGATCTTCCGTTCCAATGCTTCGTATCGAACATGGGCACTCCTTTTCGCTGTCTTAACGGGCTCAAGAAGTTGGTTGTCGTCATCCTTCTCCTCTTCATCGAAATCCAGGCTGAGAGTTGAGAAGTTGTGGCTCATGGACTTGGTCGGCTCCTCATCGTCGTCCACCTCATCGCGCTGGAGCTGGAGTGATTTGAGTCTCGTACTCATGTGTCGCTCGATCTTGTTCAGATCGTCCCGAATCGTGTCTCCGTTAGTTGGATCTCGCCCGCCCTCCGAGTCGTAGCCGTCGTCTTCTTCTCCTCCTCGACTACACTCGTCACTCCGACGCTCGCCCGCTTCCTCTGTCGCGCGCGGCCGGGATGACTTGGCGTCTACCATCACCTCCTGGGGGTACCTCGCCTGCCGATCACAATGGACACGGTGACTGACCCGAACCCAGCGGTTCCATCGTTTTTTATGTGGCTCTTCAAACAGGCGGGCGGTTGAAAAAGACCCTGTATTCGGATGGGGCCAGTAATGCTGCTGAAACACTCTCCCAGGCGAGAAGATGGATGGACTCATGCGGGCAACGATTCAGCGCGGCTGACTCGAGTGGCGATGAGTACAGCGAGACTCAGCCGCGCTGTTCAATGCACTTCTGTTTCAAGGTGCGACTTCATATCAGATCGCGAGTCACCTAGGTGTATATTACTTTTTACAAGGATCGTCACGGTCTCTTCAATACATAGACCTTGGAAATGACCAGGAGCAGCTGCAGACACGGCAACAATAGGTATTACGACACATCAGTGCACGTGAATCAATGTACAAGGCTCATCGAAACGTGAGCAGGCCGAGCGAGCGATCATGAGAGACACTAAACATGGCGTCGTAACGGGGATGCCATGTCGCATGAAGAACTTGCTTTTCTGTGGGCGGAGAACGAGTGTTAGCGCGAATCTAAGGTCGACGAGGAGTTTGAGTGCAGCACTTACGGTGGACATTGATGGATTGCTGCGGAAGTACATACGGGAATTTCGGGCCACGAACTCGGACGTCCCAGACGTTGACCAGCCCAGAAGTGCTGCCACATGAGACGTGGAAGCCGCCAGGCGACCATCTCGGCACAATATACTGGCTCATCGATTTCGAATCGGATGACCGCACCCAGGACAGCGTCATCGTCGACTGCCGCTTCTCATCATAGCGCTCACGCAGATCGTGCAGAAGAAGATTGTGTTCCGACTGCTCAACACTGCTGATCAGGAGGAGATTTGGATTGTGTGGGTTCTCCAATACAGCGTTGATCTTGGATATGTGCGGGCGCCGGCGTTCCATGACGGTGTGTGTTCGGAACGAATTCATATCGTACCGTATAACAAGGCCATCCAATCCACCCGTGTAAATCGAATTTCGCTGGGAATGCATACAGATAGACCGCACATCACTACGATGCTCTCGGTGCAGTACGCGCCATTTGAAGTCGGTCTGGCTCTTGAGTGCTTCGTGCTCTTCCCACATTACTAACCCGTGATCCGACCCAGCAGTCACCAGACCCCGCGAACTGACACCTTCACCATAGCCAGATGGAATCCATTCAATGGCCGAGATACCTCGGGTGTGAAGAGTTGTTGATTTGGCTTTGAGACGATCCCTTGGCAAGACTAGCGGCTCGGAGCTGTTAGTCAATGACAGTTCATGTAGTCTCGCAACGCAAAATTCACTCAATGAATCGACCGGGTCCCGGAATGCAATCGCGAGTCGGTCACCACCAGGACTCCAAGCAATGCTTTCAGGACATTGGGCTTCCTTTCGGAAAGATGTCGGAGCAAAGCTTACAACCTTGGACACCTCGTGGTTGTTTCGCGTGTACTTCCACAAAATCAGGCCACCATCGTCGGAGCTCGTAGCAAACACGTCTTGCTGAATTGGGTTGAACGCCAAGTGGCGAATTTTGCGTGCACATCCATCAGGGATATTCCGAATGCGAGGCTGAACGAGCAATTTGGCGACATCAACTCGACCCCAGAAGTAATCGCTCATTGGTTCACTGGATACCTCCTTAGGCTGACCAGAGTTAGTATGTCGGGTCTTCTCAGGACTCACACGACGGGAAACCGACATGCGGCGACTGGCTTCACGGGCTTCCTTTTTCACTGGTGGCGGCTCGACAATCTTCACTTCATCATCATCATCCTCGTCATCGTCAATCACTCGGACTCTTTTTATACCTCGGCTGGACCGCCCAGTGCGAATAGCAGCTTCATCGTCGTCGTCCGTGTGCGTTGAGGTCTTGCTTCGCCCATCTAGTGAAACTGCCTCATTTGAAAGAAATTGTTGCTGCAGTTGCCGACGTTTTTCGAGCCCGTCCAAGACTATCTGCAAGTCCATCACCTCGTACTTCTTTGCATCGACTTGTTTTTGCAACGTAGCCAGCTGATCTTCCATTTCCGTAAGCTCTTTCTTCGCGACCTTCATCTTCTTCTCTGTGCGTTCCAAATCACGTTCAAGCTGTTGATCTGCACCAGGAGTTGCGCTACTGGCTTTGCTCTTCCGCCGAGGTGTAGAATTGCGTGCTACTGACTTTGCGCGCTTTCTCTCACGAGACTTTTCAGGCCGTGATCGCCTGCTGTCATCGGCACTAGGATCGCTGCTACTGCTGCTTGAACTTCGATGACGACGACGAGCTGATGACTTGGAGCGTCGTGACGCACTCTTTCGAGTTTTGCTCTCGTTCCTTGATTTTGACTTTGACCGCATTCGCTCTTGAGAGCGGGTACGAGAAGACACACCCGAAGATGCACGCGACTTCGCAGGTTCCCTCTCATGGGTACGTCCACGAAAATCTTCCGTTACGTCGCTCTTCCTGCTTCTAGACGGCGATCGAGCTCGCATTGTTGAGGAGCTTGTCATTGTAACGCTTTTGTGGCATGATGGACTGCGAGCTTGTCGAGAACGGTCACTTCGTCCAAGAGCAAAGAACTCCTGGCCGTTGGTGCTTGGGAGGCGACGTAAGGTCGATTCGCGAGCCCGAGACTTAGATTTGGACCGTGTTCGGAAGCGAATTGTTCCATCATTGGCTGTCAAAGCTGACGCATCTGTGCGAGAAGATGTATTCGCGCTTGAGCTGGTGTGCCAAGCGGGTGACTTGGGTGGGGAAAGATGGCGTCGTCGTTTAAGCACCGAGTCCCGCTCGAAATCCGCCTCGGAGATTGTAAAGTGGTGAGCCCCGCCTGACGAATAGTAATGGCCGCTCCCAGACCCGTGGTAGCGACTCATTCTCAACTGCGCTCGCTTCCGGCTTCCGATCACAGGTGCGCTTCCACGGGTTATTGGGCAGGAGTCAACACGGCGCCACCAGTATTTACAGAATTGTCTTTCTGTCCAATCATGACCTTTTAACTCTTTAAGCGATCATTCATTGGTCAAAACGACGCGAAAGAATCAGTTTTGGCGCCATCATGGGGCCGAAGAGCATGAAATGCCGCGATGGCTCGGAAAGAAAGGAAAAACGAGTTCGTTTCGATTGCAGATCATGGTATCCAATTGGAATAAGCGCTAGTGATGGCTGATACCATTTATTTAGACTATATAATTATTGTCACAATCGTTGCGCACAGGCTCGCTTTAGATACTAATAATGAGCCGATCTCCCCGAATTCTTGCCTGCTTCACCAATGTAGCCGGGGTACTGTAATTCTTCCTCGATTCTTATCTCACGTCGAACTCCAGTTCGATGGGTACAGCGCTGAGATAGTTGGTGAAGACAAGGTACGTTTTAAGTGATTTACTTGAACCGCAGTTGTGCAGCCTCAAATCTACAGAACGATCGTTCCCTACCTCAGCCCAGTGATGTAAAAATGGAGATCATGGTCATCGCCTCGAGTCTTCATCGGTCAAAGGTCCAGTGGTCGCAACAGTAGCGAAATGGCACAACGGCAAGAGCCACGGTAGCCACGTCGACCATTACTCCCAAGCGACGCAATGATCTGTCGTGGCGAATTGTCGCTCAATTGCGCCAGCGGACCGATGGGTATAAAACCTCTCGGCGGGATGGCCACAAGACGTGAGATTTTATATTGTGAGCCTTGTGGCCATTTGAGGCTCGGTGATTTGTGCGTTTTCCGACCTGTTGGTTGTGATACCCTGACGAATGATACACTTCATGAGTTAGGGTAGGGGAAGGGGGTTGAAAAGTCTGCGCCTCTGGAACCTTCCGTGGTTCGCCTGATTTCTGAGGTTTTTTGCTTTTCCCGTCTCTCTCGAGCCAGCGAACGACCTCATGGAAGACGCCACAAGCGGCATTGCGGGACGGCGTTCATGGTGAACAAGCACAAGGATCTCGAGCGGGGGCCCGACGACAACGGACCCATGACCGGCACGGACGCCGACTTCGAGCGCGTACCTAACGACAACTTCCACAAGATCGGCGGTCCGCTCCCCGAGACCTCGGACCCGCGCACCATCAAGGGCGCGGCTGGTGGCTCAGGTAATGGCAACCGACTCTTCTTCCTGCGCGTCATCGACTCGCGCAAGTGGCATTACTCGGAGACATTCGCGCTCTTCCTCGATTTCTTTGTCCAGTTGCTCGCCATCTCCTTCGCACCAAAGAAGAACTTCCCGAATGAGGTCGCCGCCAAGAGCTCGCGGTTCTTCTCGTCGGGTCTCATGGTCTGCTACCTGATCGATATGGTGATCCGTATTCTCGGTCTTCGTGCGGCTTTGCTGCGTTCGCACTCCAATATTGCAGACCTTCTCTGTCTCCTTGGTATGGCTGGGATGCTCGGCGTGCGCTACGTCATGCACGAATACGAATACTACGTCACCCTCGGCTACTTGGCTCTTGTGGCTATGCGTCTCATTCTCAAGCCTCGTGCTCGTACGTTCTCCAAGAAGCTTCACAAATTCCGTGCCAACGGCGATCACATCCGTATCTCTATCGAATCCCTTCGCGCGTCTTTGGCTCGAATTCCTGGTATCTCGGCTCTCTCCATTGAGATGATGGAGACGGATTTGGTAATCATCTGTGGTCGCGACGTGGGTGACATGAGCCGTGACGAGTTGATGCAGTTCCTTGAGCGTGCCCTGCATTACCGCCCTCCAAACCTCTCAGCAACTGAGTTTCTCGGCCATCTTCGTGATATCGACGCATCGTCCTCGAACCTCGCCTACGGTGTCACTGATGTTGTGCGCAGTACCCTCTGGCACTGGTCCAACCAAAGTGCCGATTTGATGCTGTGCTTCCTGGTTGTCTGCGTGAACGCAGCAATCAGTCCTGCATTGTCGTTCTTCACTACCAAGCTGTCAGACGCATTCGACACGTTGACCAACAATGAACCTGACGAGAGTATTCTCAAGCTGGGTATCCTTGGTATGCTCGGTCTTTGTGTGCCATTCGTGATTGGTAACTACTCTATCGGTTACTTCCAGTCCAAGATGATCTCCAAGGCAACCGAGTTGATGCAAAGCAACTTGCTCAACATCATTCTTCACCAAGATACAGCTTTCTTTGCTGAACGATCTGAGGGTGATCTAAACAACCTGTTCTCCAGTGATGTTGCACGTGTGAACGGTCTTTGGCAAGCTGTCTTCTGGAACTTGCTGAACCCTCTCGTGGCTGTCATTTTTGGTTTTGGCTACGCTTTGTACATGGATTACAGCATCGGTGTCATGGCGTTTGCCTTCTCTGCAGTGCTGCTATCCAGTGGTCCTCAGGGTTTTGCTGCACAGCGTTCGAAGGAATTCGGTTCGAAAAACGCCTACGTCGCTTCTGAGTTTCAAAATGCAGTAGCATGTCAGAAGGTTGTCCGAGCATACGCGATTCAGGAGCCGCTCATGAACAAGTTCCGTGCGACTTGTTCGGTGTTGCGCAAGAACCAATTCTCGAAGGATTTCTGGTCGAGTATTGTGCAGATTTACATCGAATCGGCGATGTACATCTTCACTGCGATCATGACGGCGTCCCTAGCAATGAAGGTTTGGCGGAAAGATGACGGTATCTCCGCTGGTGATTTCTTCGGCTTTACTACTCTTCTTCAGCGTGTCTCGAGTCCTGTCACAGTTCTTGGTGGTTTCATGCGTGTGGCCATTGGTAACGCCAGCAGTCTGCAGCGTATTGACGACATCATTCTTGGTATGGGTCCTTCTAGTACTGGTGACAACGGTGACAAGGACCTTCCAGCTTTACCGAAGATGGAACGCGACTTGCGCGTTGAAAAGCTTGTGTTCAAGTATGACAAGGCCTCAGAAAAGTACATCCTCAACGAACTCACGACGACGATTCCTCGAGGTGCTTACACGTGCATCGTCGGTCCTTCTGGCTGTGGTAAGAGTACATTGCTCGCGTGTTTGATGCAGTTTCAAGAAGCCGATGGTGGATGCATTCGCCTCGACGGCCATGACATCTTCAACTTTTCGAAGAAGTCTTTCATGGATCAGACTGCTGTCGTGTTCCAGGACGGTGGTATTTTGAACGGAACTATCTACGATAACCTTCGCTACGGTAACATCAATGCCACGGATGCTGACTGTGAGGAGGCAGCTCGTCTCGCGGAGTGCCACTTCATCAAGGACCTTAAGGATGGCTTCAACACTGTTGTCGGGCAGCACGCGACGTGCAACCTTAGTGGTGGCCAGGCCCAGCGTATTTGTCTGGCCCGTGCTCTCTGCCGTAAGCCAAGTTTGTTGCTGTTGGACGAGGCTACCAGTGCTTTGGACCCAGAGACGGAAGCTTCCATCGTTGCTACACTTGAGCGACTCTCGAGCAAGATGAACATGACAATCTTGTCAGTGACCCATCGTTTGTCCACTGCAGTGAACGCAGACCTTATCTTGGTGCTCAACAAGGGTCGTGTCGCCGAAGAAGGCCGCTACGATGACCTCGTGCGACGCGGCGGTCTGTTCTACGAGATGGTACACAAGACAGAGGAGGATGAGGATGAAGAAGATGATGGTAAGAAACAGAAGGAACCAGCCAAGAAGCTGTCTGTCATTCGCAAGTCGATTCACGAACCAGCACAGGACGAGTCCACCCGAAGCGTAGACAGTGTTCTGGCTCTACAGCAGTTCACGAAGACCCTCAGCTCCCGAGTTGTCCACGATCCTGCTGATACCAGACGAGCAGGTAATGGCACGTCCTGGTACCGATACGGAAACCGTTCGTCCCATCGAAGCCGCAAGCAGAGCGGAGATGAAGCATTTGCCCGGCGCTCCCAGAACAGTAGCATGGGAGACTGGTACGAGCCACCAGCCAACCAGGGTCGCCGCCCAGCCACGTCTGCGGCAAGTCAGGCAAGCGAAGAAGACCGTAGCAAGTATTTCGTGCTATAGAGACCGCCAATCGGCTTTGTTACGAGTTGGAGTGTTCCCCCTTTACATTTTTCCTTTCAGTTCATGCGTATTGATATCAATAATTCGTCTGAAAAGCTTCTTTCGGTGTCTCGATCCACTCTCTTTTTTTTCACCATTTAGAAACCCATTACATCCATTGAGGGCAGCACGCACATAACCAGCTAAGGTACTACTACTGTGGTTTGCTCGTATCCCCAGCCAGCTCTATCCACAACTCTCTAGAAGCCAAGCGTAGCACGACCGTAGAACTCACCGTCCTCCTCTGGAGCGAACTTGCCGCCACGACGATCAGCAGCGTCGATCTTACTCGCCAATGCGTCGAGTTGCTTGTTTGTCTTGAGGTACGCATTCGCACCACGCAGAACCTTAACCCAGGCTTGGAGCTCTTGTGGAGTCCGCGTAAAGAAGTGCGACTGTTGTGCTGAAGTACAGAGCACAAATTCTTTCGAGCCTTCCATAGTGACTTCAAAGCTTGCGTCCGATAGATCAATTTCACCACGCACAACTGGATCGCCACGGCGCTTGTAATACTTGAGGAAGCCATCGGGTGTCACCTCGCACCATCGCTCTCGTGCACCACGCATGGTCTTCATATTCTTGATCAGACCTCTCTCACTCCATTCAGTCGGTCCCTTGTCCAGGAAGCCTGTCTTCGTTGGCATCTTCTCAGCTGGCTTGGACTTTTGCACTTCCTGGGCCGAAATGACCTTTCCTTGACGGCCAGACGTCGTGCTGTTGCTTCTGGACTTGGACGAACTCTTCGCCGTAGGTTCGGACCCAGCCTTGATGAGATTGAGCGCATCCTGTGCACGTCGTAGCTCATCTTTGATTGATTTGCGTTTCTTCTGGCATTCCCTGGCCAGCTTCTGGTCGCCTTCCTTTGCTGCCTTTGAGAGAGTTTCAACAACTGATCTCTGCTTCTTGCGAAGCTCCTGGATGCGCGCCTCCAATGCTGCTGGGTCAGATGGCAACTCACCGCGACCACTTCCCGTTGCGTCACCATCCATCTTTCTACCGCTGTCGCGACCCTTGCCTTCGCTGGTAGGTTTAGAACGCCCACCACTGCTGCGTGAAGATGATTCCTTAGAAGATGATGAGTCCTTGGACGGGCGTTCTGACGAGGAGGACGAAGGCGACGATCCCGTCAGATTTGCAAGGTGCTTGTTCAGCTGATCCATTTCCTTCTCGACCTTGATCGCCTTGCGCTGCTCTTTTACAATGTCATCTTCCATATACCGCGCTTTTTTTCGCAAAGCAGCAAGTTGTTCGGCTGGCGTGGCGTTTGGATCAATACCAAAGAAAATATCGTCGTCGTTGTCTTCTTCCGTCTTGCCCTTGTCCAGTTTTGCGACTTCTTTGAGAAGCTCGTCCAGTGACATTTGCAGAGTGACCTGCTCTTTCCGTAATCGTTTGTTACCCGATTCCATCTTCGCAATGTCATCTGTCAACTCGGTGTTACGTCGTGCAAGATCATTCGCTTTGACAAACTCGGGGTTCCCGACCACGTGATCCTCTTGCATTTTGAGTTGCTTGATCATCGTTTCGTACTTTTGTTTTTCACTGGTCAGCTTCTCGTTTTCCTTCCGAAGCTCCAGACGCCGCTGATTGAGCCCATCAAACTCAGTCGATACCGTTTCCCACTTCTTCTTGGCCACATTCATCTGTCGCGTGAGCTTCTTGTTCTCGATCAACCACATCTCCGTGTGCAGTTCACCCGTCACGAGGACACGCGTGTACTCCTGCTTCTGCACCAAGTATGCCGAGGGCTTGGCTTCCGCAGCTTCGCGTTCTTCTTGCTCACGAGCAGCATCTGGGTTGTCTTCGATTGTCCCTTTCTCCACATCTGCAAACTTTAGTTTAAGCGGTCGGGACGAACGCTTGAGTTTGTCCACGACCTCCTTGTACGTGAGACCTGCAAGCGACGTGCTTTCGATCGAAGTGATGCGCATACCGATGGTCAAGCGCCTGCGTAATGTCCCCCACAACTGATTAGTATTGTAAAGGCAGTTCGATGCAAGGGAGATGAACGTACTTGTGAGGCTTCACACTCCAGTTGTACAGTTCTGCCGGACCAGCTTTGCCGTTGACCTTGGGCAGGTCGTCGACTTCCGCCTGGAACTGCGGGTATGGGATGTTGGCGAGTTGCCGCACTTCACGCAGACTCACACCCAGTCGTCCCTCCCCAAACTCGATCTCGATCTCATGCACCCAGTTATAGTTCGTTTGAACTAGTACACACACACGTGTGAGTCGTCGACTCCAATACAACAGAGTCCAAAGCCTACGTACTCTTCTCGCGCTTCTCCTTGGTAATCGGCGGTGTCCACTGCGTCTTGCCGGCGGGGGAGATGTAGTAGTACCGTCCTTTCTGCGACTTGCTCTCCTTCCGCGTCCATCCTGGCGGCAGGCGCTCGCCATCAGGCGTCGTTTCCTCCGCGGACGGCGCCGCGCTCTTCTTGCTGCTCGCGCACGCACACATCGCATCAGACTCCGCTGCGTTGGGGCGATCAGTCTCCACCCGACGCACTCACCTCCACATGCTGACGCTCGTCTCGACGCTTGCTCTCTCCGTGTCCCTGTGCTCTCGTCGTCCCCGCCGTGGACACTCCTCCCATCGACCGCCTCCCTCGCCGCAGTCTTATGGAGGAGCTGACTATACAGGACCCGCAAACCCTCGCGAAAGCGATTCGCAGCAGATCACTTCTCACAATGCGGTAACGCAGGACCTTTCACATCAGATACATCACGACTACGCACCGAAACATTCGAATGTACGGGTATGCGATAACAAAGGAATGGCTGGCCGAGTCACGACAGCTGATAGGCTCATGAGATGGATGGATCACAATTCTATTGGCTAATATCAACGTTCTACAGTCTTCGATTGGCTACAACCCCCGCGATTCCGCGACCAGCTCACCATGGCGAATCCAATTGATGGCCCTCATTCGACCTCTAGCCATGCGCAACTCGTCCACCGCCGTCACGGACCTGGAGCACGCGCTCCAGCCGCGTTATCTCGACAGCCAGCAGGAACGCGCCAGTCTCTGCATCCTCCGGGAGATTGGCGTTTCCGTGCAGACGACCGAACCAAAGGACGATGGAGTCGTCCTTGACACGGCGCTCCAGGCCGAGCACACCAGCACCACTGCGATGACGTACGTGGTCACGTCAGGACGTGTCTTCCTGGATGTGCGCGACGCCGGTGATGCATGGATCCGCTCGTTGCTGACGCCAGGCGTTCAAGTGTCGTTGGTGCACACGACCTTCCGTCGCTTCGTGTTGGATCACACCTTGCCCGCTGATGTTCAAGTCGCAGTGTTGCCAGTCACCAAGAGCGGAGAGCTCATCCCTCGCTTCAACAAGGCATCGGACGCGCTGGAAGTCGTCCAGTACCACAAGTATCGCGAGCTCATCTGTGAGCTCTGCCGTCAGTTCTACGAAGCCGGCTGGGTCACTGGTACGGGCGGAAGTATCAGTATCCGATACGGCAATCGCATCTACATGACACCGTCGGGTGTGCAGAAGGAGCGTATCGAGCCTGACGATCTCTACATGCTCGACCTTGACGGTGCGATCCTTGACGCTCCTCAGCAAAAGCCTGGCAAGAAGTTGCCCAAGCTGTCCGACTGCTCTCCACTCTTCCTCCACTCGTACCGACTCCGGAATGCTGGGGCAGTGCTGCACAGCCATGGCTTCTCGTGTAACATCATCACTGCGCTGTGTGATGGCAAGAAAGAGTTCCGCATTTCGCACCAGGAGATGATCAAGGGTCTTGCTGGCCACGGCTACCACGACGAGCTTGTCATCCCAATTATCGAGAACACTGCATTTGAATCGGAACTAGCGGACTCTCTGGCTGACGCCATTCAAAAGTACCCAAAGGCCTCGGCTGTGCTTGTGCGACGCCACGGTATCTACGTGTGGGGTGACACGTGGGAGGCTGCCAAGCGCCACGGCGAGTGCTTGCACTACCTGTTTGAAGTCGCCATTGAGATGCACAAGCTCAAGGTCGACTACATCGCTCCACCACCACCAGTTAGCGAGACTGAACCTGCTCGCAAGCGTGCACGCACCGGAGACTGCTGCACCACCAGCAAGCCAGTTTCGTCGTCCTCGCTGAGCTACGCTGAACAGCACAAGTACGTGTTGCTGGATATCGAAGGCACGACGACACCAATCACGTTTGTGAAGGACGTTCTGTTCCCGTTCGCCAAGAATCTTGTGGGACAGCATTTGACCGAGACGTGGTCAACGGCTGCGACGCAGGAACATGTCGAAGCGCTACGTGCACAAGCAGCACAAGATTTGGTCGATGGACTCAAGATTCCAACGATTCTTACGGGTGCCAATCCACAGGATGCTGTCATCTCGTCGCTCGTCGCTTACGTGCACTGGAACATCGATGCTGATCGCAAGATCTCGGCCCTCAAGCAGTTGCAAGGTCATATTTGGGACCGAGGTTACGAAAGTGGTGAGCTCAAAGCACTCGTATACGATGATGTGCCAGTATTCTTGCAGCGTATGATTGACCAGGGCATTCGCGTGGGTATCTACTCGTCTGGATCGCGCCGTGCACAGCGGTCGCTCTTTAAGTACTCCAACAAGGGTGATCTGCGTCCATTCCTGAGCGTCTACTTCGACACTCAAGTTGGCCACAAGCGCGAAACCAAGAGCTACCAGGAGATTCTGCAAAGCCTTGGTGTCGACAGTGGCAAGGAAGTGTTGTTCGTCACGGACGTGATTGAAGAAGCCCAGGCGGCGACTGCTGCTGGCATGGACGTGGCACTCTCCGTGCGACCAGGCAACACACCTTTGCCAAGCTCGCATCCATTCCGCGCGATCCACTCGTTCGCAGAGTTGTAGGTACTTCAAACTGAACAAATGCCACCTCTGTCTTCTTTCATCAAGTCTTGTCTTCTCTGTACGCCCGGATTGATCTAGGAAGATGGCAGGACCTTGCTGTGCGGATGCGGTGCGACAGTGAGTTTGGTTAAACGTCGCGGTGCGTGCAGTGGGGAATCACTAATACTGGCACTCTTCGTCACGAGTGCTTCATGTGCATTCGCCTGGATTTCCGATTCCTGAGAATCCACAGTGTCACATGCATTGTGGCCTTCATGTTCAATATGATCTTCTTCTGGTCCAGCTGGTGGTTCATGCTCGCGTCGATTGCGCATCTTGTGCCCCTTGCGTTGGTGATGCTGCCGAGCGCGATGATGCTCGACGGGTGGTAGAGGACTCTTCTGGTCGTTTACATCACCTGTTTGCTCGTTTTGCTCGCGCGGTTCTTCGTGGTTACCCGTTCCAGTCTCAACCCCATCGTGAACAACAGGAGCCATTTCACCCTCGCTGCTTGGAAACACCCTCGTCACTGAGGGCTCCGGAACATCCATTGAAGTCGATCGAACAGGGTCCTGAGTCGGAGCTTCCTCGTTTGCAGTGATAGTTCCGTTTCGCTGTGAGCGCCGTCGTCCAATCTCACTGAGCTGGCGTATCAGCGCGCGCTCTGGTTGCATCTGTACACGAAGCTGTCCCATCTGTTCCCGTGTCTTGCGTTGCCGCCAGCGCTGTACATAACCTTGAACAACCGCTTCCACAAGCATGTTGGCCACCTTTGCTCGATAGATGAAGATCTGTTTGACACGGTCCCGCTGCTGCTCATATGGCAAAGAACGAATACCGAGCTGGTGGATGCAAAGCATGCGCAGCAGTTCGTTGAAGAAGGGACGCTTGCTTCGCTCTCGCATGAAGCTCTCTTGTAGTGCTTGTACCTGACTGCGCACCTGGAGGAATGCCACGCGGTCTTCGTGTTTATCCACACGTAAGCCAGTCGGTAAGTCGGTCAGAAAAGCTGCAAGTTGCCACAATGGAAACGAGCCGCTTCCGTCAACGTCGTATGTCATGAAGACTTCTCGGTATCGCTCGAAGTCGTGGAGTGAAATGGGACAGACATCGTCTTGAAGGTAGCAGCTGCGGAAGTTTTCAAGCACGACAGCAATAAAGAGATTGAGGAAGACGAACACAACGAGCATGACATACGTCGCGAAGAAGAGCACGGCACCGCCTGTACTGCCGCAGTCTGACTCCCATTCATCAGTTTCAGGGTGTAGTCTTTCGACACAGAAGGGCTTGACGCGCATGCAATCCGTCATGAGGAGATGCCAGTCGTCGCCAGCCATGATCTGGAAGAGTACAACGAACGAAGAGAAGAAGTTCCGAAAGTTGGAGAAATGGTTCATGGCCGGACCGAAGCGTACACCACCGAAGAGCTGTCGACCGACGATAGCGAAGATGAAGAAGATCATAATCAGCAGAAAAAAGATGTGGGCAATCGGTCTGAGCGACGCACGGAACGTCTGGAAGACGGCATACACACCACGATTGAGACGCACGAATCGCAGCACGCGGAGCATGCGAAAAACTCGACCGGTCTGGATAAGACTATGGTAACCCGAGCCAGAGACGTATGCGATGAGCGAGCCGATGAGGATGAGCAGCTCAAAGGCGCCGACACCGCTGATCACGTAGTGCTGACGGAAGGCCAGGCACTTGCAAGCCGCTTCGACTGAGAAGACCATCATGAACAACAACTCGATCACGCGAGACGATGTGCTGTCGGATGACGACGGATTGAAGAGTAGCAGCACGACGTTGAGCAGAATTGCGACACCTATGGCTCTGGAGAAATAGGCGTGCTGACACAGTGCGTATAGTAGCCGCTGCACTTGTGTCGACGGGAGTGGAACGCGCTTGAGAGGCTGAAGAAGAAGCACAAATTTCTCGAGATCGACCCATGCCTTCTGGCTCTCAGTGAGGATCTGCGTGCCATTGTTTCGCTGGAACTGCTCGACAAGCACACCAACAAACAGGCGAATGACGAAGAGCGCACCGATATAAACGAAGAGAATGAAGAAGAGTGCGTTCAATGGCGCATTGTCCGCGACTGGCTGGCGATCGATACCGGTGATGTCCATGGCGGCAAATGCTTTGTCGACCCATTTGAGTGAAGTCATCTCAAGCAAGGTGAGGAACGCGGCGCCAATGTGATCGAAAGAGAAGCGAGCGTTGCTCCACACACGTGGTACTAAGAAACTCTCACTGGGAATGCCTCGCGCAGCAGCTTCTTGCCACGGTAGAGCACCGTCGGGCTGCATGTAAAAGAAGCCAACGCACTCACTTTTGGTGGCGACACTGTCGTCGTTGCATGAATAAAACTTGCCAGCAAACAAAGATCGTCCAATAACGCCGAAGATGATATATACGATGCCGCAGAGAGCGAAGACATTGCCAACTTGCGGAAGTGACCGCGCGAGTGCTCCAAGGATCGTTTGCATCTCGTGGTTGCGACTTACGATACGCAATGGACGAAGGACACGACCAGCGCGAAACACGCGTGCTGCACTCACGGTTGGGTCCACGGAGCTGATGACTTCGTCGGCAGCTGTGAGTACCAGCAAGAAGAAGTCGAGTTGGTTCCATCGGTCTTCAAGGTACGCGTGTTTGTGAACGTATCCAAGCCGTTCGTCGTGGTGGAAGAGCATCACACGCACATATTCCAATCCGAAGCCCATACTGCTGACTTTGACGACGAATTCCAGAATGAGTATTGCCAGGACAAGCCGATTGAGAGTTGATAACGTGGTTTTGAACTCCGCTGTCGGTGGGACGTCACTGAGACTTGGATGTGGATCCTCGAGACCGAGTGTTACGCAGCTGACGAAAATCATGAGCTGCACGAGTCGAGAGAACCAGACATTGGTCGTGAGGTAGCAACACGCGCGATGATACAGCACGAGCCATCGTGGTTGTTTCTTGGCTAGCACGCGCGCTTTGTGCGGTATGTGGTACCGCCGTCCATGGGACGCCGCACTGTTGTGATCTGGATCGTGTTTGGTCATCTCTTGGCTCGAAACAAACGACCCCATAGACTTTCTCTTTTGATCCAGACCGAGGAACATGCGCAGCTTGACGTTGTTGACGTTATCGAGCTGCTCCATCTCACCAAATGCGCGTACACCTTCTTCTTCGATACGCTCATAGATATCAAGCTCCTTGGGGATAGCAATGATCTGTTCGAGCTGGAGCTGGTACGCTTCCTCCTCGGAAATTGAAAAGTTTTCGAGAATCACGGCGATGAATAAGTTCAGAAGCACGTATTGACCCAGAATGAAGATGATTATAAGGAAGGGTACCATGAACCAATGAAAGTTGTCCGCGTCCACGGCGTCGTACGCGATACTGGACCATTGATCAGCGGTGATAACCTGAAGTAGTGTGAGGAACGAGCGGCCGAAAGTGTCAAAGTTCCACCGCGGCGTCTCTCCGTCGCTCGAGAGATGAGAGCCGCCGAATATCTGCATCGCGACGATCGCGTTGACAACTTGGAACAGCAGCATGAAGACTGCGACGTCCACTACACCGCGCGACGACTTGAGTACCGACTCAATGAGTTTGCGCGTGCCTTCGTACTTCATCATAAGCCGACCAACACGCAGCGTGCGCAACGAAGAAACGCTGTTGAGTCCACTGAAACCCACGTTGGCGTGATTAAGCACAACCATGTTGACGCTCGTGCAGAGTACGACAATCAGATCGAAGAGTCGTTCTGTACTGCTCAAGTACGCTCGTAGACCGCGTAACGCGATGATCCTCAGCAGCATTTCCAACGCGAAGAGCGAGCCAAAGACGTATTCAGAGACTGAGAGCAGCGTGACGATAGTTGAAGGCATGCCAGGATATTCGATGAGCAGCAAGATGGTATTGACGAGGATACACACGGTAAGCAAATCGTCAAAGCGCTTGGAGAGTACGAATTGTTGAAAATGCCGGAAGCGCTCTGAGGTTGGAGGATGTTCCGGCTGCGTAAAGTCTTGCCCTCCGACGTTCCGGGCCGTTCGAGCGGTGCCCATAATCACCGAAGCCACCGATCCACGAGTCGTTTGAGGCAAGTTTCGATACGCTCGCGCAAGGAACTCGTCCACGTTGTCTGTTTTCTGGATCAGATCGAGTGTTGTTTCGACAATCAGATCGTGCATTGTACTGAACTTGTGCGTGCGTGCTAGAGCTCGTGCAAAACGATCCTTTGGGATGCCTACAACAAACTCTCGACCATCGGCGTGAGTGTCGACGGCTGCAGCGACTTGCATTGACTCCTCAATCGCAAGAGTAGCGCCCATGATGAGACTCACTCGCGTTGCTTCGACTTTCGGGCTCATTTTGGTCATACGCCGTACCATGGCATCATCGTGGCCACCATTGCCCTCGGCTGCTGTAGCGTGTTCCACAGTGTAGTTCATGAACGCGGTGGTAATCACAGCAACAAACAGATTGACGACGAGGAAAACCATGGACGCGACGATCGCCACGAAGAAGAGCGTTGAAAACAGCGACGTGGCTTCCACAGCCGGCTCCATGATATCCGTGACCCAGCCGTCTTGAGCAACCACGAGAAAGACTAGGAAGAGCGAGGAGATGCCAGAGTCAAAGTTGATGTTCTTTGATGGTGGTGTGAAGCTCTCACATGTGCGGCCAGCACCACAGTCGTCGTCCGAGGAGCAATACAGCCGCGGAAGTGCTGTCCAGAGCGTATCGTTGAGTGTAGAAGAAGTCGTAACCTCGAGCCAAGCGCACTGCTTATCGTAAGCACCACGATAAGCTTCCAGACTAAAAATCGAGAACGCCAGCAAAAAGAACAGTGCGAGGGTGCTGACGTTGGTGAGAAATGGGATGGCACGGAGCAACGCCTTGAGAATTCGACGTAATCCGGCGTAAAGTGTGAGTGCTCGAAACGTCTTGAGTCCGCGGAAGATGCGCCATGTCGATCCACCGGCGCGGTCAATGAGGTGTGAGAGTAGACTCGCGACAATGAGCGCTACGTTGAGCACCCGGTATCGACTACGCACAAGATATGCGTTGGGACCTCGGAAGAATCCGAATGCCAGCGATTTCAGGACGATCTCCAGGAGGAGAAGCGTGGTGAGAGTGATGTCGAATGCAGCAAAGATAGGCTGAGAAGCGTCATTGTCGAGGGCGAGTACAAACATGTCGAGTAGAACAACGATGTATATGGCGGCACGAAAGACGTTCGACTTGACAAAGCGCTGGAGACGCAGCTTGACTGGTGCCCATCTACTTGTAAAGTGTGTGGATGATCGTGTGCTCGATCCATGGACACTCTCCAGCATGTTGTTACTGTTCAGGTGCTCGAGGTATTTGCTTCGTAGCTGTTGGACCCGCAACGCATCACTCTGAAGTACGACTTCTGCGATATGACTCGTAAGAATCCGTGACGTTTTCTTGGTTAACGCACGCTCTTCGGCTGAGAGACGCCGTATTCGACGCTGTGGGCTCTGTGGTGATGGCGGCTGAGTCGTCGTAGCACCGTCTTCCTGTCCACCGTCTTCTTCAGACACCACAGCGTCCACCACGGATCGATACACCAATGATCCGCGCTCTGGACTTGGTCCGTCGCCAGTCCCCATCGCAGCGACACGAGTATGCCTTGAACTCGTCATGGATGCCCCTGTGACTTATCTCACCGCCGTCATTCGAATTCACAGTCATCGCGTCGAGAATAGCTGGCACAACCGTTTTCACCGAGCAGTATTCACAGCAAAAACAAAATCCAAAAGTTACATTTGACTAGGGCTCTATGTAGTACTGTCCAAACCTACGAGGACGAAGCGGCCCGCGCGACGAAGTCCTTGGCCAGCTGCTTGACGTGCGCCACGTGCTCATCGTTGCCGTGCGTCTGCTCGAATTGCAGGTATTTCTTGAACAAGAACTTCATCTTCTTGGCACTAAAGTCCATCGCAAGCAGTCGCTCGAAGAGGGCGCGCACCGTGACAACGTCGCCACCGAACTTGATCTCCTTGTCCAAGTACACGTTCCAGAGATCCATACGCTTAGGGTAGTTGGACAAGATGCCTTCGAAGATGGTACGGGCCTTGTCCAGCTCGTCATGCTCGAACATGAGCTGACCGTACTTGAGAATGATCGTCAAGTGTTTGTGCGCCTCCACGCTCTTGAGCGCACGCTGGAGCGTCTCGGCAGCCTTGTTCATCTCACTTTGCGCCACGTAGTATTGCAGAGCGCGCAGCCACGTCTGCTTGCTCTTGCGGAACTTCTTCTGCATGGTCGTGAGCGTTGTCTCCACGTCGCTATGTTCTTCCGCACGAGCGTAAATGTCCACCAACTGGAGGTAGACACGCTTTTGGTGGTTCACACGCAAAGCACTGTTGAATACACGCAAGAAACTAGCGTCATCGCCGAAGTCGTGCTCCAAGTTGAGATATGCGACCCAGACGTTGAGCTTTTCCTTCTCTTCCCGGAACGAGATGGTCGACGTTGCACGCTTGGCCACATCACGAGCGAGTTCAATCTCCGTGAGCGAGACGTGGAAGGCCATGTACTGGATCCACAAGAACGAACTCTGTGGGTTCACAGCAAGCAATCGCTCGTAGTCATCAGCAGTTTGTGGTCGCTCATCGTTGCTGGCAAGTGCCTTCTCGCGAAGAGCAATCCACTCGTCCGTCTGCTTCTTCTGCTTGTTCTGGTGTTGCTTCTTCTTCTTGCCGGTGTCTTCCTCGTCGTCAGAATCCGAATCGTCCGAGTCATCACCCTTCTTCGACTTGTTCTGGTCCAACACATTTGCGAAGCCGTCCCAAGTGAACTCGACCGCCTTGGAAGACGATTCCTCTTCGTCATCCGAGGAAGAAGGCACATCATCCTCGTCGTCCACGTCCATCGAGACAGCCTTGGTCTCAGAAATGTCCTTGACCTTGCGCTTTGGCTGTTCCTCCTCGACCTCCATGTCTTCGGCCTCCTCCTCGTCTTCCGCATCAGACTCGTCATCTTCCTCTTCTTCGTCCGAATTCTCAGGCTCTCCTTCGAACAACGAAGGCTTCAGACTGAACGACACACGACGGTCTTCAATCTTGAGGATCTTGGCCTTGACGTAGTCACCTTCAGAAAAGATCTGGTCGAGCGCCTGCGTCACACGCTCATCGGCGACTTCGCTGATGTGGCAAAGACCACTGATGTTGCTCTTCTCGATCTTGACGAACACACCGTATGGCTGCACCTTGGTGATGGTACCCTTGACCGTCAGACCTTCGTGAAGATCGCTCCACTGAACCATCGTCACGTCTTCCGAGACGATGGACGCCTTCAGACTGACTTCAAGACCCTTCTCCGTAGTCTTGGTCACACGACCAGCCACGAGCTTGCCCGTAGGGAATGCCTCCATTGGGTTCTTGATAAACTCATCACTGAGATCACGGAGTAACACACGCGCAAGGGTGTCGCGGTTGATGCGCAAGAAACAGCCGCTCGTGGTTGTGGAAGCCACGACCGCAGTGACGAGGTCGCCAACAGCGTGAGTAGGCAATGGCGCCTTCACATACGCCTTAGGGTCGGCCAAGGCGTCAGTACGCAGCGAGAGATCAATCTGCGAGCCAGACGAAGCCGTCGCGAGTACAACACAGCGCACGAACTGGCCGTGAGCGAACTCAGGCAACTCCAGCATCTTGGTCTTCCACTGCGTCGCTGGCAACAGCTCAGTGATGCAGGCACGACCAAACGTCTGCATACCCAACTGCACCATCACAGCAGGTGCCTTAAGCACCGAGACCTTCGTGGTGATCATGCCGGTGACAACAGCACCAGCCTTGAGCGTCTTCGTGAAGGAGGCGACAGACGTATGGATCAGAGAGAGATCAATGTGCTTCTTCTCTTCGTCAACACGGAGGATCCAACCACGAACGCGCTTACCTACGGGGTAGTGCGTGCGGAAAGCCTCCAATTCATCGACGTCCTTCGATAGTTCAACCGCGCTCACGAACGCCACAACACGGTGGCTCAATCGCACCAGCAAGCCGTTCGACTCCTGCTCGACAACCACGCCTTCCACGGCAGTTCCTTCTGCGAGCAACGCACGACCAGCACTGTTCTCCTGCCAGTCGGCACGCACAAGAGTCTGCACATCCTTGTTCGAGTCCACGTCCTGCTTGCGAAGGGAGAGACTGAGCGCGTGGAAGTTGGCTGGGTTAGTCTCGCTCACAGGCTTACGCTGGTTCGCACCCTTCTCGACAACAGCGAGAATACGACCCTGAACCACCATGTTCACGTTGAAGCGGTCAAACGGATGGGCTTCGTCCTCCGTGTCACTTGCGTCGACGTCGACAATCGACACCGTCGCGACCACCTTACCACACTTGCTGGAAGCCTTGAGCTTGATCTCCATCGAGTGCTCCTTGATGCCAATGATGCGACCAGTCACAAGCTTACCCAACTTGAGGTCGTCGTTCGTGTACTTTGGCAAGTGCTCGCTGTCTTCCTTCGTCGTCTTGCTCTTCTTCTTGGAGGCAAGCGCAGCAAGAAGTGCTTCGTCTTCGTACGCAAGAAGTGGAAGAGCGTCAAATGGAGTCTTCTTCTTGTCGCTGAGAGCGCTGAGCGCTGGAGCCAGAACACGAGCCGATGATACTTCGCTGCCAACTTCCAATTCAAGGGAGCTGCACGAGCGCGAAGGGCACCAGAGGTCCGTGACCTGAAGCATACCGTACTGCTGGATGTCCTTGTTCTGTGGATCAGCGAAAGCCACGATCGCGTACGAAGAGTGCACCGCGATCACACGCACGTTCTTGACGGTCGCGTTCTTGGCAAGACGAGTCTTCTGCTTGCGAGCCTTCTTCGAACCGCTTTCAACAAGTTCAGACTCGACACTACCGTAGTACACGTGCTTTTCGAAGTCGTAGTCTACCAAAAGCACCTTCTTCTTGTCACCCTCGTCCCACTTGGCGGCCGTCTTCTTTGAGACACCTGGCACGATGACAGTCACGCTCTTACCCTTGTTTTCAAGCGTGAAGACAGCACCATATGGACGGAGGCCGATAAACTCAGCCTTCTCGGTCGCTCCAAGGGCAAGTGCAGCCGTGCTGACATCATCTTCGAGTGCGCTGGCAACCTCCTTCAGGTACGCTTCGACGAACGATGGCATACCGCTGAGACCAGCAACCAATCGATTGTAGTCACGGAAACCCACGATGAACTGCTGCTTGTCCTTCTCGAGCTTCTCAACGTCACAAAGGACGGTCTCGCCCATTTCGAACGCACCATCTTCCACCTCCGCGACAAACTTGTCGCTCAGGAAGGCCTTGGGCGCGAGAGCAGTAAGGTTGTTCAGGAAACGCACGAACACACCACGAGTCGCACTCACTGACGCCACGTATCCCAGCACCAGTGTGCGTTCCTTGACCTGCTCGAACTTGCGAGGGATGTGCTTGGTTGAGTGAACGTACTGCAAGAGCAGAGGCTTCTTGGAGAGCGTCAATACACCGTCGTTCGCGACCGAGAGAACCAATACCGGGCCAGGAATCGTCTCACCAACTTCGAAGCGCTTAACAAGAGCGTCAACCAAAGCAGTCTGACGAGGAAAGTCGGTAAGGTGCACGAACGGCAACACACCTTCGAGGCCATCTTCCGTCTGCACACGCAAGGCAGTGGCTTCGATCTCGAGCACCTTGACGTTCTTGATAGTCGTACCAACCAACTTAGCGTTAGCCGCGCTCTTCTCGCTTAGAGCAGCCGACGAGCGAGCCTTCGTGGCCGAGCCCGTCAGATCGAAAGTGAGCATCAGACGCTGCTTCATGATGTCACAACGCGTCACACACGCGCGAACAACCTGTCCGAGCACATACGCTTCCTCGAGATTCGTGATACCCGCCTGATGCAACAAGGCGGCTGGGACGAGACCGTAGACGTTGTTGTAGAAGCTCACGACAACACCATACTCGGCAATCTTGGTGATGTAACCCGTGCCGACACGACCTGGCTTGGCATCGTCGAACGAACCGAGCACATCGTCGTCTGAGGCCGTCAACAAAGCCTTCTTCATAGTCAAAAACGTCTTCTTGGCGTCCATGTCCACACGCAGCACACGCGCTTCTACCTGCTTGCCAACAGTGTACTTGTTGCCATTCGCAGCATTTTGCTTTGCACCCTTCTTCTTGTTGAGCTGAATAAATGGGGGTACGTGTTGAGCCGCGACGACACCACGCACGCCTTCGCTGATCTCCAAGAGGATACCCCACGATTCGATGGCGAGGATCGTGGCGCGCACCTTGAGTCCAGGGGTCAAATCCTTGTGACGCAGGACGATCTGGTTCAACGACGACTCCTTGCAGCTCACGTTCACAATGCCATCGAACGGCGCAAAACCAATCACGCGGCACTTGACCTTGTTCTTGACCGTGAACTTCTTCTCGAGCTTCTCAAGATGACCGTCCGCAGCATTCGAAATGTGCACGTACGCAGGCTTAAACGACTGCCAGTTGATGCCCTTCTTGCTGGTTTCTTCGTCCTCCATGGATTCATCGTCGTCGTCCTGCTCTTCAGCGTTCTTCGCGCCGGTCGCAAGCGACAGCAGCATACCAATGCCAGCATCGATGCGCTCAATCGTTGCACCATCGATCACATCACCGACCACAAACGTTGGCTCAGGAAGTGAAAGGTACACAACGTGTGGCGCCATCGAGAGCGTCACCACCTTGTTGCCACGGTCTACACTGACAATACGAGCACGGCCCTTCAAGCCCTTGCGGTAGAGCTCCTCCCATCCAAGCTGACATGGGTTGCTCATGTGGTTGTGCTCGACAGTCGCGCTGAAGAACGTGAGGAAGTTGACACGGAGGCCGTTCTTTAGCACTTCTTCCACACGGACGTTGAGCAACATACCAGGAATCAACTGGTTCATCGTGAACGAGTCGCCACGCGTGACAGTCTTGACGACCTGCGCGTGGTCTGGCGTCAACGTCGCGGTCGAAGTGTGCGCGTTCACATTGAGCACCGAGAAGAGCATGAGCTGGCCCTTGAGTGGCGTAAGACCAGCGTTCTGCAATTCCTTCATAGGAGCAAACGCGTTAAGACCACGAATACCGAGGTTGACGATAGCACCGTGATCTTCAACGGACGACACGGTACCATACACAGTCATGCCCTTGGCGATCGACTGAGGACTGAGTTCCGAGTGCACGCGCGAGACACGGAGCGAGAGACTGAGCTTCTTGGAGCGGTCCTCCTTCGACTTGGAGAGCACCACACACGGCACAAACTGACCGACGCGGAAGATCTCCACGAGAGCTGGCAGAGGCTCATCCTCACCATCCATCGACACATCGCCCGAGCGAGACGTCTTCTTCGCGCCGTTGTGTTCATGGTAGGCGAAGAACTCGTCCGAGACTTCCTCTTTGCTCACGACACCCGTGAGTTTGTTCGGCAAGCTGATCATCAGCTCTGTGTCGTTGATCTGACGCACACAACCAAAAAGCAGCATGCCCTTGGTCAGCGTCTTGAAGGTGAGCAAGTGAGCCGTGGAGCTCGCGAGCTCGTCCTTGTCGTGCTTCTGTTGCGTCTTGACATCGGCGGCCGACGGCTGCTTGCGCACTTTGCTCTTGGTCTTCTTGGCCTCTGTGGCCTGGCCGCTCTGCTGCTGCGCCAGACCCTTCTTACCGAAGAGCGCGTCGACGTCGTTCATGGCGCTCTCGTCCTCGGCCTGCTTGAGCAGCGCCGCGTCCTGCTCGCCATCCTCGCCCGCGTGCTTGCGCTTCTTGCTGGGCTTGGTCGCCACCGCAGCTGGCGCAGCAGCCGCCGGCGCCTGCGACTGCTTCTTGCCGCGCGGGAAGCTCGTGCTCGCCACCATTTCTTCTCGTGATTGCTGCTCGCACCGCTTCGATGCACTTGCGTCGATGGTTGGTGGCGACAGCAGACACCACCAGCGCCAACCGGTACTACCGACCAAATACCGATATAGACCGTATACCATCATGTATAGTTGTGAGGCTACTATTGGAGACATGGCTACATTTGAGTGAGCAAAGTTGTTACGCGAGACTTGAGGGCGACGTTAGCATGCAGCGAGCGTCGCGATGGCTCCTCTTCAAGCTCCTGTGTGATTTTCTGCTCATGCTGTTGCTCTTTGGACTCGACGTGCGTGATCTGTGGTACAAGACGGCGTGGATCGGTCCGCACGACACCTTCTCATTCCATATCACGGGCACCCAGCCGCTTCACAGGGACCGATTGAGCCGCCCTACTGCACACGCCATTCGATCGGGATGGGGCTCATTTCTGGATAGTTGCCAACAACTTTCTCCATTTACTGATAGTGATTTCTTTCTTCATGCGATGGGGGCCAATTGTACCATTGGCCCTCCGAGCAGTACGCCGTTCAACATCGACCATCTTGTCGTTGCTGGGTCGATGCGTGTGGATTCGATCGCATGGGCGGCGTGTCAGCTTTTGCGAGGTGACCGAAAGCCAGGGATATGCCAAAACCGAATTGTGAAGGCTTTTTCGGCTCGGTACAACATAACTAAGACACTGTCGCTGGTCGAATTCAGCTCAAGAACAGAACGAACGACCGTGAGGAAGGATCCCGAGAGTCTCGCAGCCGATTTTCGAACCGTACTACCCAATAGTCCAGCAGAAACTGAGCTTCTTGAGCTCTTGAGGGTGATTTCACAAAGTTCTCCATTAGGAAGCGTCGTATGTGTCGAAGGCTTCAAATTTGAAGGACCAGGTCACTACACTCCAACGATTCATGGATGTGGGAACCCCACGCGACTGGAGAGTGCTTTTGTTGGTCATCATGCCGCTACGATTCCTCAGCTTCTGCAAAACAAGGCGTGGATCACGTCCGACTTGCTTTATTTTCTGGGTATGAAGCTACTTGTCCGACAAAATTCGCGGTCATTTTTTCATGTACAAGAGCAAGACAACGGTATTTTGTGGCTTGAGCATGCAACGCAAGTCAACTTTTCGTCCTCTGGTATTCTCTATGTTGTATTGATATTTATTGATGGACTCCTTTTCTTTATCGGGATGGTGAGTACCCTCGAGATGGTCTCACTCATATTCTGGCCGTCGCTAAAGGAGCTATTTGCTCGAGAAGATCAGCGTATCGTCGGCACATCCCAGGCTCCATTTCCTCTAGAGGACTACATGGCTGTGCTTACGTGCTCACTCATGCGCAGCTCGCTCGTTACCCCGCTCATGCTCGTCTCACAGGTTTCTTTGGTGGCTGGTAATCTTGCCCAATGACATTATTTGGACGTGGACGACTGCGGCCGACGGCAAAATTCAAGCTTTCTTCTCGTCTGTCCGCATCTGGGTTCTTCCCGTTATCATCATCGATAACGGGTGGAACGTTCTTGTTGGGCTGTTTGAGAAGTATGCGTACGCTCTAACACGGCGTACCTATGTATCGTTGTTCGAGATTGGAGCTGTCGTCTTCATTGTGTTGTATGTGCGTCGCGAGTCAGCTTTTTCGATCGGTGGGCTCAAATACGCACTGGATGGGCAACGCCTAACAGATTCTGAGTCTTTTCCGGGGTTTCTTGCCTTCGCTAATAGCTATCCGGAGACTTTGGACACTATTCAGGTATCGGATCCCGCCGTGGCAAGAGTGATATACCAACCACTCGGAGAAATAGTCGGATGGAGTGTGTTTGGCAGTCTATGCATCGTGTTGATGCGGCTGGTGTATAACATACTGGGTTATACTGTTGCCGTATCTCGAAAACATCCAAGCGAGCGTGTCTTTCATCCTCCGACGACGTCATCACTCAAAGAGACTCGATCAACACCTGCAGAGCCGACAAAAGAGCGCGGAACGCAAAAGCAAACGAGCAAACCCTATGCGCGTCTACCTCTTGAAGACTTACTTGATCTCCCTGTACGCGCACGGAGTTTGGTTCGAAACGAGTTTCGGATGGAAACCCAGCTCAAGAACCAAACCTTCCTTCGCCCCGCAGTGTATGTCGAGCATGGAGTAGTCATGGAGATGTTCAAGTTACGCACACGACAGGGCTTCTATGCGACGATTCAGTGTACAACAGAGACCACCAACCATTGCCCCAAACCATCACAGCCTTCTGACACTCTGAATCCTGCTGCATCTCATCGTCAAGAACGACCAGTACTACAACCATTGCGGTAGTGCGAAGCGACTTCATTGCAATATCAACTGAACGCGCTCAGATTCTTACTCATCAACCCTGCTCCCCTCCACGAGATCTTTCTTCTCCTCACAGCACAATTCAGTCGGGATCGAGGTATGACGAGTACTTGAATCGGACGCCGCACTGTTGTTGTCCTTTTGCTTCTTCTTCTTCCTTGTGATCCCAGACAACCAAATGTTGATCACTAGCGCCAGCGTGAAAACACCTTGCATTCTTCGTCTTTCTTGTGCCTGTCCAAGTGAGACCGAAACAAGTAGGAGCCAACGCGTCCCAGATACCCCGTCCCATGCAGCTACTGGCGAGCGGCTCCGCCATGGCCAAAATACGGCTGCAAATGGTGATGATCAAACTCATTCCACGCATCTCGGATCCAGGTACCCTCCTCTTCCAAGCTCGACGACAAGAGTGGCGTCCTGTCGCCTAGATTCTGCTCCAAACGCTCGCGTGCATGAGTCTCACATGTGCCGGCTAACCCAAGCAAACTTACTAGGGGTCGCATCAACATCGTGAATGGCTACAAGAATGCTTTCCATCAACCTCGCCGCGTGTATTCAACGACATAGATCACTTACAATCGTGGTGCTGAGCACACTGAAGAGTGTGGCGCTGCGAATTATCGCCGCATGATCTTTACTGGCGGTTGTTGAGCTCACATTCAACGCTAACGCGAAGGCGACTGCGCCTCGAAGCCCAGAAAACCAGATCACGATCATGTACTTGAATGGAATGGCGTGGATACGCCAAAGATTGGCGATATAGCAAAGTGGAGTAACGATGAGGGCTCGAACAACCAAACAAACAACGAGGCTGGTCACGATGAAGCGCCATTCCCATTGGAACGAGTCCGAATCTACAACGATACACGTTCAGTTAGCTGTGGAGCCGTGAGGGGCGCCTTGCAACGTTGCGTACAGGCAAAGAGGCTCACTCCCAAGTAGATGAAGATGAAGTTCTCGGCGAGAAACGCCACCGTCCGCAAGAGGTATCGGAATGTTGTCGCACTGGTTGTTGAGACGTTGTGCATGTGGTAGTGGCGAATGAAAGCACCGCTAAAGAAGATAGCCACATCACCACTGAGATGGCAAAACTCGGCAGCAAGGTAGCTGCTGTAAGCGGACAATAGTAAGATCGAGATCTCGTAGGGCGGGTGCTGCTTCAGCGCATCATCCGATACCTACAACACCAACTTGTGAGGTAAATCCAGGACAATTGCGGCGTAGAAATACATACCCTCAAGAGGAACGCGGAGGAAAAGCCCACGGTGACTGTGAGGATGAGGGATCCGGCACCAGTCGCCACAAGCTCGCCGAGGAGCATGATGCTGTTGACAAAAGTGATCTGCGTTTCCCCGCCGAGAACGTGCGACGCGCATAGATTGAATATGGCAATGGCTGTCCAGCAAACATATCGTGATGTAAATGAAATCAGTGTTCAAAGACAGAACGGTACGTACTGATGGCGTTGTTCAGCGATCGCTCACCAAAGATGAGTTCAGGCAGTAGAGATGGCACGTGGCTTTTCCGAAGGACGAGTTGCGTCGCGATGGGATCGATCGATGAGATCAGTGCACCATATTGCATTGCCTCAGTAGCACTCAGAGCGACACTGTCGAGCAGGGGTGTCTGACCGAGCCAGTACAGCGCCGTACCCACGCCGATGGACGAGAGAACGGTGCCGACGACACCCAGGAGGAAGATATCCCAGAAGTTGGCAAAGAAGCCACGGTGCTGGGTGGTGAACCCGGCCTCCATGACGATCGGTGGCACCAGTCCGAAGAACAGGATGGCCGGATCCATGCCGACATCGCGCGCCCGCTACAGTTCCGAGAAGTCAGTTAGTATATCGATAGATTTTCGATCAACTACTGTAGAGCTCGTACGTCTTTCGAGAGGGAGATGAGGATAAACCCGAGCTACGATGGTGCATGCCATACAGTAGTTAGATTCGTCGCTTCTACTGTGCGTTCCCGTAGTACGTACGAGGATCCCCAAGATGATGGCCCAGGCGGCCGTGGAAAGCAATGGCGCTTGTTTGGACCGATCGATGCTGTAGGCGATGCGCACGATCACGAGTTCAAGCAGCATACACACGAGGAGCTCCCCGCCGGTCACCTGCTCACGTCGTAGCTCCTCCATTCGGCCTTTGCTGACGAACTTGTCAAATGCGACCTCGTCTCATGGGCGATCTTTCGAGGGGCTTGTATTCGACACATACACTGTACATCTAGACTATTGCCAGTGACCAGTGATGTGTCCTACAATAGGACGCGTTTCAGTTGTCGACTCGTCCGAAATGCGGTTGGAGATGGTCATGATCAAAGCGCGTCCACACGCGACGGAGCCATTGCGCTTCCTCCTCGTTGCGCGTGGCCCAGAGCAACGACGTCTGTTCGTCCGGACGACGCGTCTCTGTGTGTGATGCATTGGCGTGCGTGAGATCCAGAGCATGGAGAAGTGGCCGCATCAACACCGTGAACGGCTACATGTTCAACACCAGAGTCAATCGGTGAAAGAATCAGTCGGTAGCATGCGGATGACGTACGATGGCGGTGCAGAGCACGACGAACAGCGTGGCGGAGCGGATGATCGCGGCGTGTTCCGGTCGCGTCTCGGCGGGATCCACGTTCAAGGCCAGAGCGAAAGCGACCGCCCCACGAAGCCCCGAGAACCAGATCACCACCATGTACCTGACGGGAATGGCTTGGACACGCCATAGACTCGCAGCTTGACACAAGAGTGGAACTGTGAATGCTCGTACAGCCAGACAGATCACCAGACTCGCGATGATGAAGTGCCATTCCCATTGGAACGACTCAGAGTCTACGCAGTCAACACATTGCTCAGTTCGTTGTCAACGCGACCAGCATCGTCGTGTACGTACATGCAAAGAGGCTCACACCCAAGTAAACAAAGATAAAGTTCTCGGCGAGAAATGCGACCGTCCGTAACATGTGCTTGAAGGTGGTGGCACTAGCCTTGGACACGCTGCGCATGTGGTAGTGCCGCATGAATGCACCGCTGGCAAAGATGGCGAGATCGCCACTCAAGTTGCAGGCGACTGCGGCAAGGTAGCTGCTATACGCGAATAAAAGCAAGATCGAGACCTCATACGTCGGGTGCTGATGCAAGTCTTTGTCCGATTTCTATCAAAGAAGAGTCAACAAGAGAGAAGTCATCACGAGAAGACGGATTTCCCACCTGAAGCAGGAAAGCTGACGAAAATCCAATCACCGCTGCAACTGCAAGTGAGCCAAAGCCCACCGCAATCAGCTGCCCAGCCAGCATGATCCCGTCAACTGTGGAGATCCGCGTGCCTGCCGTCTGAAGGTGCATTGTGCACAGATTGAAGATGGCGATCGCTAATAAAAGTGAGTCAGCCCTCTGAGGCCATGACTTGATTCTACTTACCAATGGCGTTATTGAGTGAGCGTTCCCCAAAGACGAGTTCAGGTAGTAGCACTGGTGCATGACTCTTTCGAAGCACCAGCTGTGTCGGGATCGGTCCGATTGCTGAGATCAAGGCACCGAACCGAAGGGCTTCGACAGGACTCAATGCTGATACCGAGGGGAAATGCGGCGATTGTCCCAGCAAATATATCCCCACTGCCGTCAGGATCGTGGCAGCAACTGTGCCGACAACACCAAGAAGCAAGATTGCGAAGATGTTGGCAAAGAAGCCATGGCGATACGTCGTGAATCCTGCCTCCATGACGAGTATTGGAACAAGACCGAAAAACAGCGCGTGTGGACTCAAGCCAAGTTCGCGCACCCTCTAAACCGAGATTAATAAGAGAAGGCTCCGCACAGAGTGAAAACAAAGCCTACCTCTTTCGAGATGAACGCGAGTATGAGGCCGAGCTGATCACAGTTATGCCGAGTCAGAGAACAATCAACGTCATTTCAAGGCATAACAGCTGAATACCGAGATACCGAAGACAACCGCCCACAAGGAAGCCGGTACTAGAGGAGCTTTCTTCGATCGGTCATGCCGATATGCAATCTGGACAATGGCCAACAATATAATCGCTGTTGCAAGTAGTTCGCTTGCGGTGATTTGCTGGCGACGCAGGTGATCCATGCTGCTTTCTTTGCTGTGTGGAAGTTGGTCCCAACTGTCCTGTCCCACGTTGCGCAGCGTTTCCTTTCATTCCGGAAGATGGCGCCTTCTACCGAGCCAGAAATGCAGCAGCAATGGGCAGGCAGTGAGCTCTTTTTGTGTGCCTTGCTACAGCTGCTGTTGGTGCACATTGCTTATCGTATTGACCGCGCCAAGGGTGCTCCCTACATTTCTGCAGCGGCATGGGCAATTGCCTTCGGAGCGGCTGTAAGTCTCAAATTCACTACTCATCATCACGACTGGCTTGCTAACTAGCTCCTCGCTTCGGCAGTTTGGCTTCATTCTATCACTGATGTCTCGAAAGGTAGGTTCATCGCTCATGCATCATAAGACCATAATTGTGATGTTGGACGAGCCCTTTACCGTAAACAGCGCGCATGTCAAGCTGGTCTCGATTCGCAGATCCTTTTCTTCGGATTATTGCCACCGATCATCCTCGAAGCAGGATTCAACACACAACGGAAGGGATTCTTTTCGAATTTCATGGTAATCGCTCTCCTGGCCCTCGTCGGCACTATCATTGCGACGACAGTTACCGGCGGATTGCTCTATTGGATCGGTCAAGTTATCGACAGCATGACACCACTGGAACCTGCGGAGGCACTGCTATATGGTGCGCTGATCTCTGCCATTGATCCGGTTGCGACACTAGTTGTGTTGAAGAAGAGTCATGCTCCGCCAGTCCTATTCAACTTGCTATTCGGTGAAAGTGTGATCAATGACGCTGCTTCCATCGTCATCTTTGGGTTGTTCCAGAATTCGGTCTTGGATGAGGATGCAACTCCACTCACGTGGCGATCCTCAGCACTTTTCGTCCTTCAGCTCGTTGGTATCAGCATCGGGTCCGTGTTTTTGGCTGCTGTCATTTGCTATTCTTCCGCATACTTCCTCCGAGTAAGTTGTTATTAATCCCCATTTACTGCATCTCATTGATCAACTTTATGCGGCTGTGGATGATAGCACTCAGATCCAGCCTTGAAACAGCATCCAACGTACGAGATCTCGACGATTCTCCTGTCGGCTTACGCGAGCTACGTTGCTGGCCAGAGTTTACAACTGAGTGGTTTGCTCGCCGTGTTTTTCAGTGGCGTTTTTATCCGACACTACCACATGTACAACATATCACACGCTAGCGCCGCCGCATTTGGTCATTTGCTCTCTACCATTGCATTTCTCGCCGAGAATTTCATCTATATTTACCTGGGGGCGAGCCTCGTAGCATGTACGTGATACCTGACAACGCGAGTCATGGTCGAGTGGTCTTAATGATCGTCTCTGGTAGATTCCGACATTTTCGCGTGGGACTGGGTATTCATTGGCGTAAGTGTGGGTGTGTGCGTCGTGGCGCGTGCACTCAACACGTTTCCTCTGTGTATGCTGGCCAACGTGTGTCGAACGGACAAGATCCCATGGAGGTACATGGTCGTCATGTGGTTTTCCGGACTGCGCGGGTCGATTGCCTTCGCGTTGGCTCTGAACGTCCGGACTACCGGACGCACGGACAACGACGCAGTGATGCGCGCTTCCGCTCTTGTGATGGTCATTCTCAGCACGGTGGTACGTGTGGTGCTTCTGGATTCTACTGGACACTGGTCTAACGTGTTTTTGTTGTAGATGTGCGGAGCAGCTACAGGACCACTACTCCGGATGCTTCAGCTTGCACGTGACCCACTTGTGCCTCCTTCTACTCATGCGGATTCACCTGGGTCACTACGACATAGCCAAGAGACGACGCCACTGCTTCCATCTGAAGCTGCCAGCGATCGCGACGCCGAGTGCGCTTGGATCCGGACATTGTGGGTTAATTTCGATGAGACACACTTGAAGCCCATCTTTGGTGGGAATCCCCGGACCTCCTCCGTCCAGAACGAGATATAAGTTTATACAGTGTGACGTCACTTTCCAGAGTGATGATCGGCTAGCTCACTTCGACACAGAATGGACGTCTCTCCCATTTCTGAGTCCGTTGGATGCACAGTCTCCGCTATTGATCGCCGAGCGTCATTCGAGAAAACGACGGACGCCATGAAGAACGACCTCGAAGTCGAGAAGCGCTGGACCGGAGGGGAGTTGCTCGTGTGCGCCATCGTCCAGCTGCTGCTCGTGCATGTCGCCTATCGACTCGACAAGAGGAATGGCGCGCCATTGATCTCCATGTCGTCGTGGGCCATCCTGTTTGGCATCTTGGTATATATTCGCATGCACAAGTGATTTATCTCTTTTGATTGCTAACGCGCACTTGTGCCTCAGTGCGGCTTCTTTCTTTCGTTCGTATCAGCATCGGTACGTGAAGATCGGAGCAAGAATCGCTTGCCATGCTTGCATTTGCTCACCGATAACTCGTTTATTTCATGACTGCAGCGTCTTCATGGGGCTGGACTAGACCCACAAATTCTCTTCTTCGGACTCTTACCCCCGATCATTCTTGAAGCTGGTTTCAATACCCAACGCAAGGGCTTCTTCAACAACTTCTGGGCGATCCTCCTCCTCGCCGTCTTCGGCACGTTGATCGCCACTTTCATCACTGGTGGCATCCTCATCTGGCTCGGCCAGAATGGTTGGATTACGCAGTTGACACCAGCGGAGGCATTTCTGTATGGCTCGCTCATCTCTGCGATCGATCCGGTGGCGACCCTCGTGGTGTTCAAGAAATGCAATGCTCCTTCGATGTTGTTCAATCTTGTGTTTGGCGAAAGCGTTTTGAACGACGCTGTGGGTACGTTCCTCATTGACTATGATGAATTGGTCACCATTACGCTAATCTAACTTCCCATGAATGACCTCTACAGCGATTGTGGTTTTTACGCTTTTTCAAGACTTTGTTTCAAGTGGGAACTCTGAAGTCAACTTCGAGACTGGTCTCTCGATGGCGTGTAACTTCATATGGATTGGCGTCGGATCGGTGGCATTGTCCGCTGTGGTGTGCTATACTTCGGCTTATTTCCTCCGCCACTCGGACCCGCACCTGAGAGAGCACCCGACGTACGAAATCTCTATCGTTCTTTTGTCGTCGTACGCAAGTTACGTGGCTGCGGACCTCTTCGGCCTCAGTGGGCTGCTCGCGGTGTTTTTCAGTGGTGTCATTATTCGACACTACCACATGTACAACATTTCCCCATCGAGTGCAGCTGCTTTCGAGCATTTGCTGTCGACGTTGGCTTTCCTTGCCGAGAACTTCATCTATCTCTACCTCGGGATCAGCGTCTTCTCGTACACGAACGCGTTCCGTTGGGACTGGATGTTCGTGTTGGCAAACATCGTCGCTCTTCTGGTTGCTCGAGCGTTCAACACATTCCCCCTATGTGCCATCGCGAATTGGTGGCGGTCCCCGGCGGAACACATCCCTTGGAAGTACATGGTTGTGATTTGGTTCTCAGGTCTCAGAGGAGCAATCGCCTTTGCTCTCGCACTCAATGTGCAGACGTCCAATTCAGAGCACGCGGCAATCCTCAAGAGCTCGACTTTATTCACGGTATTGTTCACCACCGTCTTCTTTGGTATGGGCACGGGTCCACTTCTTCGTATCCTCAAGCTGGACAATGCAATTGAAGAAAAACCCCTCTGGCAAGCACATGGCGCGGAGTCTTTTGCTGGAGAGAAGATGCCTTTGCTCAGCTCCAGTTTCCACGACCACCAGTCTGGACATGGCGTGCGAAACGCATGGGTGGCTTTGGATGAGAAGTATTTGAAGCCGCTTTTCGGTGGAAAGCCCCGAAATCAGACTGAGTCGACAACCTCACGGCTTAGTGACTCGATGGAGCCGGGAGCCAACGGGTGGTAGTGAAGCATACCTCCTATTTTTTTCCGCTTTATCGTCGTCAATGTAAGAAAAGTGTGAGAAGAGAGACCTTTGCCTCATACATTTGATCAGGCATATTTTTGGATCCATTCTTGCCTGTGCGATCAGCTCCAGAAGCTTGACGAGAGGACTTGGACACCAACTAAAGAGTCAAGCGAGCATGGAAATCGTCCTCGACGATGGTGGTCGGATTAACGCGGTTGAAGATGATGATGTGCTCGAGTTCAAGGAAGTCGCCGACGAAGTGACGCTTCCTGATGTTGTGTGGGGATGGCAAGACATGGCAAGCATGCCGCCCATCGAATCTAGCCCAACAGACGCAGCTCTGTGGTTATTGGATCGAGAAGCTCCGGAAGTACTTGATGAACAGCCCAAGCGCTCGATTCTCTCGTATCTGTTTACCGGCAGGAGGCAACATCAACAGACAAGTGGTGAGCCTACAGTATCACTTCCAGCCCCACAAAGCCCTCAGTCAACGAGTCCTTCGCGGTCTCCAACGAGACAGCACATTGATTCCTCTCCAGCTGCTCCTCCGTCAAGGAATCGACCAGTTGCATTCGCCGAGACAAGGACGTCAGAGTCGGTAGCATCTACGAGTCCAAAGAAGTCACCGAAGCGAGCTCAATCGAGTGCGTTTTTCCCTTCGTTGATCTCTCAGTCGCCTCAAACATCTCCCAAACGATATCCTGCGCAGGGACCCACCTTAAGCGAGGCTCAGGGCTTCGTGCGTGTGCGTCCGAGCTCGATTTCTGGACCTCCGTCACCTGATCCACTGTCTCTATCATCACTACCAGTCCGTCGACGCACTCGACCGGCCAAGATAGACGGTCTGGACGATTTCACAAGCTTACGAGCCGCTCAGAATCCAGCAGTTCCTCAAAAAGAGCCATCTCTTCGTTCGTTGGAGACAATCAAGTCAAGCCCAGCCTCCCGCATGTCCTGTCCGGCTATCCAGACTTCAGCAAACGAGGCAACTCCAAAGAAGCATTCACCTCGCAAACTCAAGATCATCTCCACAACAAGCTCCAGCGAGACGGACGAGAGTCAGCACACGAGCTCCGAGAAGGCGTCTGACATCCTGCCCGTTTGTGCATCCTGCAGCAAACACATCTACCCGACGAATGCTATAATCGACATTGATGACGCGCATGTCGTGCATCGCGGCTGCTTCCGCTGTGAGCGATGTCTCGAGCGCCTGACACTGGCCAACTTTCATCGTGTCGAAACCGAATCAGACGCGCACCAGAGACTTGCCTTTGTGTGTACAACGCATTACGTCGAGCGACTGGAGCGGAACAGTCCCATACACCCGCACCACCACTAAGTAGTCCACCAATGCAGTACACTCTTGAGGAGGTTTCACCGCGTACGTATCCACGCGCGCTAAGTTCCACAGCACTAAAGGACACTCTCCTCCACGTGCGTATCCGCATACGCCAGCGAGCGCATCCTCTCACTCTATGCGACTGACGCAGTAAACCAGGAGGGGGTGGCGACCTACTCAATAGACAAAGATCACCCACCGCGCAGCAGCTGCGCTCGCATGGTCCCTCCTGTACCGTAAAGGTATCCGATCCTGCGTTCTGCCCTCGGATGACGCGGACCGCGAAGAGATCTGACTGCCTGACGAGGCTTTATCCCGCCAGCCACCCAGCTCCGAGTGATCTGACTGGAGTGGGAGCCGCGCTGCCAACATCAGAAGACAGAGACTCGAGAGGTTGATCTTTCGGTTCCCACTTGCCAGACGACAGGCAGCAACCAGTCAACAAAGCACCGGCCGGCCGGCTGCTGACTGCCAGCTGCCGTTTGGTTGGCGTGGGATTTAGTTCGTCCTTTGTTGCGTCAACGTCCGCCCAGTGCTTCAAGGTGCACACTGGATTGCTCTCCCAGCGTCGCGGGTTCTGGACCAGAGGACCTCCGCCTCAGCTCGGAACTGAGTCTGGGGAAGAGACGACACCAGTGGGTTCAGTCTCTGGATGCATGGTTGCCGTCGTTTACGAATTGCAAAGCAATCCGGTTGACACAGGTCACAGCGTCTGGGACACGAAGAAGTGTGCAACTGCCCTAGGCGACGGCCTGGCTGTGTGGTTGACTGGATGTTAAACTGGGCGGGTTCGCTTGATGAGGCTCGAGCGCGGCGGTGAGTGCGGGGCCGGGCACTCTCCAGTCTCTCGCAGCCTCTTTCGCGGTCATTGCGCTGGGAACGCCACTCAGCATGCACTTCGTGACACCGTGCACTGGCGTTTCTCAGTCCTAACTGGCCAGAATGGAATACTTTCGTCCGGAATACCGCCCATCTGGCAAGAGTGGGACCAGTGGGGAGGGAACTTTGCGCCATGGAAGGTGATTTGGGGAACCGCGGTCCCCCTCCTGCTCCGGACAAGGAGGAGGTGAGACTGGGACTCGCTGGACGGACGGAAGAAGGGCGGGGTGTCGCTCATTTTCCGAAATTCGGCGTCTGTGCGTGTCCTTTGGTCGCACTCACCGCAACACACACAGACAGACCAGACCAGACTCGACCAGACCCGTCCAGACCATCCAGTCCAGTCCAGTCCACGAGCAATGGAGATCACCGTCCGCGTCGAAGTCCAGTACAACGCGCCCGAGCAGGCGATCGTCCGCGACATGCTCCGGATGTTCCGCACGCCGGTCTGGGTGCGCTTCATGGTGCGCTACATCTCGCCGCATCTCAAGAACTGCGCGCCGGCCAACAAGGAAATCATGGAGCAGCTTGCCAAGTGGAGAGTGTCGCACACGCCAGACCAACACACACAATGCGTCATCTGCATGAATGACGCCAGCGAGGTGATCGAGTTGCCATGTGGGCACCAGTTCCACCAGGACTGCATCGAATCGTGGCTCAAGATGCGCAGCACCTGTCCGACGTGTCGGCATCAGCTCCCAAAGGCCTTCTCCGGTTGCTATGCAGTCCGGACGCTCAACTCAGCCCTCCTTCTCAAGGAAGACCATCGCGATATGCCCAAGGAAGAAATTCTCAACAGTCGTGTTGGAAAAGAGCCTGTTTGTGCCGTGGTGAATGTCACTCTGGGGCGTGTTGGGGAAGAGAGCAAGGAACACCAGTTCCCATGCGTTCTGAATGCGTTGCTGCTGCATTCCAACGGCGACGTCTTCTCCGAGTCCGACTCCACGGAGAAGCTTGCTTCGCCAACCTCAACCTCGTCAGCAACCCCAACAACCGAGCGACGGCGGTACCAGGAGCTGCCCGGCCCGCATCACGAGGTGTCGCATTCGCGGAGCAAACGCGTCCGTGTGAATTGATTATAGTGGATCGTCGTGTGAGTACAGTACAATAGGAACTAGTCTTTGTTTTGACGCATACCGATATAATAGTAATAGCAACGCAATATTCCCTCTCACAGCTACGTAGCTACGGCCTTGCATGAGCCCTGCCATGGCTTCCAGCCATTCCTCGCCTTGCTCTGTGTCATACAATTCCGAAATATCACCAAAAGTGGACCAATCACGACGGTGGATTTGTTAGATGATTCGAATGATTACAAAACACGCTGGACCTCTTGGAATGTAGGTCGTCACTCTGTGCTTGATCACGGGAAGAGGGTGGAACACCCCGAGTGGGTGGCGATGACGAAGAAAAAGCGGCAGCGACGGCACTAGAATAGAGAGTTTCGTGTCCACTGGACACGCCCAATGCCCTTCCCGGCGACGAGAGTTCCGTTCGTTCGTTCAGTCTGTCTGCAGTGAACCCAGGGAACAGAAGAGAGCGAACACGACTGGACCGCGAGATGATCCAGAAGCATTGCGTACAGTACCATCTCGAGGATTCATGGCCCTTCAGGACGGACGGGCACGTTGAAGGAGCGACATGCAGTTGTACTACAGTCTGTACGTAGTGAGAGGTTCTAGGAAATCAAAGCTGAGGGAACACCGTCATCATTCTTCATGCTTCATCGCCTCAGTACACTATTGATTCGATTCCTCCTCCCATCTCCATCTCATGTATCCCTTCAGAGGTAGGTACGGTCTCGCGAATCAGGACCTTGTGGAATCCAGTCTCAGACCTCTCCTCTCTGCATTCACTTGTTGCTTCAGATGAGACTTGATACATCATGGACAGCCTTAGGCGGATGTATCAAGCGCCACCTCCAGAAGCGCGTGCGGCAGCCACGAATGCAGCTCAGTATTCGCCCGGTCTTCCACGCTTTCATCAGATGCGGGTCCTTCGGGATGGGAAGGGGCCTCGGACAGTATATTCGCAAATGAGTGGATAACTGCAAGCATGGCGACAGACGGATACCGTGGGGAAACTCGACGCATACTGAGTACTCCCTGGCTGACCAGCTGGACGACGTAACGGCGTTCTTCGCGGCCTTGAGCAGCTGGGTCTTCTTTGGAGTCCGCGTGCATGCTTGGTTCAAACACCCGTACCAAGAAGCCCAATGCGCACCCGAGAAGATGGACATTCGTCTCGGTTGCGTCCAGTTCACGTAAGTAGACTGATTTCTCCCAGATTCCGTGATGGAAACCTGCCACAAAAGCCCATGGGAGCAAGTTCCAGGTCGCCTGGATGTGCGTCGATAGCGGGTATCCCCACGCTTCCTGAGATCGACGTATCCATTTGTCGGTGGAATCCTCTGGACACAAGCGATCGAGTTGCTGGATGAAAAACACCGCACTTCCGATGCGCAAAAGTATCTGAATGATCCGATCCAGTCCGTCCATGATACTGATAGCCATCTGGATCTCGCTCTGGTCTTCCGGGAATGCCAATCGAAGTCGAATCAACGCAATCTTGTCCTTCTCGAGACATTCATACAGAGTCTTTGCATGTATCGCGGCATACTCTTCCACCGCTGCACGCACCACTGTCATTCCTGAGAATCCAATAATGCCCATTAGCTTTCGCAACGCACTGGGTGAAGTGGATTTGACGGGATCCATCTCGGTTGACTCGTTTCCAGGCGGAAGCACAAAGCTGTGGGTGACTGAAGATGCAAGCCAGCGCGGACGTCCACGTCCGGGACCTGGTGAAAGGCACTTGGTCGATAGCATTGACACGTAGAAGACAGCAATGCGGTCGACCAGCTTCCAATGCACGATGGAGCTATCTCCATTCGAACTTCCAGATGGCCTGGCGGCGTCATGCGCAGCCAACACGATTCGGCGAGGATCCAGGTCGCTTTGACACTCAGTTGTGAGAGTTGTGGTGATCAAGGATGGGAGATCGACTCGCTCGCTCAACCCGAACAAAGATTGCACGCAACGCAAAAGGTTTTGCCAATAAAGCAACGCGCTACTCCACGATCGCTTGAGTAGGAAGCACTGAGTAGCAACTTCACTTGCGTCACTTGTGATCAATCCGTGCAAGAAGCTGAGTACAAATCGCGTCACTTGTCTCTCTACGAGCTCACAAAGTCCCAGCTCGCCGCTCTGGCTCACCATTACACTATGCAGCGCATCTGCCAGAGCACCCAGGCGCTTCCGTGCGGTTTTCAATGGGGCAGCGGATTCCGTTGCTGGATCAGAAGTCGCTGGAAGCCGGCTTTCCATACCAGGCGTCAAAAGCATCATCGTCGTCGTTGTTTCCTGGTTTGAAGCACTCTTCGTTGCCTTGTCTGAAGAGCCTGCATGCTTCTTGGGGAGTTTCATACGTTCGATCACATCCAGTGGGCTCAACTTGGCGTCCAGCGCCATCTCTTGGACTACTGCCTCTTTGATCACCCGCTCCAGTGCTTCACCGAGAATTGTCTTCATCTGAACTACCTGGTCATCCATCAGAGCTAGCTCGAGCGATGATTCAGCGACTTCAATCACTTCATCAAGAGCAAACTGACCACCAAGTAAATCGTTGAACATACACAACACACTCATGGCTTGTCCGGCGTCCCCGTGAGCCAGTTGCCGTTGGAATGCATGCTGGAGCCCTTCGGCGTGCCACCAGCACTTGGAGAAACCAACAGCTCGATCTAGCATCCGATCAAGGGACTGTACGTAAGTAGCATGTCTGCAAGCACGATCGAGGAGCATGCTGAGCGACTGAGGAACCGAAGCTCCAGACATCAGTAGATATATGCTCAGCTGATACCATTCGCGCCGCCAGGACGCAAACGCAGGGGCATCTGGCGCGATCTGGAAGCGTGAGTGATCAGAGAAGCTCTCGAGCATTGTCGCCACGTGACTATCCAGGCCGTCTTGGGTCTCATTTGGAGGAGCCTTCGCAAGGATGACCTGAAGCTCGTACGCAATCGCTTCGCAATCCGCACGCGCCAGGAACAAACGATAGTAGCGCGTGACAAAGTGGCTCTTTTCCTCGATTAGATGTCGCAAACGATGATAGTGCGCGATCACTTCGATCAAGACCGACGGGTCGAGAGTATACATTGTGGCCACTCGTTGGAAATGATTGCTCTTGAGATATCCGGGAGATAGCTTGCTTGCTCCATTCATGTAATGAGCGAGCAACCACTCCACTTCATCACGGCCAAGCGCGCATGCAGCCAAGAGCATCGGAAGAAGAGGTGCTACAAGTGCGCTGTTATGCTCGAGTAGCCTGACACCATTTCGGAGAAACCACAACACGAAAACCCGCCTTTCATGTCGCTTGGCAGCAGCACACCTCACTGCACGCTTACTGAGCTGACGTAAGGTTGCCTTCAAAGGCTGTAGTGCTGACAGTTGAGCAGGACCCGATGCACTGGCTAGGGCTGAGTGAAGTTGCTGCGACAAAAGATCGTGGATATTCACCACGTAATCACGATGGACAAAAATCACCAAACGATCTTGAGCTACGAGCTGCACGAAGTCCCACAGCTGCCACGAGGCGTTGCGCACGGCCGTGTCTTTCCAGTGCTGCGGCAAACAGAGCGCGACGCATAGGACCCACTCCTCTAGCTGTGGAAGAGCAAGCAAATCCTGATAGAGAGACGATGCAGCATACTCGCCCTGAAAACACGAGGCGATGTCGAACAAGCCTTGATTCTGGATGTGGGCGAGGTCGTGGCACCCAACGTAGCAGTCAAAGCACGACAGCATGAGCTCTAGGAGATTTCTGGAGATGTCGTCGGCACGCTCATGTCGTTGGAGATCCTGTTGGATCTTGATCAACGGGTTTGTTCCGAAGCACAGCACGAACTCCCGAAGTCGATACTCTGGTTGATGTAATGGGTCATGGAACTGCGCGGAGGGATCAGCACTGGTCGACGATTCGGAGGAAGACTCCTTGGTACTGTGGAGGTACGCGTGAAGCGCAAGTACACCGGAGATCGTTGGGTAAGAGGTCCAAAGGAGATGGAGTTTAACCGACTTGGTCACCACATTGAGAAGCAGACTCGCCAACAATCGGTGCTTGTCGAAAGTGAGATGGCTAGAGTCAACGAAGAAGTTAATGAGAACCTCCCACGCTGCCTGTTGCCACTGATACACGCGCTTGATGAGGTGGAAGATTTTGGCGACAAGCGACTGCAGCGCGTGTTGTTGTACAGGCTCCGACGGCAACAACGCCTGTAATTTCTCGGTAATTCCTGTCGGTGTTGCAAGAAAATACTTGCTGAATGCTTTGATGATACCTTCCACATCCACATCCGCGAGGTGCTGACGGAGAGTGAAGGGATTTGAGTCATCTTGGTCGAGAATGACTGCTTTCTTTCCTTTTGCCACAACGGTAGGAAGCAGCACGTTCATGTTGAAACTCAAGCGCGCCATGAGCTCGTCTGCTTCGTCAAGAAGACATGGTAACTCGTCCAGTAGTGAGGATGCCATGGTCTCTCATGCGGTGCGATCTTGAAGCGACACTTGGTGCATCGGACTCGTCACAAGCTGAATGGCGATGATTCGCTTGTATAATTGGCCTCCGCCCTGAATCTGAGCCAGCGTCATAGTGCGATGCTCGTAGTTGATTGATGAGCATGGCGTTGACTTCGTCCACTCCTTCTGCTCAGCGAGTAGTGGGCAATCACGAACACAAGGAGAATGCCACGTTCCGAGGGCAACGACTTGCTGCCGTACCCGGCGACGTGCTCACAATGCGCAATCTCGTTGTGCTGGACTTGTCCAAAAACCAGCTTACACGGTTCCCAGGCGCCCTCGTCGCTGCCGATATGCCACGTCTCGAAGTGCTGCTTCTTCAAGAAAACGTATTATACGTGCTTGAAGACATCCTCGCTTTGTCCACGTCACCGAGACTACGAGAGCTCAACCTGCTTCAGAATCCGTTGCGACTGGTGGAGAATCGCGTGTACCTTCTCGAAGCGCTCTTGAGTGCCACGACCTGTGACGAGAAGCTGCTACGGATGGTCCAGAAAGACGAAGCACTGAAGACGCATAGCACACCGGTTGAGACAAGTCAGGCCATGCTACAGACGGCTTCCTCCGCTCGCAAAATGCACCACCGGTCGGATCGACGTCGCCACCAACCGCAGAATGCCACCATGCAGTACTTGTCTCGCTTGCCAAGACGTTCTGGGTTTCCCATGCTGCAGAAACTGAATACAGATTGGATCACCGATGCAGACATTCACGCAGTTGAGCAGGAACGCGGTCGACCAATCGAGTACTTCGAGCGTCGTGCTGCCAAAAACAATCGTGGAGACCTCTTGCATCGAACGACTACGGTTGATCGCCGCTTTGATGGGAGTCGAATGACTGCCAAGGAGCTTCTTCGACGCCAGACAAGATCAGTGGCGATTCCAGAAATGGCAGTGATTGAACGATTCCAGATAGACGTTGAGAGTAGCGCAGTTGTTGATCTGAACGATGAAGAGTTGGTCAACAACAAGAATGCAACGGACAGTGAAGATAACGCTGCGACTGGCATGACCTCGGAAGAAGCTACTGCAGCGAGATCTCGAGACGAAGAGGAACACCTCGAGGTGATCCATCGGCTCTTTCAAAAGTCAACAACGACGAATCAGAAACTCCGCCGTATCAGTTCCACAACACTACTCGCATCGTCTTCCAAACGAGTGCAAGACGAAGCCGACGCCCATTCTCCAACTGCCGAAAAAACCCTCCTGGATGAACACGTGGACCCTTGGAATCACCCGATACAGACATTCGACGACCTCTCAAGCGAAGACCGACAATATATTCGACATCGAAGCCGTCAAAGCGTGGAGAGCAACCTCCAGCGTGACGATCAGTTCTTTGACTCGACAATCTTCCTCGACTGCATTGCTCAGACCGAGCGCTCTCGTCGCCTTGTCGTCCAAGCAGTAGATACTATCTGTCCACCGTCCGCATCTTTTAAGAACCTAGCGCTCTACCGATCGTTCACGGACTCAGCGCCAACGCTACCACCAGCGTCCACGGCAGCACAGCAGCTTCGCGAGACCATGGCTAGCAAATTCAACGTGGGGATTGATCGTCACGAATTTGACAAGATCGAGCGTTTCCGAGACAAAGCACGCGCCTCCGGCTTCGACGAGCGTGACGTGCAAGCAGGTAAATAAGCCCATAACTCTCTCCTCATACCGCCAGATTGATATCCATTTTGTTGCAGCGCTTAGTGAGTACTTTGAGAACGAGCACCGACTCCAGCAACAGCGCACGAGACAGCTGCTCTCTACAACATGTGAAGAGCCTCCTCGATACAGTAAAGCACAAGTGGAAAGTCTTGAGAGTGCGGCCTGTGCGATGGATGAGTCGCTAAGTCGCACAAAGCTGCGCAACGCGGTCGACCTTGCTAACGTCTTGCTCAACAAGAAGCAAGAGAAACACATGATCCAGATGCTCATCGATGCTGACGCAAAAGTGATTGAAGAGGAGCGCGCGGCACTTGATCAGGCATTGCATCGCCATCACCTAGAGCTGATCGCGTCAAATCAATTCTTTTCGCAGTCCCAACACGAAACCGATCGCGAGTGGATGCGTCGTGCTGCCCGCACCCACGCTACGGTGAGAGCAATCACCGTATCTTCACAATTGAGTGTGTCTGATCAATCCTTTCTTTGCAGCCGTCTCCGTGGCAAGAACGAAACTGGCTTGCCAAGGACACCCAGCGGAAGCAGCAAGCGCAGCAGCGTCAAGAGTGTGCTGAAAGCTCCACTTGTCGCGCTATCAGAAGCAAGCGTAGGACCTTGGCTCGTCCTGCATCTGCCACTGTTCTCTCATCGAATCCGGTCATCAATAAAACGGAAGCAATAACAACAACTTCAAATGGGCGCGCGAGCTCGACCAAGTTCCGCTCCATCGAGACTGTGGACAACGCCATGCGTGATGCTCTACCGCAAGTAAACTCGCACGATCTGCTTGTGCGATGCGCTGAAATCCGCCAGCACTCAGAGAGCCACGTACAGGGTTTGAAGGAGTATCGCGACCGCTTCCGCGAAGGCGAAGCTGCCTGGGAGACAATGCGTCATGATCCAATCAACATTGTACGGGGCCACTTGAGACGTCAGCTGAGTCAAGACGCACAGGAGATCCAAATCGGTAGCACACAGCTCTATTACTCGTCCCTGTTTCAGTGAGAAGGCGAACGTGGGGGTGACGATGGGGACGTGGTGAGAACGAGAAGAACACTTGGTTGCTTGACTCGCTTGGATGAGGCGAGCTCAAAGTAGCAGTCGCTGAGTTCCTGGCACTGCGCCATACGCCACGTGGAGCCTTCCACGGCTTCATTCATTCGTGACAAAAGAGACTCGACGTACTCGGGCTTCGCGCACCGTGCAGGGACAATGAAGACGACGGAAGACGCGCGCCAAGCGGACGACGCGACATGACTCAGGAAGCGGTGCACGAGGTCTCGCGACAAAGAAGCCGTCTTTTCTCCAAAAGGAGGATTACCGAATACAAGAAGCATGCCCTCGTTGGTGTCGATAGGTCGAGAGGACGTGAGGAAATCACCTTGAAAGACCGAGATGTCACTGGCTGCGTCCTTTGTGGCCTCGCGAGCGACGTCACAAAGATCAGAATCTAGTTCGTACGCGAGGATGCGTTTTGCCCCAGCGTCTGCAAGTGCGGTAAGCAAGCGTCCGTCTCCACATGAAGGCTCGAGCCACACGATTTTCTCCGTGTCCATTGAAAGCGCGAGGTAGTCCTTCAGCCACTGCTCCAGCCTCAGCATCACACTACGAATGAGACTGGCGCTCGTAAAATATTGCTGCAGATCCCGCGCGTTTTGGAGACTCTGTCGTTCCTCTTCTCGTGCTCTCTTGTGCATTTGATACGCGGCTTCATCGGCAAAGACGGCTCGTTGCGTCGGCGGCAACAGCGCCAGAACGTCATTGAGCCACTGCGTACACGCCGCCACGTTCTTCTGGAGCTCCGCACGCCATCCAGAGCGCGCATCGCCCTTGATCCAACTGCTCTCCATCAGTTTGCGGAAACGCCGTGCTGAGAGACGACCGCATGACGCGTCTTTTCCGTCCTCTTGGCGCTTGAGATGCTGATGTAGCGCGCGGTCTAGCGTCTGGAAATCGCTCCACTGGCGCTCGAAACACTGCGAGCGGTCAATAGATGTCTCCTCCTTCGTGTCGGAGGCATCTCCACCGCCAATTCGCAGCAGAAACACTGCTTTCGCGTTGTCAAAGCCGCATACTTCCATGCGCATCATGTCGTTCGCCATGGGCAACTTGGGGTGTTGCCATCATGGGTCGATGGGTTTTAAGACCCGTTTTTCCTGCAAACCCACCCGCCCATCTGTGAATCTGACCATCACTCCTAAGTGCGAGCTTCCATCAAGGAGAAGCCATTGACGGCAGCATGTCGACCGTCACGCGCGAGTTCCGAGCGCTCATGGCGCTGGCGCTGCCGGCCATGCTCTCCACCTACTGCTTCTTCGCCATGTCCATCACGGAGCTCAGCGTCATGGGCCATCTCGGCGTCGACCAGCTCGCCGCCGTCGCATACTCGCAGATGTCCATGGACTTCTGCACGCTTGTCTTCATGCAGGGCTTCAACGCCGGCATGAACGCGCTCTGCTCGCAGGCGTTCGGCGCCAAGAACTACCAGTTGCTCGGAGACTACGCGCAGCTTACGGCGCTCGTGCTCACGGTCATGTCGGTCCCCATGGCAGTGCTCTGGTGGAACCTCGGCGATCTCTTGACGCTCGCTGGGGTCCCCGACCACGTCACAGTCTACGCGCGCTTGTACTGTCGACTCTCGATTCTCGGTATGTGGCCACGCAGTATGTTCCAAGTGTTCTCCATCTACTACCAAGCGCAGCAGATCGTCTTGCCCACGACGATCTTTAATGGCGCGACGGTCGTGCTCAATTTTGTCTTGGCCATGGGTCTCACGTACGGATCTTTTGGACTTCCCAAGCTTGGATTCATCGGCTGTCCGCTGGGAACATCACTCGCGTTTGCTATCCGGCTCGTGTGTTACGTCATGTACATGAGCGGGTACAAAAAGTATGACCGTCGATGCCCGTGGCACTGGAATTGGAGCTTTTTCCAGCTCCACACACTTAAGACGCTGCTTGGTGTGGGCTTTCCCTTGGCGTTGGGCACTGTCTTTGAAAACGCTCAGTTTCAGACGATGGCGTTGTTCTCGGCGAAGATTGGTGAGGTCCAGCTCGGTTCTCATAACTCGATGATGGAGCTCTTCTTCTTCGCAACTAGCCCCATTTACGGTGTGGTGAATGGCTCTGTGACCCGCATGAGCAACCACTTGGGCGCTGGCAAACCCGGTCTTGCTAGGCTGGTAGCCAAGCTAGCAGGCGCTAGTATCGCCGTGCTCTCGTGCACGAATGCCTTCAGTATGGTTGCGTTCAAGAGCTACCTCGGCAGAATCTTTTCAGATGACCCTGCTGTCATCGATAGCTTCAAGCAGATCGGCTCTCTCGGTGGAATCGCCTACCTCGTGCTTGCGTTCTTCTACTACTCATTTGTGAGTGCTGAAACCCTCGTGTGTGTTCTTCTGTACTAACTGATCGTTCTTTTCTTGTAGGCTGTGCTTCAGGGGCAAGCGCGATCGGGTCCGATCATGATCGCGTTCGCTGTTGGTGCTTGGGTCGTCGGAGTGCCGTCCGCGTATTACTTGGGCCTCGGACGGAGCTCTCAGAACTTTGTTGGGATTTGGATTGGCATGCTGCTTGGCTACATGGTGACGTCGTCCATTGGCTTTTACGCAGCCTTTGTCAAGACTGACTGGGAAGAACAAGCCCATTTGGCCATGGAGCGATCCAAGAAGAAGAACAAGAGAGACCATGAGAGCTTTGAGACGGAACCGCTTCTAGCTTAGAAAATCTCTACTATATTTCCCCATCATGCATTTACTCATCGATCAAAACCCCACATCTAGTACGCAGGTCACTGCGAATTTACTCGGTGATCCTGGCTTTCTTGTTGCTAACAGCGTTCCGCATGATGGAGACAGCTGAGTGCCACTTGATATCATCAGGCTGACGCTTGCGACCGTTTGCCGCGACGTCGGCAAGTGGAAGTTTGTCAAAGGCCGCCCGAAGCATTTGGTTCGCTTCCTCTTCACTCGGTGACTCACGCCAGACATTGAGTTTGACGAGCAGAGATTCGATATGACGCATGAGGAATCGAAGGTCTGAGAGGCGCTTGCGTGTGTTCTTGGTGGGCACGTCGCTCGTCTCTAACTGACGCAGGGGCTTATAGCCCTTGACTGGATCTCCACGGCACCAGAGACGCCAGATCTCGGGCAGCGACGAACGCGGGATCTCAAAGTCCTCCGGAACGTCATGCCACGCATTTCCCCACAGGTATCGCTGACCAGAGCTCGTCACGTCACTTGTATGGCTCATAGATGCCATAGATGCCATAGGTACAGCATTCGGTGGCATCGTACGCGAGGTTGATTCCTCCTGGATGACATGCATGGACGATGATGCCGAGCTCATTCCCATAGAAGCTCCGTTCATTGGCAGACCGCACGTCGAGCCAATCGGTGTAAAGACAGCGTCGATATCGCAGTCCACGGACACTGTCGGACGTGCTTTAAGACCTTCTATCGCGTCTTGGATCGAGTGTTGGAGCTCGCTTCGCGACATCAAGATGGTTTGTCCTTGATTCTCGACGGCCGAGACTACTGCGTCCACCACTGCTGGCACGATCGCGTCCACCGCCGTCCGCATGCACTGCATAGCTTCTCGCAGCTGCTTTAGCTCGCTTAGGATCGCCACATACGGGTCGTACGACGCCTGGCGAGCGTGCATCTTCGTCGTGTCTCCAAGGTTTCCGTCTGTCCGCAAGGACTATACGCATAACCGGACGAGAGAGTATAGCAACTTCAACTATACTGCCAATGCATCGTACGCGACTCGTTACCTACGATCTGTGCGTGCTTTCCTACGTGTAACTCAATCTACGGCTTCGACCGCCTTGCTTCACTTCCTTCAAGCTCTCTTCTTGCAGACCACCGCCACATGTACTCACACCACAGCTTTCGGGCCGCCGTGCATCATCTCCTTCTGGGTTCGCTTCTTGCCGCGCCGAAAGGCGTTCACGGCTGTTGGCCATGCAATCTCCTTACGCCGTTCAAATCCAGTGTCCGTCGGGCCACCGAAAGGGAGCTTGCTCTGTAGGCGATTGTAAATTGACTCAGCTTCGCCAGTAGTCAGCGATTCTTTCCAGTGGCTATCTTCTCGCGCGAGATTCTCGATCGGCGTCATCGCACAACGAAGATCTGACAAGCGCCGACGGGAAGTCTTTGAGCCCATATCACGAGGACAAAGCTGGCGGAACGGAGGGTACCCTTGAGCAGCATCACCGCAGCACCATTTCACCCACGCGACACTGACGCTATCCTTCGTCTGGAACTCAAAGTCCTCTGGAACAGGGTGCTCCCCGCCGCCCCAGACATACGCTCGCTGCTTGGGCGGTTCCTCCTCGACAATCCGCACTGAGACAGGAGTCTCCTTGACTGCTTCTACCATGGGAGGTCTTGCCGCCGTGGCGATTTGTGGTGCAAAAGCAATGTCGGCACACGGGTATTCGACCAGAGGTGGCTGGATGTCTTTGATGATCGTCCCGTTCATCCAGTACTCGAGCGATACATGCTGCGGCTCAATCTCATACATAGGTGGTTCTCGTGAAGTGCAGCCCTCTTCGCTCGAGTGCTGCGAAATCACACCGAGTGGTGCGATGCTTTGCCACTTTGGTGGTGTCGTGAACGCATCCGACGAGTCTTTCCTCTGACCCTGCAGCAAGCCCAACACGCCAGTCTTCGTTAATACGCCCATGACTGTCTGCTCCAGCTCCTTCTTCTTCAAACCGCTTTCTTTCGCCTCGCGTTGCTCCATCTTGTGCACCACTGCGTCCACAAGCGCCGGCACCATCGACGCCACGTGCGCCTTGATGGCTCGCACCTCGTCCTCCAATGCCAATAGCCGCGAGACTACCATTGCGCCCGTCCACTGCGTCTGTGGCGCTTGCCCAACGCCTCCATCTCGTCGCGCCATAGCGCCACTAGGTTGCCGCATACTCGCCATGTCTTCCAAGTTGAACTTGGTATACGTATACTTCAACATTGGCGCGTCAACCTGAACCGGTCTCGAACCGTTTTAGACCCGTGGACCGGACCGCGGCGCTTCAGGATCTCGACCCTTCCTGCTCATTTAGACCGCAGGAAGGAAGAGCTCCGAGGGCATCATGGCGGGGTCCCTCATGACGATGCCGATGCTCATCATCAACATGGGCGCAGAGATGATCTACGTATTGGACCAGCGACTCAAGGCGCAGAACATCCCGCGGGACAAGAGCACCAAAGTGCTCGAGGACATTGTCAAGACCATGCACAATGACAAGTTCATGCTCGAGCTCTTCAAGCCGCACCACATGTACTCGAACGTCTCGACGCGTCAGATCTTCGACCGCCTCGCGCACTCGTCCATCATGCGACTCAATACGAACAGTATGGACAAGGTGCGTCTTGGGCCGGCTTTAGACCACCGGAGGGGGCTAATGATGACCGTGTGTAGCTGTACGACTTAATGCGGATGGGCTTCAAGTACCAGATCTTGTCGTGTTCATCAGCAGATGAGCTGCTGCAGGTCACGATGAACCATCTCGAGACGACCAAGGGGCTCGTGGACTCGGAGAGTGTCAAGCGACTCATCGACGAAACGATCTTGCTCACCTCCCAGGTATCTACCTGACGTTCTGGTTTTTTTCGCATCTAGATTCACGTAGACTGTACTTCCAGGCCTTCGGAACAATGTCCTCAGCGGACTTCTACCTCATGAAGCAGTATCTCTGTCGCTTCTTCCAAGATACACGCATCAAGGTCTCCCTCTTTCTGCAAAATGGCATGCAAGGCATGGACGGTACGCTCGCTCTCCGCTACGACGGGCTCACGGCCACAGGTGGCAAAGTGCCTGGGACGATCCGCTACTACGACAATGACGGAACTGTTGATGACGAAGAGAAATTTGCTATCGCGAGTGCTGACGACTCGATCGAGGCGCCAGAAACGCCAGTCATTGAGCGCGAGCAGCGCAACACGCACCTGGGGTACAACATGTACGAGGCCGATGCGAAGGGTGCAGCAGCGGGAAAATCTACCAAGGATTTGGTGGCCGATGCCAAGCGAGCTGGTGCCAAGAGCGTTTTGGATCGTAAGCCGCAGAAACTGTTCAAAGCAACTGCAAGTGACGGCCTCAATCTGCTGGCGGACTTGCTTGGCGCGTCCAGCAAGGAAGTGGAGGACAAGGGCTTTAAGTTCAACATGTTTCCTGATGATTCTCTTCGAGCCAAGGGTGGCGGAGATGACGATGACGATGAGAAAGACGTGCCGACCATTTGGATTGACGCCACCAGCGACCGGAAAGAGACGGATGCAGTTGTGCACGACTTCGGAGACGACGGTGGAAAGCGCGGAGACAAGGACGAGGAAGACGACTTGCTCCAGCTCATGGACTCCACTGCGTAGGATACGACGTGGCACAGGAGGGTGGAGAAAGCATGGTTGATAGGTTCCTTTAGGAAAACATAAAAACTCACTACTTGGGCTTCTAAACGCACGCGATGGACTGTCACATCGACGTTTTCTCTACGTGTGGACCGATTCGGTTCGCTTGTTACGACAGTCGGGTCGTTTGCAAGCACTTCATACACTTGTACGCCTTGGCACCGGCAGGCAGACTCAAGAGCGTGTTGCAATTCTGGCATCGCATGACTTCCTGGGCTGAACAAACATAATCAGGTTAGCTACAAACTCCACATATAAGCGAGACGATAACATGACTTACTAGTAGTTGTTGAGAGCTTCGACACGCCCTGGCACGACGGACACTTGACAGCGGTAGCTGAACTCTTGACAATCAAGTGCTTGCTGCAGTGGCCACAGCTCACGACCTTGGTGTCCTTGACATCGAGGTTCGAGGACACCGGGGAACGACTACTATTGATTTCTCGGATCGCGAAGCTCGAACGCACCACATCTTCGACCGACGTAGTTGACGACTGGCTGCGCGCTGGTGAGGCAGCAGGCACTCGCTTGATCGCAGGAGAGGCCTGGCAGTGAGGGCAGGCAACATCCATAAGATCACTACCAATTGGCACAAGAACCGACTTTCGGCAGCTGTCACAAGGAAAGACAGTGCCGTCGTCGTTGCTAGTCACAGACCGCCCATCTTCGTTCGATGGAGATGCATCGCCAAACTCAGACTGGCCTTCACCCACTTCAAATCCAGCCACCGTGCTCGCGTTGCGTAGCATTCGGCCCGCGAAACGAGTTGATTGGGTTTGAGAGACGTCACGCACCGCCGGGAGGTCTTCACCCAAGTACGACAAGATCTTCAGAGCAGTCAGACTCGTGCTTTCCCACTGCGACTGCACGCCAAGCACACTCAGTGCAGTGACCAGTTGACTGTACGTCTTGTGCTCATAGATGTACGCTCGAGACTTGCAGTTGCGACACACCTTCGCCAACAACGAGATGACACGCGAGATATCAACTTCTTGGTTTAAGTCCGAGACGGTCGTGACAATGTGGAGAGCAAGGTCCACGAGCCAGGGAGCATCGAGCCACTTCGTCTTGACTGGAATGGTGACCAAGTCGACTGCAACATCCACAATCGCGACCATCGCATCCACCGAGTACTTGAACGACTTGAGCGCAGTCTCGATCTGCATTTGAAGCAGTTCCGTGACTTCTGTGGTCTTCTCAACAGGGATTCCAGCACAGATCTCGTCGTTGTGGTACAACGCAGAGATGCCTTGGCACGCGAAGATGTAGAGCTGAATACCTTGGTGGACTGTGATAGTCTTGAGAATTTGAGCCATGATATCGAAGATCTGCTGGCCAATTTTCACGAGCTTGTCTTCTTCCTCAACAGCTTCTTCGACGCAAGCGATCGCACATTCGAGGAACGGCAAACCAACTCGCAACGTGTTTTGAAGCTTTTGCTTCACACCCGTCGAGAGATCCTTGAACACGTTGGCATCATCATACACCGCGCTAATGCTGTTCATGACTCGAAGAATGGGTTCGAGCAGCTGGGACTTCTGGAAAATCTGGTCGCGCGCAAACCGCGTCTTCGCCAAATCGAAAACCAGCACACACATGCGGCACGTAAGTTCCAGGCTTGATTCTTCCAGCCAGCTTTCATCTCCAGCTTCTTCACTCTCAATCTCATGAATAGCGAATCCGAAACCACGCTCGAGGGAAGGCACGAAACGAGAAGTCTCCATCAGCGCCTTCAAACCCGTTGGTCCACATTCCAGAACGACGTCGAAAAAGCCCAACAGCTCCTGCTTATCGTCAGCGGTAGGCTCTTCGACAGTCATGATCTCAATCATGTTGTCGACACCATTGGCTGCCACGAGGCGCTGGATGTTGTACGCGTAGAGGAGTCGAAGCACGACCTGGCCTTTTCCGCGCACGATAACACCAACCTCTGACTCGTCTTCTTTCAGCTCGTCAAGCAACTCGACAAGCGATTCGATAGCATTCTTCTTCACCAGCTTCTGGCCCAACACTTCAGTCTGCGCTTGATGAGTAAGGCACTCGAGCAAGCGTGGGAAGTATTCAAGCTCAGGTCGCTTCTTGCCCTTTAGAAGAGTAGCCAGGTACTCGCTCATCTCCACAATCAACTCCTTCGCATCGTCGGGAAGATCCGCATACTTGACCGTCTTGAGGAAACCGGTGAGCAGCGTCGTACGTCGGAACACGCCTTCAGGGTTGGCACTGATCTTGATGTCAACAATCTGCTGGCCCATGACTGTAAGGAACGTGATATCCCGTTGAATAGCTTCATCACTCAGCTGCTCGTAGAACTTGGCAATGATGGCAGGGGTCGTGATACCATCGTGAATAATGTTCACAGCATTATCTTGATGGCGCTCAGTGCCCTTTTGCATCCAATACACGAGCGAGATCGCGCCTTCCACGGCGATACGCTCCATTTGAGCCTCGTTGAAGTCCTGGCCATTACGTAGAAGGAGCGCAAGGGCGAGAATCGCGACCACAGACGTTCGAGGATCCGCGTCAACAAGGAAATCAATCAACATTGTGACGAGAGTGCTTCGTTCCTCTTCGTTGAGAGAAGCCTCGAGCTTGGTAGCGTCGGCAAACATGATCTCCGTCATCTTGCGGGCAATCGTGACCCGAACAGGTCGTCGCTTCGCCGCCACCATGACTCGGTAAAGGCGATCAAGGTCGGCACTTTCCACCATGTCAACCCACAGCGGACACGTCGCGAAGTCCGAATCGACCAAGTTCGACACGATTTCTTCCGCAATGTCCGAGACGAGCTCAATCGACGAAAGGATGTTCGTGATGATCGCAGCAGGGAGCACAGAACGATGGTCATACAGAGTCTTACGGAACTCCAATGGATCGCTCGAGAGATGAACAATCGCCTGACCCGAGAGCTTGGAGATACTCTGCTGCTCAGGTGAGAGGTCGTCGTACTGCTTCGTCGTGTCCTCGTAAATCTCGACCACCGATCCCAAGGCATCTCCAGCTTCCAGAACGAGAAGGCGAATGCGACGCGTTTGCAAGAGTGAGTTCAAAAGCTCCAGCGTACGAACCACAATGTGCGGAGACTCGTTTCGGTCGTGATGCAACAGCAACTCGAGGAGCGAGACGTGGAGGCTCGCACTGATCACCATGTTAACGACAGCAGCATTCGAGATCTCCTTGATGAATTCTTCCAGAATGAAGAAGGTATCGTCGAAGAGCTGTCCGTCTTCTTCAGTGGTGTACGATGCCACGTCGGGCAATGACTTCACCAGTGTCTGGAGGAACTCGAGACCAGTCGTAGCTGAATCCACGGCGTATTCAGCAAGGAAGCAGTCCTTCCACACGCGATGACCGATGAACACGCGAACAATGCCCACGCCCTCGTGAAGACGATCAGGATCCGCGACGAGGAACTCAGTCACAGAGGTGACGACGTTCTTCACATGGTCGCCGACCAGAGTCGCCACGTGCGACACGGAAGAAACGAGGACCAAGTAAAGAAGCTTCAGCACTGCACCACTGACGATCTTGAGGTCATCATCTCGAGTCTCGACTTCGGTCCAGCGACGCAAGCAACTGCAAAATCCGCGAAGCATACCCTGGTCGATCATTTTGACGTTCTGCTCGAATCCTCCATCTACAGCGATACGCAAGCACTTGAGCGCATGCGTCTTCGTCTCAAGGTTCTCATCATCCGAGGCAAGAATCGTCATTAGAGATGGGAAACAAGCTGGACTTGCAGCCTTTTCACCAAATCGATCAATCAACTTCTTTCGGTCCGACTCGAACTCTGGGAGAGCATGTGAGATGTGGTCAATCAATTCGATGCCTGTCACCTGAGCCAAGAGCTTGAGACTTCCAGCCTTGAGTTTTGGATCACGACCGGACGCAAGGACGAACAGAGTATCCAGCACGCCATCAGCGATGACTCGACCACTCTCAATGACAGCTCGGAAGTAACGCAACGCCGAGAATCGATTTTCATCTGGAGGAGTCTGGAGCAAGCGCTGGAAGAAGTCCGAGGCATTGCTTTCGACAAGATCGACGAAGATGGACGGTCGGTGCTCAGCCAGATTCATGAGGGCCTGCGCGCAGTACGGCACCAACGTTGGCTTTCTCGCCATGAGGAAAGCCGACAAGATCGGAGCACACTCCCACTCGCAAATCTGGTCCGCGTACGCCGTCGAGCTCTCCGAGTAACTCTTCACGATACCCAGCAAACTCTTCTGGAAATTGATCTCACCAGTGAACTGGTTTGGACCGACCACACACGTCTTCAGGTACTGCACAGCCAGCTCCAGCACCTGGCGCTCGTGAAGCACACGAAGAGCCTCATCACGTCGCTCTGTGTCATCCGCTGACGCCGCCGTTGCGCACAAGCCACAAAGGATCTGCGACGCAATCGAGCAGTCCTCTTCATCGTCCAGCAATCGGATCATTTCGTTCATGAAATCGTCTTGCTTCACAACCGACTGCAGCAGAGTCGATTCCTGGGAGACTTGGAGCAACACTTGGAACGCAAGCATGCGGCTACGATGATCGGCACGCTGCAAAATCTCGATGAAGTACGAAATAGACGATGGAGGAATCAGTGCAGCACCACGCAAGTTGGAGTTGCCACTGATTTCGCCAATGTGAAGACACTCGCACAACGTGCTGAGAATCGACTCGAGAGCCACGTCGAAAGGCTCTACCGAGCCAGCAATGCCGTCGGAGATGCTGTCTGATCGAAGTGCCGTGAACTCGCCTAGGAGACCACACAAGATCGGAATACCATCGTTCTCCACCAGCTCCTTGATGTTTTGACCGTTTTCCACAACATACTTCTTCAAGCAACGCGCCGCTTCGATACGAATCTCAAGAGGAGCTGGGGACTCGGACGCGAGCAAATTGCGAAGAATCGCTCCGCACCCTGCAAGTCGAAGAGAATTCTGACATGCAACCGAGCGAGCGATGTGGAATAGCAATCGGAGGCATTTCCGGTCGACATCCGTGCGCAGCGGAGTATCCGGAGGTGGCGTCTTAGATTCCATGAGCTTGACAAGCGTCTTACAGGCACCCGACTGTGCAAATGCCTCACCCGCCGACAAGTCATTGCCGGCTCCGTTCTCGAGCGCCATGAGGTTCGCGAGCAACTCCAATACAATGCGTTGCGTCTCGACGTCGTCGGTTTTGAGCAGCTCCGAGAACGAACCAATGCCACCGGCCGCCTCGACGTCGTTGAGCTGGGCAATGCGATGCAACCCCATGCCGTTCATGGTTTCTTCGCGGCCAATCTTGAGCGCCGACGACAACTGGATCAATTGCTCTCGTCGCTACCATAACGAATTAGAACTCGGTCCAGCACACATCACAGCAATTGGTACATTGACGTACGTCTGTTGCGGTGGTCGCCGGGTCCGCGATGAGGCGACGCAGACCGACGATCGTGTAGAAGTCGCTGGCCTGGACATTCCGCGTGCAACGCATGCAGACGGACACCTTTTGTTCGTATCCGGTGCCGAGAAGAGGCAGCTTGGCCTTGTTTTGGGTACAGTCGCCACAAAAAATATTACCACAGAGACGACAATGATGCTAATCACAACACACGCAAACGAAATCAGCAAACAAAACGACACGGAGACAATCGCTTGGCGCACGTACGCGTCGTCGCAAGACACCAAACTTGGTGTTACAATGCGTACAATTGGACGTCGAGTCGTCCGCGAGCGTCGGGATAAAGTACTGACGCAGAGGCGTGAACGGCTCCATTAGCGAGTTGGCCGTCGACGACTCGGAGATGGCATCCAGCGACGCCGCGGGTTTAAGTCCCACGGCGCTCTCTTCCTTCGCAGGCGGCACGATGGACGATGATGGCAGTTCCAGATCCGATTCCTCGTCTTCCGAGAGCTGTCGGGCACGCGAATCCTCTTCTCCATCCTGGTACTTTTGCGGCAGGCCGATGGTGAGCGAACTCGCGTCGACGTCGTCTTCATACGGCGGACGCGGGTCCACCACGCGACCCAGACCTTCGTACGGCGCGGGCTTGCGGTCCGGTCGTCCAGGACGTCGTCCGGCGTCGTAGCCGTCACCTGCGCCGTTGGCTTTGGGCGACGGCGTGCGGCGGTGACGAGCGCCATTGGCAGCCGCCACGCCATTCGGACCACTGGCGGTCACACGCGGGTCTAACCACGTGGTCGTGCGCGTGGTGTGGTCCACGAAGTACACGCGGCCATCGCCATCCTTCATCTCCTGCCATCCCGGCGGCAGTGGGTCATTGGTTGGCAGACTCCACGAAGTCTAGTGCCACATTTTAGTCTGGTGCGTTAGTCTGCTTGGAAGTATACGAGCAGGATAGACCAGAGACATACCTCGCGCGTGAGGTGGTTGACGTAGAAGACGCGCCCGTGCGAGTCGCGCACGCGCTCCCAGCCCACCCTCGCGGCCATTATTGTCGTCACTCTGGCGCTATGTGAACGTGTTTCCCTCGCGCTGGGTGAGTGTCGCCTGGTCGCCAGAGAGGACAACCGGACTTTCGTCAGTATACGTATAAGACAGCCGCTATACTAGATGGCTCCACTGGCTTTATCCGGCGTGAGGGGTATAGTCGTCCGGGAGACAGGTATATCGGTCCAGAACGATGCGTATAGTTGAAGACACCCAGACCAATCACCCACGAACACACGGGTGGAAACGCACGTAATTTATGTAAACTCTTTGGTCTATATGCGTAATAATCCATTCTTGGGTCGAAGCGAGCCATTCGCATCTGATCGGATCCATGGAGACGACGTCGGCGCGGCGCGTTCTCGCGCTTCTACGCCGCTCGCTGGCCCCCAAGTGCGTCATCCTCTCCCTATATCTGCATCCTTATTAGACGTGTTCAGCTGACAGTGGCGTTTGGGGTTTGCGTAGAGGACTCGATGTGATCATCCCGCTGACAGTGGAGAGCTACAATCAGTACTTGGAAGAGGATACGTCAGCTGCCTCCGACTTGACGCGCTTCCAGCTTCCCATTGTGTCGGATGCACTCGCTTCGCATCTGCTAGTGTTGGTTGGCAACTCACGAGCGATGTGGGGGCCGTTCCTCTCGAACGTGTCGAGTGAACTGAAGCACAGCGGACAGATTCTGCCGAATCCCATTGATCGCTATGTCCAACTCCATGTCGAGACGACAATCAAGGACTTGAAGCGCGACGGCTTGATTGAGCCCATACAGGTACGCAGGGATGCTGCGTATGCCATGAATCGGCGTTGACCTATTGAATTGTGTGCTGTCAGACCTACTGGGTAGCAGATACGACTCCTGGTAAAATGATTCTCGCTCAGAAGATGGCGTTAGCTGCTCGCGTTGTAACCCGCTGTCCGGTAAGTTTGTGGCCAATGTATATTGCACACGTTCTAGGACACTAACGAATGCATGTAGCCGTCGCAACTCTGTCTGCATCCGACGCTAGGTCCCTGGCTTGCCTTCCGATGCGCTCTTGTGTTCCCTGTGGAGGGCATTCATCCAATCTCGAACGCAGAAGAGGGTGATGCTGAACCAATGCCAGAACAGCCTTCATTATGCAGTCACGACGACTCGATGCACGATCTGCTAGCAGCCCAAATGGCAGATGCTCTGGCGCAGGTTCAGCCTGACAACCCGGGTGTGATCACACCGGATGCCTGGAAGAAGTGGGTGATGCCTCGTATCACCATCGCGCCTAGCCACCGGCTCATGTACTCGAGCGAGCAGATTTTGTACCACTACACCAAGGATCTTGCGTTTCTGGCAAACATCGTTCGCACCAAGGAACAGAATCTGTGTACAGACTATCTTCGCAACTCACCGCCACCAGCCGCAGTGGAATGCCGCAAGTTGGTGCAGACGGTTCTTCGCGAGTATCGGGACAAGCATCCAGAAGGGATTGATGCCATCTCATTAAGTGGTGGCCTTGACACGTCGATTATCGCTGAAGCAAGCGACCAGGAATGGGAAACTGACCACGGGATCGGCGTTTTCTCCCTCGACAAAGCTAGTCGGGCGCGTCCGATCCTGCGATTCGACCATGCATTCACAGTTCAAGCCAAAGACGAAGCCAAGGACGCGTACTTCGCCGGTGAGATCTTCAAACGACTACGCGGCTACTCGCTCTCTCATCACCACGTCATCAAGGCTTCGCTCGAGGATCTTCTGAGCCATGCATCCGCTGTTGCCAAGCTCCTGGTGTCGTGTGATCCGATGGAGTTGCGGAACAGCTTGGTGATTTACGCGACACTGGAGCAAGCAGCGCGCTTGGGTGTCAAGCGTATCGTCACGGGAGATGGTGCCGACGAGATCTTTTGTGGCTACGGATTCTATCACAAGATGGACGAGGAGGCACTGATAGCGTATCGAGACCAGATCATTCGAGTGATGCAGTTCACAGCATCTCGGCTGGCCCAAGCGTTCGAGATCGAAGTCATCTCGCCCTTCCTGGATGAACGCGTCATCGCTTTTGCTCAGACTCTGAGCAAGCAAGATCTCGTCGGCGAACGCACTCCAGTCCCAGTTGATGGGCCGGACGCCCTTCACGGTAAGCTCTTGTTACGCCAGGCTTTCCCGGAGGCGTTCTCTCAGTGGCGGTCAAAGCAGCCAATTGAAGAAGGAGCTGGCACAACTGCCTTGCGGATGGGCTTTTTCGATGGTCACTGGAGTCAAGAGGAGTTTGAGCACCACCAGAAGAAGGCTTTTCGAGATCATGGGATCGTCATCCGTGATCGGGAGCACCTCTTCTTCTTCCGAGCGTTCCTGGATGCGTTTGATGGGGACTTGGCCCTCGTCCCAAAGCGACGACGCACCGAGAAAGACGAGGAGGAGGAGGAGGAGACCTCCGATGGCAGCTTCTGTCCGGCATGTCGCTTCGAGCTGTCCCACGCCGCGCAGGACTTTTGCGTGACGTGTGGGTTCTGGCCCACGCGCATCACACCAACCAACGACAAGAGCGGCTACGCGACTCAGGCATTGACGACGCTCGCAACGACCAAGAAGTCCCTGGCGGAGACCAGGTGATCCACTTGATGAGTTGGCGGTTGCCGAATCTCGAAGCGCATGAGATGATCTGAGATCCATCAGGAGGTACGGTTCTAGGACGCAGTTGCAGCGTCATCCATTCCAACACGCGGCGAGCGACTTTAGAAGATCAGAACGATGCTCATTGCAAATCCAAGTCCAAAACAGATGCTCTCGGCCGTTTCCGCTGGTGGAGATGAGTGTTGTCTCCCATCCTGCTCCCAAGTCCACTCGGTGAGTAAACGGTGATGCTAGGAACAGGAATCGCCTGCATCTACCCAAGAACAACCGACTCTCTACCCACCCAGCCATCTCTAGACGCCGAGGCTTTCACAGAGGAGGAGGGGCCTTGGATGGAGATGCTGACATGTGCACAATGAAGAATGGAATGTCGAGTCCATCTCCGTGTTGCGTTGCGTCGTCCCATCCACGTTCCCCAGCTGCACTTTTCCAATCGACGTCACCCCCTTGACTCAGTTTTACTCGGAAAGCGGCTTCTCATTGGTCCACACCCGTGCTGATTAGTCGAAAGGAGCCAATCACGATGCTGACTAAAAAAGCTTAGCCATCGCGTAAAATGACCCACCAGGATCCAATCATCTGGCCCTCCGGCTCTCTCTTCATCGCCGCAACAGTCAGCATTCGAATCCACAAGTCCCAAAGAAAAAGGATGCGCTGCTGAGAGAGATGCGTCAACGATTCCTTGACTCACACACACATACACTTGTGTGGTTTTGCTAGGTCTAATAACAGTTGTTCGGATTAATTCTGACCCATAGATAGTCCAGGATTCTTCTTCAGTTTCTTACATACACACACAGCACACACACTTTATGCCTCCTTTTCTAGGAGAATATACCCGTGTATGCACTTGGAGCCGATCTCAGAATCGTGCTTTGTCCAGCATCCAATGGCACGACCCAGTGTGTAATTCCTTGTACTGTAGGTAGATTGACTCAAGGCAATCAGCTGAGTGGTTCTCTGTTCTACGTCTTCTCCCTTCTATGTCCTAGCTCAACGTCCCACGATCCGAAGGGCTCATCTGCCTGCGGCAATGTGCACTTTGGAGAGATGGCCGCAGGCCCTGACCTCACTCCTCCCTCCTGTCGTCTCAGTCTCCAACTTTCTCGGTCCCGCTAAAGTCCTTCATTCCAAGCTTCGCTCCAGGAACCCAAGACCAGCCCAACATGGTGGCCTCTCCAAAGTCTCGCGTCTCGTACGACGTCATTGAGACCCCGTCGGTGGTCGACAACAGAGAACCACTGCCAGCTCCTTACCCCAAGTGGAAGGAGTACCTCTTCGGTGTGCCTGGTATTCTGGCCGGTGCCATCATTGGTATCATCCTTGGGTGGGGCCTTCAGAAGGCCAACCCAACACCGGAGCTCACGTCGTGGATTGCTGTCCCAGGTGACCTCTTCATCCGTGCGATCAAGTGTTTGGTGACGCCGCTCGTCTTCTGTAGTTTGATCGTCGGTATGGCGGATATGCTTGCCGTCGGCAAGGCTTCTCGCATTGGTTGGCGTACGGCGATGCTTTATTTGATCACCACGATTGTCGCGAGTTGCGAGGGTATGATTTGGGTGCTCATCTTCCGTCCACACTTCGGTAACAAGGCCAAGAACGAAGAGGCGGTCATTCCTGAGATGGCGTTCCAGTGTGAGAAGCCAGGCTACTTCCTCAGCCACGCCAACGACACGATCAAGTGCGTCTTTGATGAGAGCTTCAACAGCACCTCCGAGTTCTCGAAGTCGTCGGTCTTCCTTGTCACGGACATCAACAAGTCGTTCGCTACCTCGGCGACGGAGTTCCTCAAGCGATCCTTGTCGGAGGCTCTTCAGGGTCAACTTTTCGCCATGGTCCCAGACAACATCACGTTGGCTTTCTCGGAAGGTGTTCTGTTGTCGATCATCATGTTCGCCATTCCATTCGGTGTGGCGATCTCGATGCTCCCTCGTGACATGACCATCATTGCCAACTTCTTCCGTGAGATCAACATGGTGTTCATGACCATGATCAAGTGGATCATTTCATGCACGCCATTCGCCATCATCTCGCTCCTTGCCTCGTCGATCATGGGACAGAGCGATCTCGGTGTGCTTGTTGGCGATGTCGGTTTGTACGTTGCTTGCGTGCTTTGCTCGCTTGTTGTGCACACGTACATCTTCTACCCACTCTTGCTCCGTGCCTTCGTCAAGTGTAACCCATACGCGTGGATCCGTAAGATGGCTCGTGCCCAGGTGTTCGCCTTTGGCTGTGCCTCGTCGATGGCCACTCTTCCTGTTGTGATGGAGTGCATGGACGCGACCAACACCATCTCGCAGACGCTTTCTCGTTTCGTGCTCTCGCTTGGTGCGACGATTGGTATGGATGGTGCTGCCTTGGGCTACCCAATTGCTATTGTCTTCATGGCCGAAGCTGAGGGTATTGGCCACATCATCGGTGGTGTCGAGTACTTCTTGATCATCTTGGTCTCGACCATCGGTGCCGTTGGCTCGGGCCCAGTCCCAGCCGCTGGTATCGTCATGACCATGACGATCTGGAACAGTGTGTTCCCAAGTGTCGCTCTTCCATCGACGTTCGCTTTCATCGTGGCTACCGACTGGTTCTGTGACCGTTTCCAGACGGCCGTCAACGTGACGTGTGATACCATTGTGTGCCGTATTGTCGCCGAGCAGGTGGGTGAGACGATCGATCAGCAGGAACGCGCCAGCTTGGTGTCGGCCGTCGATGGCCTCGTGGACCACCACCCTGAGCTCAAGGAGGCTCTCAGCGTCACGCGCCCAAAGACCGAGGCCGCTTAAGCAGTCACCTATTAGTACATGTTTATGTGTGTAGTTCTACGCATGATTCCTGGCCTTGGGCTGATAATACAGTATCACATGGTTAGTACTAAACTTGTGTCGTGATTTCTGTGCTCTCGTTCCTTCGTGTACAGACAGCGTGTCAGATCATGTAACGATAACACCACACGCACATAGGCGAGTGAACAAGATCCAGTGTCAAAGTCACACGCACGGTGAGCACGATTAGTAGCACGTCGTGAGCCTCATCTCGTGTCTCTCGTCGGGCCGGGTGGGGTGATTATGAAACACTCATCACGTTCATAAATAATGAAAACCCGTTCATCATGATAACAAATTCTTCTGCCTCTCAGTTGTTTCTGCTAGGTAGTCATAGAAACCTCTTAAAATGCATGTATCGGGGCAAGTGCTGTGACCAAATGCACGAAGCACATGGGTAAACCAGCTGGCCTGTCCAGTTTTACGCGATCATGTCCCAGCCGCGTAAGATACGGGAGATCCTGTGAGGATCAGCCCCGACGACTGTAAGAGCCGTCTCACCACCTGGCTCAGCGACAGATAGGCACCCGGTGATCAGCGACCAATTCTGTCACACACGCCAGACCCACGGAATCCGAGGATCCTGTCCAGCTCGGAAGCTCGCCCAATTCCGCTCGACTCACTTCCGCTTTTGCTTCCGACTAACCAAGCAAAACACTGGACGAAAGAAAGCATCAATCAAGCATCCTCGATGGTGTCCTCGTTCAAATTCCTCGCTGTCGCGGCTACTGCCACACTCGCTCTCACAGGCTTCGCTTCGGCACACCCTGGTGAGCACCATGCCACCCGCTCACTCGCCGAGGTGGCTCAGCGTCGTCTCTTCAAGGCCAACGCACATCGATCGCTCAAGGCATGTGCCAACTCTGCGCAACACCGCGCACTTCAGGAGCGTGCTGCTGCTCGTCGTCAAGCCAAGCTATTCGAGCTGCGCCAAGAGCAGCAGCGTCGTCGCCTCAGCTTGGACGACGTGCTCAACAAGAGCCACAAGTCTAACTTGACCGACATCACGCCATCCGTGGACCCCAGCACGCTTTTTGGCTCTACGCCTCAGTGTGTCCTCGAGCCAGAGGTGACTCAGGGTCCGTACTACGTTAAGGGTGAGCTCATCCGCAACGACATTCGTGAAGAGCAGCCTGGTATTGATCTGTACGCCGAACTTCAGATCATCGACGTCAACACGTGCGAACCAGTGGCTGACTACTACTTCGACTTCTGGCACTGCAACTCGACGGGTGTATACTCGGGCATTGTTGCTGGTGGCAACGGTGACAAGAGTGATCTGACCAATATCAACACGACGTTCCATCGTGGTCTGGCGCCAACGGACGAAAACGGCATTGTGCAGTTCACGACCAAGATCCCTGGCCACTACACGAGTCGTGCGACGCATATCCACATTCTGAGCAACCACGGTGGCGAAGTGTTGTCGAACAACACGTATGCGGGTTCATCGGTGTCGAGCGTGGGCCAGTTGTTCTTCGACCAGGACTTGATCACGGAAGTTGAGAAGACGGAGGCGTACGCTGTCAACAAGCAGGAGCTGACGACGAACGCGGATGACGGTATTTTGTCAGAGGAGACGGCTTCAGGCTTTGACCCGGTGATGCAGTACGTCTACTTGGGTTCGTCTGTGGAAGACGGCATTTTCGCGTGGGTCTCGGTTGGAATTGACGCGAGTTTGTCCAAGTCGGTGAACCCTGCTGCGACGTGGACTGCGAACGGCGGTGTTGCGAACCAGTCGAGCGGTGGTGCTGGTGGTCCAGGTGGTGCTGGTGGCCCGGGCGGTCAGCCACCAAACGGCACTCCACCAAGCGGCAGTGGCAGTGGTGATGTGGGTGCTACTTCGGCCCCAGTGCCATCGTGCCGCAGCACTTAAGGCGCCTGAACGAGCTGTCACGCTGTCCTTGACACTTCCTTCCTTGTTTTGTTTCCTCCTCTTGTAGCGAACAGGTTTCTAATGGCTTGCCGTCTCAATATACAGTGCTGTTTACAGGCAGGGTTTTGAATGACTCACAGCTTCAACTGGGATGATCCACTAAATCAATACCCTCGTTGAGTTGACAAAACCGCCTAAAACCGGTTCGTTCATGGGTAGAAGTCTCGAATAGAGGGCTCGCCACAGAATGTACACGCAACACGACCACCGTTTCTGGTTGATGGGCAACTGCATCATGGCGATCTTCTATACCGTAAAAGCTGGAGTGCAACAAGAAAGCGAACATCTCCCCGATCTGGAAGCTTCGTGGAGCAAAGGGCAATGGCCCTTTTCGCTCAGGTCCTGTCAACGTGTTGGTAGGAGCCTTTGGGCGACAGATCTGCGAAGGTTGATCACACGCCGGAACCAATCACCATCGAGTATTCGTCCAACACATTTGTAGGGCACCAATCAGAGAACAGAATTGCCCACTCCCCCCGACTAAGCCGATTGGTTGACCCATTTCACCACCGGCTCTCTAATCAATTGACCAGTCACAGATCCTCGGCCCGGCCATACCCGTTCTTTATGCAGGACCTATGTGTGCGGGAGGACGATGTGTATGTCGGCAACCTACACTTTCGCTCCACCCGTGTGCGTTACTGATGCGGCATCAAGGTCTCCGCACTGAGTGGTTCGCTCGGCTGCGAGTCCTCACTTGCCATTTCGCCTCGTTCGCCACAAGCCAACTCTCCCTCGACGATGGCGTCTCCTCGCGTGTCGTTCAACCCATTGGCGTCGCCGTCGCACGCTGACAAGGACGCGGCGACTCCAGCCAAGCCTGTGAACAAGTGGAAGGAGTGGTTCTTTGGTATCCCAGGTATCCTCACGGGTGCCATCCTCGGTATCGTCATCGGTTACTTGGTCCAGCGCGCGGAGCCTTCGGAAGAAGTTGTGTCTTGGATTGCCATCCCTGGTGACCTCTTCATTCGTGCCATCAAGTCTCTTGTCGGTCCATTGGTCTTCTGTAGTTTGGTCGTCGGTATGTCGGACTTGGTGGCCGTCGGCAAGGCGACCACGATCGGTGTGCGCACGTTCTCCTTCTACCTGCTCACGAGTTTGCTCAGCAGTTGCGAGGGTATGGTCTGGGTCTTGATCTTCCGTCCTTTCTTCGGTAACAAGGCCAAGGAAGTCGCGGAAACCATCCCTGAGTTGGCTTTCCAGTGTGACAAGCCAGGTTACTTCCTCAGCCACGTCAACGACACGGTCCAGTGTGTTTTCGATGAGAGCTTCAACAGCACCGCCGAGTTCTCCAAGTCGTCGGTCTTTGTTGTGACGGACATCAACAAGTCATTCTCCACCACTGGATCCTCGTACGTTGAGCGTACGCTCTCGGAAGCGATTCAGGGCCAGCTCTACACCATGGTTCCTGACAATATCACGGCCGCTTTCGTTAACGCGACGCTGCTCTCGATTGTCATGTTCTCGATTCCATTCGGTGTCGCGGTCGCTCTCTTGCCTCGTGATATGACGATTGTGGGCAACTTCTTCCGTGAGATCAACCAGGTGTTCATGACCTTGATCAACTGGGTCATTCTCTGCATGCCAATTGCCATCATCTCGCTTCTTGCCTCCGCTGTTGCTCAGCAGGCTGACCTCGGCGTGTTGGTCTCGGATGTCGGTGTGTACGTCGGTTGTGTCTTGCTCTGCTTGTTCTTCCACGCGTACGTCGTCTACCCAGCGCTCCTCCGTTTGTTCGTCAAGGGCAACCCATACACGTGGCTTCGTCAAATGACGCGTGCTCAGCTTTTCGCTTTCGGCAGTTCGTCGTCGATGGCTACGCTCCCAGTCGTCATGGAGTGCATTGACGACACTGGTGTCGTCAACAAGTCGTTGTCGCGCTTCGTGCTATCGCTTGGTGCCACCATCGGCATGGACGGTGCTGCGCTTGTATACCCAATCGCGGCTGTGTTCATGGCCGAGGCTGAGGGTATTGGTGACATCGTTGGCAGTGTCGAGTACTTCTTGATCATCTTGGTCTCGACCATCGGTGCCGTCGGTGCCGGTCCAGTCCCTTCGGCTGGTGGTGTCATGATCATGACGATCTGGAGCAGTGTCTTCCCAAGCGTGCCTTTGCCATCCACGTTCGCCTTCTACATCGCGACGGATTGGTTCATTGACCGATTCCAGACCGTTGTCAACGTCATGTGTGATACCATCATCTGTCGTATCGTCGCCGAGCAGGTCGGTGAGACCACCGATGTCTATGAGCGCGAGAGTCTCATCTCCGCCACCAACACGCTCGTCGAGCGCAAGTCCGAGCTCAAGGAGACGCTCGAGGCCAAGAACGACGCGTAATTTCAATGTATCTTCTCATTATGAACTTGCAACCATGTGTGACAGCCTGGCCTTGACTGACCTTTATCGAGTGGAGAGCAGTCTGATTCAGTCGATGACTCATGCCTGACTCATAGCCAATGAGTCATGAGCCCACGTGACTCAACCCAAGCCCAAGACCTCGATTCCGGTAGGCAAAACACGCAGATCCCCCTTTGGATTAAAGATACCGAAGCGATAGTATGTTTGACGCATACTACATACGAGCGTCGGTGGGCTTCGTACAGCACCTTGGTCAGAATTAATGCGTGTCCTTTCAAGATCATTTGTAACACGTTCCTAGTCATATTGTGACATGTTACAAAACCATTTGTACCACACGACTTCTTCGAACAGCGCTCTATTCAGGTGGCCACCTGTACCCTCTTCCCAGTGAGCCAATCTTCCCAACCCCGACGGCCATGGCGAGTGCGTCGACCGACTCGGTGGCTCCTGCCGCGACGCACGCAGCGATCGACTTCACGACACTGCAGCAGTATCGCACCAAGAGCGATGGCGTCGTCACCAAGACGCTGCTGGACCAGCAGGAGTGCGAGCAGAGCTGCGGCATGTTCTTCTTCCCGCTCGACATGCTACCTCTCGATCAACAGCTGCAGTTGCAGGAACATGGCTTCACCAACACGAGTCTCGAGCCGCGTCTGATGCGCGAGAAGCACGTGTCGTATCTCACGCGCAGTCTGCCGCGCTTTGCCGCGGGCTTTGTGTCGTTGGACGCCAGTCGACCGTGGATCGCGTACTGGATCCTGCATTCGTTGGAGCTCCTCGATGCGATGCCCGACCAGGAGACGATCGACCGCACCGTGGATACCATCAAGCACTTTTGGAACGAAGACAGCGGTGGATTCGGTGGTGGGCCCATGCAGCTGGGCCACACGGCCACGACGTACGCCTCGTGTCTCACGCTCGCGCTCATCGGGACGGACGAAGCGTTGAACGTTGTGGATCGTCAGGCGCTCTATCGGTTCTTTATGCGACGAAAAGACCATGCGACCGGCGCGTTCTCAGCACACGATGGTGGGGAAGTGGACGTGCGCGTGACGTACTGCGTCATCTCGATCGCTAGCCTGTACGGTATCCTCACGGAAGAGCTCACGGCCGGCGTCGTGGACTTTGTCGTCTCGTGTCAAACGTACGAAGGAGGCTTCGCCGGGGAGCCGTTCAACGAAGCGCACGGTGGCTACGCATTCTGCGCTGTCTCGATCCTCTGGATCCTCAACAGTATGGACAAGATCAAGGACTTGGACGCGTTTGTTCATTGGCTCACGAATCGACAGATGCCATTCGAAGGTGGGTACCAGGGTCGAACGAACAAGCTCGTTGACGGTTGCTACAGCTTTTGGCAAGGTGCGTTGCCTGCCTTTCTCGAGGATATCCTCGCTGAACGTTACGGCACGGAAGTGTACCAGTGCCACCGCGAGCAGTTGCAGCAGTACATCTTGTTGTGTGGTCAGCAGATCGAGGGTGGCCTGCGCGACAAGCCTGGCAAGCCTCGCGATCACTACCACTCGTGCTACTGTCTCAGTGGTCTCTCAGTGGCGCAGCATGGTCTCCGTCGCTCAGAAAATGGCCATGCACCAGTCGTCTTTGGCGACACGGGCAACCTGTTGAAGCCGACGCATCCAGCGTACAACATCGGCATCGACAAAGTGAAGCGAGTGCGCGAGTACTTTGACGCTAACGGCCCATTCGTCCCAGAGGCATAAGGCACCCTACGTAATAGATTGCCCCCTTTGACTTGACTGATCGACTCACTTGTTCCCGGCGTTGTGTTGTAGAGGTGGGAGTTTTTCGTCTGCTGACGTGTCGTCGTCGTTGTCTTCGTAGTCGTCGTCTGAAGGAGCATCTCGATGGTGATGGGAAACAGGTAAGAAGCTGTGCGCTGAAGAGGACGCTCCCAGTAACTTGGGGAGGGGAGAGTTATCATCAGAGGCCTTTTTCTTGGAAGAAGACAGCGTCATTGGCTTGGCTTGCAGCAGTTGTGAGCTGGAGTGCGAGTCTCCGAGCAGGATTGAACGAGCGACAGAGCTGGAGTGAAGTTGATGCTGCTGCTGCTGCTGCTTGAGCGCTTGCTTTTTTTTCATGCGTTTCTGGAACGGCGTGGCGTACTCCTCACGAGGAGAAGTGAGTGCTCGATTGGGATTCTCCGGGGTGATGTGGCGCATTGGCGCGAGGACCGCTTTGCTCTTCGTCTTGGTTTTCTTCTTTTTCGGCGGTGAGGTCTTGGACTCTGCGATGCGCGGCTGTCCGTCTCGAGCTTCATCTTCTGTCATACTTGGAGACGACGCGCCAAGATAGTAGTCCAGGGACATTCCGCTGATCAGAGCCGGCGGTGGCGGCGCTTTCTTCCCACCGAGATTCGACTTCTTCTCCGCTGGCGTCTTGGCTTTTGCCTCGTCTTGGGGTTTCTTCGAGCCTGCATCATTCTGTGCTTGGAGGTAATCGTCCAATGCCATGCCTGCAACACTCGTATCGGCTGATGGCGTGTCCGACTCGTAGTCGTCCTCGTATTCGCCGTTCGAGTCGCTCTCGCCTTTGCTCTCCGTGCGCTTGACGGGCTCTTGGTCATCTGTCGACTTCTCCTGCGCGCCCTTGGCCTGACTGTCCGCTTGATCTTCAACACGCCCCTTAGATAGTGCTATCAGTGCATCGGCTTCGTCCTTTTCCATGATCATGGCGTTGTTGGCGCCGGATCCCGTGAGCAAATGCTTGGTCATGGCCTTCATCTGCTCGCTCTGATACGTCTTCTGACTATTAAAGTAGTCCTCCAGCGTGCCCGCGAGCGGATTGTTCTCTTCGCCCGCGCCAGTCGTCGGCTTCTTCCCGTTCTTCTTCATCACCATGGCGCACGCGGCTCGTCATCCAGCGCCGCAGGAACCGCTTCCGGCCATGCATGCGACAATGCGACCCATGAATAGCTCCTCATTAGCCGTCCGCACACGTCACAGATCCGAACTTAACCAATCCATCCGTACTTAACCATAAAGTACACATGGACTCGTACTTAGCAGAAACGACTGGTGGGCAACACCAGGCGAACCTACACTCTTACAGTAGACCATCATTCTTGATCCCGTGAAGAGCTTCGCGGATGCAACATCCACTGAGTGGCTTCCAGGGACCGAGATGAGTATGCTGCGTGCGCGTCGCCTCGTCGCCATGCCCGCGGGCGCCTCCGTCCTGCTACGCGCCGCTCCTCGCGGCACCCGACGCGCGAATGCCACGGCCATCGCGTCCATGGCCGCCGCGCCGCGCTCGCGTTTCCACAGTGTCGCGTTGACGCAGCCGCGTCGTCGTCTGCCCCTGACGCCGTCGCTCATGCAGCTGCGATGGCGCAGCGAGCTCTCCGCCGCGCAGCAAGACCAAGTCAACCAGTATATGGACGAACTCACGACGTGTCGCGACACGGGCAAGTGGCGGCAAGCGCTCAAGCTGCTGGACCGCATCGACCGCGAAGGCTACCGACTCGACTCGGCCATGTACGAACTGGCCATCGCCGCGTGTGCGCGCATGGGCAAGATCGACGTGCTCGGCGGTCTGCTCCAGAACATGGACGCCGACTCGCTGCTGCCGACCAACCGCACGGTCGACTTTATCATGCAGGCGTACATTGCCGCGGAGGAATGGAAGCTCATCGTGGACTTGGCGCAGGACACGACGGCCAAGGGCGTAGCGTTGTCCGAGGCCGCGTTCGAAGCCGCCTTCGAGAGCTGTGGGAAGCTCCGGGACGCCGGCAGTGCGCGTCAGATCCTCCTGAACCTCGAGCAGACCCAGGCGCGGGAGCTCGACAACGAGATCTTCGCCACGGCCATCCGCGCGTGTGGCATGGGCGGTCGTCCGGACCACGCCGCGAGTCTCTTCGCGCACATGGAAGACAAGTGCGGCTTGGAAGCCGACGCTGACACGTTCAACCAGCTCATCCGCGCGCAGATCGTCAACCACGCGTACCCACAGGCCTTGCAGACGTTCGCACTCGTGAAAGAGCGCGGTGTGCTGCTCACTGAGTCCATTTACACGGCCACGATCGACGCGTTGATCCATCGCGGCGAGTTCCGCCAGGCGAGTCAGCTTTTCGATCAAATGCTCAGCTGCGACCTCGAGCCATCCGTCTTCTGTCTCGGTCGCATGATGTTCGCCTTCGTCCGTCTCAACAACCATGACGACGCGCGCGTGTGCTGGTCGCGGATCCTCGAGAGCGACGAAATTGCGCCAAGTATGATCAAGTACTCCAAGATGATGGAGCTTCTCGCGACGACCAACGACAGTGAGCTCGCCGTGACCGTGTTCGAGCACATGTGCACGCGTTTCGACCCCGCCCGCATCCTCGACAAGACCTACGCGTCTGCGATTCGCGCGTACGGTCGGTTGGGACAGACGGAGACGGCGCTGGCGCTCTTTGACGAGTTCTATGCGAATCGTCAGCGCTCAGGCCAGCCGATGCCTCGCTCGGCTCGTATCTACCTGGCTGTCTTCAACGCCTTGTCGCGTGACGCCGAGCGTGATCCAGAGGAAAACACGCGTGATGCTCAGCGCGTCTGGGACGTCATGGTCCAGAGCGTGCCCCAGGTGATGGCACCGGCGTACGCGAGTCTGGCCAACGTCCTCGCGAGTTCGGGGGATCTTACGGCGATCGAGGACTTGATGCAACACGCTCGTGAGAGTGCAGCGCAGTCGCAGCGTCGTGAAGTTTCTGCGGGTCGCAAGGGCGGTGCCATGCGTGCAGACCAGGGCTACTTCTTTGACGAAGAAGACTTGGACGAGGAGATGACCACGAACGAAGCTCTCTACGAAGGGTTGGACAACCGAGGCGACGAGTGGCATGAGGAGCTCATGCTCATTGGTGTCATTAGTGGTCTCTCCAAGGCCCGAACGGACCAGTCTGCTCGTGTCATGGCGTACCTCAACCTGATGCGTGAGCGCGGCCTCCCGATCAATGACTCGATCGTTCGTGCCAGTACCGACGCGTTCATCAAGAACGAGCAGTGGTCGCTGATGCTGGACCTTCTCGAGTATGTCGACTCCCGCACGCTCGACAACGCCGAACTCTGCTTTGGTGACACCGTCTCCAAGCTTCTTGAAGCGGAGGCCTGGGAAGCAGCGCGTATTTGGCTTGCAAAGGCTCATCGCCTTGGTCTCCAGCTTCCGATTCGAGGCAAGCGCGACGTCCTCGAGCGTCTGCAGGCCATCCAGTCCGATGAATGGCAGATCGCCTACGCGTTGGCTCGTGAGACGCTCAACTTTAAGCAGATGGTGCAGGCCAACGTCGACTCGGTGGCCAATGCCGTCGACGTGTGTTCCAAAGCCCTGCGAACCGACTTGGTCGTCAAGCTCTTCGAACGCACGTCGGGGCATCCATCCCTCACACGCGTCGTGCGTCTCCACTCGGACGAACGCGACGGCGGTGGCGACGAGATTGCCAAGATCCCATTGCGCATGTACAAGCAGACTCTACTCGCGTGCATGCGTGAACACACAACCAACTACAGTGGCAACTCGCGCATTTTCATTGACAAGGCCGAAGCGATCTGTGCGCAGATGCTCCAGCAAGCGCGGGCCAGCGCTGCGCTTGATGGCGACGCGCTGTCGATGGCCATCTCCATCAAGGCGACCATGGGCGACGACGATGACGTGTTGGCCCTTTTCGAGAAGATGCAGGAGCACGAGGTGTCGGGCAACTCGTACGCGTACAACGCGGCGCTGATGGCCTACTCGCGTTCGCGTCGTCTCGACAAGGTGCTCGAGATCCGCGACCAGCTCTGTGATGCGAACAGCCCAGTCCTCTTGGAACCCAAGATCACGCAGTCCTTGCTGTTCTCCCTCGCGATCCTCAACGACGAAGAGCTCATGAACAAGCACTTGACGGAGACGATGGCCAAGCTCCCACACATCACCAAGGAACACGTCGTCTCGGCCTTCCTCCATGCTAACCGCTACGCCAAGTGCGTCGAGTGGTTCGACGAGACGGTCTCGGACAAGATGCTGTACCTCATCTTGCGTCGCATGATTGGCACGGAAGAAACGAGTGCTGGTGTAGATCAAGATGGCCCTGACGATGCTGCGGCGGCGCGTATGTTGCTCAAGTACATTGCTATCCATGGCCTCGACCGTGTCCAGCCACCTGGCTGGGTGCTCAAGGTCTCCAAGCACATGGTGCAGTGCGGTCATCTCCAGGAAGCACAAGCCATTCTCTCGCTCTTTGCTGATCCAGCATGTGAAGTGGCGTTGACTGACCTCAAGCCATCGTTCCAGCGTGAGGTGATGGAGCTGCAGCTCTATGTCCACGGCGAGCAGCGTCAGCTCACGCAGCTTTGCGAGCTCTTTGAACAGACCAAGCCAACGCAGTTCGCACTTACGCCACGTCACTACCAGCTTGCGATGGAGTACTGCTCTGCTGCCAAGGTGACCAAGACCAAGAAGGACGCCGTCAAGACCAAGCAGGATGGTGCTCAAGCGTGTCTTCGTCTCTTTGAGACGCTTCGTCAGCAGTTTGTCAACCCGAACGGTGCCATCTACTGGCACACGCTTCAGAGCTGTGTTCGTCTGGAACAGCTCGAGACTGTGGGCCCCCGTATCTTCGGCGACGCCGTGGCTCAGGGCTGTGAGCGTGAGTTGAGCACGGAACTCTTCCGTATGGCTCGTAAAGCTGTCGCCGAGCGTCAGGAGCTCCTGGAGAGCACTAGCGATGTGGAAGGCGAAGCTCCGGCCAAGACGCCACGCCGTCGTGGTGCTCCACGCAAGAACAAGGCGGCCAAGCAGTTCCAGGTCGATGTGGACGAGCTCGTGGCGATCACGCGCTTCGGCCACCACAACGGTGTCGAGATCTCGGCAGGTCTCGCGCAGAAGCTCCTGGAACTGCGTGCATTCTTGCCAGCTGACGTGTTGAACGAGCTGGAATACATCGCGAGCCAGGAGCAGCAGACGCGACCACGCGGTCGTGAGAGCTCAGTGGCTTCTCCACGACGGAGTCCACGAGCACGAGCTCCGTTGCCACGCAGTCCCAAGCGCACGTCTCGAGCGGGTAGTGCAGGTTCGCGCTGGGGCGACTTTTATTTACAACATCAAGAAGAGTAGAGCAGTAAACACTTCATAGAATTCTATGCCAACTACTTACCCCCTCTAGTAGCCGTGCGTCCAGTTGACGCGGTACTCCATCGGCTCGCGTGCGAGGAACAGGTTGAGATTGCGAATAAAGACGTCGGCAACGTCCTGTGGGAAGCTCTTGGCCGAGACGTGCGGCGTGATGCTCACGAGTGGATGCGTCCACAACGGACTCTCTTCTGGCAAGGGCTCGGTCGCAAACACGTCCAGCACGCAGCGAGAGAGCCATTTCTTGTCGAGTGCCTGGATCAACGCACTCTCGTCCACGAGATCACCACGACCGACGTTGATCAACACGGGCTTCTTGCGCGAGCAGAAGACGAGGTTGCTCTCATTCAACAAGCCACGCGTGGCGGGCGTACTCGGCAAGACGCTCACGACAAAGTCCGCTTGCTCCAACACGTGCTGGAGGTTGCTGGTCACGCGGTGCGCGCTGTCGAGCGAGGCCGCCGCGTCCAAGACGTTGACGTTGCGCTTGAAGCCGACGACCTGGAAGCCCGCCGTCTTGAGCAAGCGCCCGATCTCCTGGCCGATGTCGCCCATGCCGAGGATACCGACGGTCAGGTCGCTGTACGGACGGTAGTCGAGCGCCGTCTTGGCCCATTCCTTCTTGTCCTGGGCGGCGCGGGCCTCGAAGAACTTGCGTTCGATCGCCACAATCCATCTACACACACACGAGGTCTCCGTTAGGATGAGCTATACACGCTAGAGCCTACGAGGATTGTCGTACCCGAGGACGTATTGCGCCATGGCCTTGGGCATGACGCCACCCGCACGCGTGAGGGCGAACTTTGGCGCGTCGAGCTTGTGCTCGTCGAGGAGACGCTGGAAGCTCTCGACGCCCGCGTACGTGGCTTGCATCCACTGCAAATTGCGGAACTGGACCGTCTCGGACGGCGTCAAGAGCAAGGGCGCGCAGGTCTTGGCGTCACCCAGCAGGATCTGTGCGTCATGGAGCACTTGTGTCTGCGCTTCCGTCAGCTTCCACGGCGTCACGGGCGTCGGCGCGGGGATTTCCACGAACTCGAGCGCCTGCGCGCGGAAGAGATCAGCGGCGGGACACGTGGCCGTGCGGAGCTTGTGCTGCACGATGTCGGTGAGTCCCTGGAGCGACGAGATGACGGGCACGCGGTACGTCATGGCGCTCTTCATGGTTGCCATCATGTCTTGACCAAGTGATTGAGCGATCACGCGTTAAGTGGAAAATTCAAGTTAGTGGAGCCCATGATAACGTCAAAACCTGTGTTGTTCGATACACAAAACCGAAATAACCTGTGTATCACATGAGTTGTTTCACAATTCGCAGCATATTTACACAAATGCATCACGATGGAACCTCGGGTTCTCTCTTTTTCACCGCGCTAGCAACACTTAGAGACGCGCAGCTGGCTTGGAGACGTCCACGATGACCTTGCCAATGTTCTTGCGCTGGTACATGAAGTCGATGGCGTCGGCCACGCCCTCGAGCCCGTAAAACTTGGTCGGGTCCACACCTGGGTTCAATACGCCACGCTGCACGAGCGCTGCGAGCTTCTTCGAGTGCAGCGGCTGCTCGCGGTAGTAATTGTTCAGGAAGAAGCCACGAACCGACGTCGACTTGGCCAGCAGCTTGGTCGGCAGCGGCTTGGAGCCGCCCGCGTTCTTCTGCTTCCAGGCACTCGAGTCCTCGTAGCCGGCGATGGCGCCGATGACGATGAGACGGCCGCGCACGGCGAGGTTGTTGACGGCGTGCTCGAACATTTCGCCGCCGACGCTCTCGAAGACGAGGTCGACGCCACGCGGGTACTCCTTGCGCAGCACGTCAAAGACGTTCTCCTTGCGGTAGTTGATCGGACGGTCGCAGCCGATGGAACGCAAGTACTCGACCTTGTCGTCCGAGCTGCACGTGCCGATGACGTGGTTGCCCGCAAGCTTGGCGAGCTGCACGGCGAACTGGCCCGTGGCGCCGGCGGCGGCCGTGATCAGCACGGTCTCGCCGTGCTTCATCTGGCCGACCTCGTCCAACGCGATCGACGCCGTGAGACCACAGACTGTGATCGGCAAGACGGCGGGCACGGCAGCTGGCACTGGGATCAGCGTGTGTTCCTTGACGAGCACGTGCTCGGCAAACGCACCGTACGCTGTTGATAGTAAAGAACGAGTCGTAAGAAGACGACGACAAGGGTAAAAAGGATAGATAGTACGCACCCATGGAGGCCACGGCGTCGCCCTTCTTGAGCTTCTTCACGTTTGGACCGACGTCGACCACAATGCCCACTACACACCCGTCCTTAGTCTTCCTTCCAGAGCCTTCCACAGCTCCTAACGACACGTACCGGCTTCAAACCCGCAGTCGAAGGGTGGCTGGACGCCTGGCAAGTAGGCGCCGTTGGTGTAGTTGATGTCGGACGCGTTGATGCCGACGTACTTGACCTGCACGAGCACTTCCGAGCCCTTGGGCGCACGCAGCTCGTGCGTCTGGATGGCCGTGCACTCACGGAAGTTGGTGGAGAGCTTGGTGCATACGATCTTGCGCGACTGCATACTTGTTCCTGGGCGACCTCGGATGTGATCCGGAGACTCGGGCCACGGTCCAGGAAACTGTTTACGTCAAGTTGAACCTCTGTTAGACATAACACGAGGTAATTACGCTGATAGCGGTTAAGAACGGTTAAGTGTAAGAACAACTGTGTTCATAACGACACGCAGCCACATTCGGCGAAAGTGGCCCAAGATGATGGCAAGTGTGGTAGCAGAGGGCGAAGAGCGACTCGCGGTGCATCGTCAGGAGGCAGGTAATGGGCCGTAGGAAGATACAGACGGATAGCTTAGGATCATTGGATGTATGTGCGCGAAGGAGAGAGCTGACAGTGGTCCGTGAGCAGCGCAAGCCAAGCTCGCGATTGCCAAGGCATTGGGTGATCTTCAGCTCGCGCACAACAATCTGCTCGCTTCCAAGCTTGACACAGCCATCTCCACGCAGCGACGCGTGGAAGAAGAGGCGCTGTCCTTCTCCAAGAACGTCAACTCGCTGTATCAGCGCGCGACCAAGTGGAAGTCGGAGCAAAAGCGCTTCCGCGCCTCACTTGCCGTACGTTGCCTAACTTGATCATGGTGGAGATCTTGGTCGACCGTGCTAACCATGGTACTCTGTATTGACTCTTCAGGGCCTGGACAAGTTTGAAGACTGGGCGGCGAGCGTCGAGTCGGATCTGCAGTCGATTGCGACGAATCTCGAGTACGTCTCGGCTGTCCTCGAGCGCGAAAGCGCCGACGCCAATGGCTCGGACACGGCCTATCCAAAGGCACAGTAGTCCCGTAGCTGTTGCGAACGAATGCACTCTATTTAACTCCTTTGAGTCGCTGCTTCCTGGTCATCTTGGGCCTCATGGCTGTTTATGACGTGGTCCACATCACTCGCATGACACGCAACCGGAGGATCACTTTGGAAGAGTGGCAGCATGGCCAAGCAAGGCGGTCGCTCTCGCAGCGCCAAGGCGCCGAACAAGCCAACGACGACCAAGCAGACCAAGTCCTCCTCATGGTCGACTACTCAGAGTCTGCTGCTGGCGGCGGTGGTCGTGGTTATCGCGGTCGGTGTGAGTCAGTACGGTAGCTCCCACGCCAATGTCTCGAGTGACCTGTACATCCCTCGCTCGCTCCCAGTCAACCACAAGCGCTTTGACATCGTCTGTCACATGAAGAAAGTGAGTCACAACGTCTCCAGCCTCTCTATCGACGATTCTGATTGTTTCCGTGGTCGTAGAAATCGCCCGCGTTCATTTCTGGCTGCCACAAAGTGGGGAAGCAGTGCGGACGAGCGCTGCGTGACCAGTTTGTGACGCCAGAGGAGGTCGTGCAGCTGCGTGAGATTGCTGAAGTCGGCATGGCGAATCGCTCGTGTCTTGGCGGCCCGACGATCATGGACATCAATACGGGCTTTGTCAAGGACGGGGACGGACTCGTAAACATCTACCAGTCGCATCCCAAGGCGGCACCGATCCCACGCTTCACGGCCGAGCAGTTTGATCTCTACCGACGGTACGCTTCCCCTATGTGTTGATTCCTGGGATAATGGCGTTCTAATCGTATGATCTGCGTACCAGAACCATTGAGAAGATCCGCTTGGCTCTGATTGAAGAGTTCCAACTCGAGCATCTCTACTTTACGGCACCAACGTTCATCACTCGGATTGTCGGCAACGCGTCCTGGGAGCCGACGGAAATCCACGACGAGTACTGGCATCCGCACGTTGACAAGGACAACACGCGCCATTACGACTACTCGGGTCTCTTGTATCTCTCGGACTATGGACTCGACTTCACCGGTGGTCTCTTTGCGTTCATCGACAAGAAAAGCGAGCAGGTCGTCGAGCCAGCGCGCGGTCGATTGATGATGTTCACGTCAAGTAAGGAGAACTTGCATCAAGTGCGCCGTGTTGAGACGGGCACGCGCTACGTCATGAGCATGTGGTTCACGTGTGACGAGCGTCGTCGCTTCAAGAACTTCTTGGACGGGAAGATGCATGTTCACTTTAAGCGCACAGACAGTTGAACCAAAGAATACAGCGAAGAACGTCATTTCCGCTTGATTACCTTGTATGCGAGCGTCTTGAAAGCGCCGTGGAGCTGTCGATTGCGCTTCTCCGTCTCTTGACGCGCTGTTTCCAGGGCGTACATTCGGAATTTCTGCATGCACCGCTTCCTTCGTTCTTGTGATGGGATGCAGCGACACACAGTGAAGACCGAATTGGTCCGCTCAAACACAAACACGCTGAATGGACTCGCCTCTGGTGGTGGAGTCCACAAAATCTGCTTGGTGAGGCGGTGGTAGTAGTAGCGCTTCCCATTGTCCTCACAGACAAACTCTTCCCATGGCTCTGGTAGTGGATGCACGATCGCAGCTGTCCTGAACGAGCCACACGTATCACAAATTAAGTCTGTTGTGGCGACGGGAGGAAGATAAAAGCACTGGAGCTGTTCCCGTCGTCGCTGAGCATGCGGATCTCTCAGTCGACGGAGCTGCTGCATCACAACGGAGCCACGTCGATTCGACCCACCCGCAGGAATCTCCTCAAAATCCTCGTTGTCTTCACGTGCGAAGAGCACTGCATTGGAGCCTGGTGTGGAGTTGATGGCGCATGCGAGACTGGAGATGGCGTGGTTGTGACGCCGTGTCTCGCGGTCGAACTGCTTCTTGAAGCGCACCTGGCGGTCATCGTAGCGCGTAAAGTCCGTCTCGATCTGATGGCGCGTGCGCTGGACGTCGTCAAAGACCTCCATGGACCCACGGGCCACCGCGGCAACACGCGCTTGGCTCATGCTGTCCCCGTGGTCACTTGCTCATTGCCGTCGCTCTTGACGTTGAAGTCTCTCCATTTTAGCCAATGAGATGAGCTCTAGGGATAATTTTAGAACACGGTACCTCGGATCAGACAATTCATCGAAGATACGCACGAATGTTCTACCTTGTTCTGGAACTAGATGGTCGCATGTCTCTGCCAATGCGACAGGAGGTCAACTTTCGTCAACATCCGCTGACACCCGTTAACATACCACAGTCTCGCCTGTTTAAGTAGACAACACTCTTCCAGAGTGTTCTCGTTTCGTCCAGAACTTTCCACCACCAACATCCCTCTACCGCCACTGTACTCGATAAAAGTATAGTGCATGATGGAGGTTAATGGCGGTTGAGCTCAGATCACGGCCGTCAGAGTGATGATCTCGCCGTTGCAGGCACTTCAACGCGGTCATTCTCCAATTCCCCAAGAAGCGATCAGATGAATCCACAAGACTTCACGGACAAGACGAACGAGTGTCTGCAGACGGCCAGGGAGCTGGCGGAAGAGTATGGCCACGCGCAGCTCACGCCGCTGCATCTCACACATGCGCTGTTCGACGACGCCGAGGGCACGGCGCGGGGGCTGGCGCGCAACGTCTCTGGCGACGCGGACGGCGTGGTGGAAGAAACCACACGGCAGTTGAAGCAACTGCCCTCACAGAACCCACCGCCCGACATTGCCGGGGCTGATTCGGCGTTGATCAAGGTGCTCAAGTACGCGTCCAAGCTTAAGAAGGAGATGAAGGACACGCATGTCGCGTGCGATCACTTGGTCTTGGCGTTGTTTTCCGACTCGCGAGTGGCAACGATCTTGAAGGCGAACCAGTTGGACGAAGGCAAGATGAAGGAGGCGGTGAAGAAGATGCGGGGCGGACGGAACGTCACGAGCAGCAACGCGGAAGAAATGTACGACGCCTTGAACAAGTATGGACAGAACCTAGTGTCTCTCGCAGAGGCTGGCAAGATTGACCCTGTGATTGGACGTGACGAAGAGATCCGACGAGTGATTCGAATCCTCTGTCGACGAACCAAGAACAATCCTGTGTTGATCGGTGAGCCTGGTGTTGGCAAGACTGCGATCGTCGAAGGACTGGCACATCGTATTGTCATGGGCGATGTCCCCGAAACACTCAACTGCCAGCTCATCAGTCTCGATATGGGTGCCTTGATTGCTGGTGCCAAGTACCGGGGCGAGTTTGAAGAGCGTCTGAAGGCTGTGCTGAAGGAAGTCAAGGACAGTGAGGGCAAGATCATCCTGTTCATCGATGAGATGCATCTGATCCTCGGTGCTGGTCAGACTTCGGGTGCTATGGACGCTGCCAATCTGCTCAAGCCAATGCTAGCTCGCGGTGAACTGCGATGCATTGGCGCGACGACACTTGATGAATACCGCAAACACGTCGAGAAGGATAAGGCGTTTGAACGCCGGTTTCAGCAGGTGCTTGTGAAGGAGCCATCGGTCCCAGACACGGTCAGTATTCTCCGTGGTTTGAAGGAACGCTACGAGTCACATCATGGTGTCCAGATCACTGATGGAGCGCTGGTTGCGGCCGCAAAACTCGCTGATCGATACATCAAGGAGCGGTTCATGCCAGATAAAGCAATCGACATCGTGGATGAAGCCTGCGCCAACGTACGAGTCCAACTTGATTCCCAGCCCGAGGTGATCGATGAGCTTGAACGACGACAACTCCAGCTCCAAGTTGAAGCTACTGCACTTGCCAAGGAGAAGGATGATCTCAGCAAGCAACGACTGAAGAAGGTGCAAGAGGAGCTAAGCAGGATCAGTGACCAGCTCAAGCCGCTCATCTTGCGTCACCAGGCCGAAAAAGCACGTGTGAATGAGATCCGTCGCTTGAAAGACAAGTTGCAGGAGCTCCATCACAAGGTTCAGAAGGCCGAACGCAACCAAGACTTGACGACGGTGGCAGATCTAAAGTATTACGCCATTCCTGATGTGCAGAAGCTCATTGCGAAAGCTGAAGCCGACAAGAAACGAGAAGACGAGAATCCAGCGAGTAAGATGGTGGAGGAAGTCGTGCGCGAGGAGCAAATTTGTCAAGTTGTGGCGCGATGGACGGGTATTCCAGTTGCCCGATTGACATCAAGCACGAGTGATCGGTTGATGCATCTCCAAGAACGCATTCACGAACGCGTTGTTGGCCAGGACGAGGCTGTTCGATCGGTGTGTGATGCAGTCTTGCGCTCACGAGCCGGACTTGCTCGTCGCGAACAACCAACGGGCAGCTTCTTGTTCCTCGGTCCGACTGGTGTTGGTAAAACTGAGTTGGCGAAGGCACTCGCGTTCGAGCTCTTCGACAACGAGAAGCACATGGTACGCATCGATATGTCTGAGTACATGGAAGAGCATTCTGTGGCACGACTCATTGGCGCTCCTCCTGGCTACATTGGACACGAGGAAGGTGGCCAGTTGACCGAAGCTGTGCGTCGCAATCCATACAACGTCGTGTTGATGGACGAGATCGAGAAGGCACATCCAAAGGTGCTGAACATTCTTCTCCAGCTCTTGGACGATGGCCGTCTCACTGATTCTCATGGACGCACGGTTGACTTTACGAATGTTGTCGTGATCATGACTTCAAACATTGGTGCCGAGCACTTGCTATTCGAATCGGAATTGTCACCACGTGTGAAGAAGATGAAGCTGGACAACGACGAAGAATCAGATACTACCAAGCCGTCGTTTACCCGACAGCGGGAGCTCGTGCTTCAGCAGCTTCGCCACACGATCCGACCAGAGCTGTTGAACCGCTTGGACGACATCATTGTCTTCGAGCCGCTCGGACGTCAACAACTCCGCCAGATTGTGAAGCTGCAGTTCCAGTCGGTGGAACAGCGTTTGAAGGAAGCGCAGATCACAATGAACGTGACGGTCGGCGCACTCGATGTGATTTTGGATCAGGCGTACGATCCACAGTATGGCGCAAGACCAATCAAGCGGTACATCGAGAAGCACGTTGTCACTGACTTGAGCAAGCTCATCATCTCTGGCCAGCTCCAACCGAAGAGCCACGTTCAAGTCCACGACAAGCACGGTAAACTCTCGTTCGACGTCACACAGACGATGGACACGGACGATATGCATCCATAGGTCAACTACACGTAAATTTTGATACGTTAATAAGTAACACATGGCATTTTTGTATGGAAACACAATTTGTTGTTCAGAACGTCAGTAGACAAATCAAGACGAGTGTGCCAACGACTAGCAACAGGCGAGAAAGGAAGGCCTGCTGCATGCGCTGACGAGCTTCCATTGGCGAGAGAGGCGTGTCACCAAAAGGCTGAGCTGGTTGTTGCTGCAAGCACGTTGTCATCATATAGAACTCAATATGCCAAGAGCTAATACAGCCACTTACGATGGGACCCCCGGCGTTGAAGAAGGAGGGGAGTCCCAAGGTCGGAGACGACGTGAATATGCTGCTAGGGGTATCCCAGATACCATTCTAGAGAAAAAAACACATATGAGTCTCATCGTATGCCCCTCATTGCAACGCAGAATTCTCACCATTCGTGAACGGCGCCGTCGCATGAGCTCAGGATCTGGTCGCTGTCCACGCGGTCGCTCGGGTACGCCATTGGCATCGGTCTGTCGACGTGGGTCTGCCGCCTCACTCCCACGACTGTAGACCGGAATGACGTTGTCTTCGCTGATGCCGGCTTTGCATACCGGACACTCGGAGTGTTGCGCCATCCACTACAATACCATCCGCACCGTCCTATGGATCAGCACAGTTGCTTTATCAAGAAGATCCATGTCGAACATACCTGATACAGACATGGCCAGCTGCATATCCAGGAAGAACAATGCAAACAGCACAAGTCAATATTGACCAGCATCTATGAAGAGGAGAACGGCGTGTCCGCACCAGTAGAGATGGCCACAGAGTGTCACGACGGGACTCGACACGGCATCGAGACAAATGTTGCATTCGAAGCTCAGTCCCGGGGGCTTGGGCGCCGACTGCGAGGCCGCCGACGCATGCGCAGAGGAGGACGAAGACGCACTGGCGCCTGAGGACGCGGCGGACGTCGCGAACGCGCGAGGAGATCGCATGACGACGTCGTCTGATGATCGACCACGTGCGAGGTCGAGTGCGAGGAGGAAACTACGTCACTAGTCTAGTGGAGGGGACTAAATTACAGTTATAGTCTCAGTTGATAAGGTAAATACCCATATAGCCATGAACCCGAAAAGGCACGATCAAAAATGCGCTTTTCGTCCTTCCTCCTTACTTGCATCGACGACATCCATCCACCACACCAACACCCTCTTGCCTAGGCCAGCTCGTCGTGGCCTTGGTCTTGCAATGAGCCCAGCGATGACGAGCTCAGTCGACCGTCGTCACTGCCTTTGGTCAAAGTGAGCAGCTTGCGATGGCTCGGCGAGATCCGGAGATCCACTGATGCGTCACCAAGACGAGGCGCTGGCGTGGCAGCTGCAGTCGGAGTACACGCCGGAGGAGACAGCGCACTCAATGTCGCGTTGACGCTGACACTGATAGACGTGTCGACCGTCGGCTTGGACGAGCCCAATTGGGGCGACGCAAAGGAGAGACCTTCACTGGCGACGATCGCCGCCGCTGCGACCGCATCCAGTGGATTGAGCAGAGTGGTCGCTGACGCCGTCAAGACCTCCTTCTTGGGGGATGCAGAGCGCTGGATGACACTCTTCTTCAAGCGTTCGATGCGACCATTCGAGTCGGGATCCTCCATCACCGCACGCTTCTTGGCCTCGACGTGCGCGATCTGGTTCGCGTACTTCATCTTCTCCAGCGCAGTCGTGGCATTCGCCTCTGCCTGTCGAAGCATCTCGACCGTGCGCGTGAGCGATCGGATCTGTCGATGCGGCCACCGCTTGATGCCACATCGTCGACAAATCTTCTTGAGGAAAGTCGTGCAGATCCCAAATTCCTTGGCCACCTCCACAATCGGCTTCCCAAAGTGTACGCGCAGCTCCTCGAGCGTCAGCTCCCTCGACAAGCTCGTGAGTTGCGTGTTCCGTCGCAAGAAGTCATTCCCACTGGCCTGCGCCGTCGTCTGCGGATCCACCTGCTGCGCCGCCGCGAGCAACAGCGACCCCGTGAGTCCGTCCATTTCGGTCGCGCCCTCGTCCTTGGCGACGGTCGTCTCGTCGTCGCGCTGTAGCATATGCAGCAACGAGAGTCCTGCCTCCAACTCCTTCTTGTCCATGCTTGTGCGGTGTTCTCCGTCGTCCAGAGTTGTCCAGAGGCGTCCAGCGGCGATGGCGTCCGGCCGGTCGGAGCTCTTGATAAGCAAAACAACCAAAGCAAAAAAAAAGAACTCGGAGAGGCACGAGACCCGCTGGATTCCGACAGTGTTTTATACACTCAAACCATCACGTATCCATCACTCTCTAACTCACCAAAGATGGATAAGACATCGAATGAATGAAACACACGTAGTGCAAATCAGTGTTTGAATCCGAATCGAGCAAGGAGGAGCGGAAAGGTCGTGGGTCTGGGTACGGAAGGAAAAACCCGCGCGATAAAACCCTTTCGCGATAAACTTTGCGAGGTTAGAAACCAGACGTGTCCTTTGAAAAAGGGGTGGGGGTCGGATCCACATCAATTATCAAAGGTTATCCACCTCCGACTAAGATTCAGTGCGTCACACCTGAGTTGTATCAATCAAATGGAGCTCGTGGGATTCCTCCTACCCACTTACTCGGCATGCTTCTCTTCTTCTTCTTGACGCAAGTACTCGACACTCTTGTGGATCTGCCGCCACAGGCGAGGCAAGTCCGTGTCTTCACCCGTCAAGAGTTGCGAAGTCGGCACAGGAAGCTGGCAAATTGCACGATCACAGACGTACTGAGAGCAGAAGGACCAAAGCGGCTCACGATACGAGCTCTTGACCGTCGAAGTCACGGCCACAAGCGGAAATGCACTGTGAGGAATCGGCTTCTGCAAGTGAAACCCCAACAGCAACTTCTTCACATCATCGATCGATAGGTCCGCGAGCAAATCTTCCAAGTCTTCTTCGCTGGTTCGAGGGTCCCAGATCAGCACGGGCCGCACGACGCCACCCCATCGGTGGAAGAGTCGTAGTGCTTCTTCTTCACACACTCCAGGATAGCAGAGTCGCCGGCACTCTCTTAGGTCTTCTGAGGACCACGTGGGCACCACGAACGCTGCCGTCAGCGCGCTCTCTCGACGAAAAGGCCGACCAAACTCGTGCGAGCTGCGTGTCATGACGGCTCGTGCCTTCACGCGGTCCAGAGGCTGATACATACTGTGATTTTTTGCGTCGAACAGGTACACAGTCATCGGGTCTTGGAGCTCCTCCCAGAAATCTCGACTTCGTCGACCCTTGATTGCTTCGCCATCTTCAGTGATGAGCGTAAATGCCGTGCCTGGGATATCCAACACGATCACTGGTGGATACTTGCACCCACGAAGGTAGTAGAAGAAGTAGGCCAGGAACGTCGTCTTGCCCACATCGGGAGAGCCGTCCACATAAGCGTGGCGACCAACATCACCAACCGAAGAGTGGTTCATCCAGGAATCGATTTCGCCCAAGAGACGTCGCCATGGAGTGCGAATAAACAGCGACGACGGGGCATCGGGAGTGAGCCATAACTTGGTTCGCATCGATCCACTTTGGATCACCAGTGGTGCATATGGCGACTTGCAGGCCAGTGGTACTCGGTCCTCCATGGACGCATCCCATATATCGAGTAGGCGTTGGATCCGGTCGTCTGTTTGCGTCTTCTTGATTTTCTTGGCAAAAGGACTGAGATACTCGTCCCTGTCCACAGCAATGACGTGAATCAGCTCGCCACCGTCTATTCCAGTGGATGGTGGCGAGTCAGGGAAGTACGCCGTAAGAAATTCGAGGTCCGACATGCTATTCTGCATGGTCTTGCAGCGCTCAACGTTGTCAACGTTGTCGTCGTCGCTCCCATCTGATGAGGTTGACACAGCGGTGAGCCAAGCGCCTTCGTCGTTGGTGGCTCGATACAGTTTCGCGTTCATCACAGAAATGTCTTTTAGAATCGAGCGGAGCCGGAACTTGAGCGTCGCGACAATCCTCTGGTCGCGCCCGACAGTCACGTCCACAAGTCTTCCGTCACGCACGACGAGACAGCGTAGATTCAGCACACCGTTTGCAGTTGGCATCAAGGCCAAACCCAAGTCTTTTCGAAGTGAGCTCACTCGCGCTGGGACGTGACAGTTGGCGATGGCTCAACTGTCGTATGCTCACAACTTGTCAAACCACTCTGACGTTGCTGGATCGCCAGTTCTTGAGAGTACTCGACCCGGAACCGGTTCGCGCCGACTCCAAACACATCGCCGTGCAGAAGATACCGCCGCGCGCTCTTGACGCCCGTGGCACTAAGTCGAAGCGCCGTGCCGTTTGTACTGTGCAGATCCGTGATGTAGAAGCCGTCCCCGAGATACGTGATGACACTATGTCGTCCAGAGATCGACGTGTCATCGGGAATGCACAGGGCATTGCTGGAGCGTCGACCCAGCGAGACGGACGACTTGCCGATTGTCTGACTCACGCCGCGCATGGGTCCTTCCGTGAAGCAAATGCGCAGGAAGGGCGAGCCCGTGGTCAAATTGACGTCGATCGTCACGACTTCAAACTCGGTGTCGCCCAACTTGACGCGGTCGTCGACACTGAGGCGCTTGGGCACATCGGGCTTGAGGAAGATGTACGTTCCGGTGGTACTGCCGAGGTCCTGGAGATAATACTCCTTCTCAAGCGCATCGTAGCGGATCTGGAAGTGGTATCGACTCACATACGGGTCGTCGACGATGATCTGGTTGCTCTGGTGGCGTCCACCGCTTGCGCCTTCGCGTGGTTGCAACAGGATCTGCGCATCCGCCTCGGGGTCACGCGTGATGATACCAGCGCCACGTCCATTGTTGCCCAGCGTACGCGCGAGAATGTCGGAGGTATCGCGACGTCGACGCGGCTGCTGACCGTCTTGGGACCACGCGCGCTCGGCATTGCTGCTCTCGAGACGCACTGGTGAGAGGGAGGTGACGACGAGCAAGTCGTCCTCGTCAATGTCTAAATCCGTACTGAAGAGACGACGCGCGCTACGCGACCCCTTGCGACGCGAGCGACGACGCGACGTGAGGCCTCGGAATCGCTCGAAGAAGCCGCGTGTCGCCACGGCCAGCCGCCGCAACGGCGCATGGAGCTGCAGGCGTTGCACGACGACGAGCGCGACGATCCAGAGCCCGAGCAAGGCGTAGACGCCGAGCCATCGCCAGGGCAACATGGACAGCACCATGGACACGGTCACGATTGCCTTTGGGTCGTGGTCGTGCTGCGGTGTGGCGTGCCCGTCATCAGGAGTCGTCGTTGTCGCACTGATGGCGTCAAGATACTCGGTGATGGCGCTGTGCATGTAGGCCCCCGAGGCCACAATGGCCGACGAGCAGGCCGTGGCATGCAGCCAGCTCCATTGGCCAGTGGCGCGCCGCTTGGGACGCCGCGCATACACGGCGGCGCCGTCGTAATGACTGCCGACACGGTGCATCTTGACGTGGAGGCGCTTGGGGTGGAAATGGATAGGCCGCCCGAGTCGACACGCCAAAGAAACCACGCGAGGTGGACGGAAGGTCGTACGAAGGTGATCTGATTCACACATGTCGCAAGAAGGTAGCTGGAAGAAGAACGTAGGTGCCACGAAGGTTGCACCAACCACGTCGACGGATGACGCATACTCGCCATTCCGCGGATTCCATTCCTTCGTCGAGCATGCTGCTGCTGGTGTCGCTGCTGGCGACGGCGTACCCGCTCTTCCTGCTTGGACTGCTCGTGCTCTATGTGTCCAAGAAGCGCCGCATCTACGCGCACCATCGCCGTCTGGGCCGCACGGCCGAGGCGACGTCGGACGGACGCATGCTCACCATCGGTATCTTCCATCCGTATGCCAATGGCGGCGGCGGCGGCGAGCGCGTGCTCTATTGCGCACTGGCGGCGCTCGTCAAGCGCATGAAGCAGCAGAGCACCGCCAAGACGCTGCGGCTCGTGCTCTACACGGGCGACGACGGCTTGGACGCGGCGACACTGATCGAGCGCTCGGCGGAACGCTTCAACCTCCCGGAACTGCGCGCGCTCCGTGTGGATTCGTTCCTCAAGATCGTGACGCTGACCAAACGGGCGATCTTGGAACCTTCCCAATACCCTCGCTTCACGCTCTTTTGGCAGAGCGTGGCGCACATTCGTCTGGCGTTGGAAGCGTTCGCCGCTGGGGAGAAGATGGGCTTGTACCCCGAAGTGTGGATGGATACGACCGGCTGTCCGTTCTCGTATGTCGTGGCCAAGGGCTTGTACGCGTGTCGAGTCGTTGCGTATGTGCACTACCCCATGATCTCCACCGATATGATCAGCAAGGTGCAAGAGCGCACGACGGGCTTCAACAACAACTCGGCAATAGCGGCGAGTACGTCGCGATCGTACGTCAAGTACATTTACTACCGTCTCTTTGCGGGCGCGTACGGCGTGCTCGGACGAACATGCACCGACGTGGTCATGGTCAACTCGACGTGGACCTATAACCACATCAAGACGCTGTGGAGCGGCAGTCCGATCATTGTCTACCCACCGTGTGGCACCATGGAGGAGTTCATGGCCTTTGACGTGCAATCACGAGAGCCTCTGGCGCTGTCCATCTCGCAGTTCCGACCGGAGAAGAACCAGCTTCTGCAGCTGCAGGCGTTTAAGGTGTTGCTTACCAAGTACCGAACTCAAGTGCAGCAGCTCTGTCCCAACTTGAAGCTCGTGATGCTCGGCAGCTGTCGGAACGCTGACGATGAAGAGCGTGTCGTGGCTCTTAAGGAGCAGTGTGCTGATCTCGGGCTCACGCAGTCGGTCAATTTTGTCGTCAACGCTAGCTTTGCGGAGCTCAAGAAGTACCTGGCACGTTCGTCCATCGGCTTGCACACCATGTACAACGAGCACTTTGGCATTAGTGTCGTGGAGATGATGGCCGCTGGACTCGCCGTGATTGCCAACAACTCGGGCGGTCCTTCTGCGGATATTGTCAAGCCGGGCACGGGCTTCCTCGCTCTCACTGCCGATGAATACGCAGAGAAGATGCTCGAGATCCTCCAATTGACTGCAGAGGAAAGAGAACAGCTCCGCATTCGTGCGCGAGAGTCATCTCATCGCTTCTCTGACGACGAGTTTGCCAAGCAATTGATCACCGCACTTGAGCCTGTCCTACAACTATAAGACCTTGCGTCATCAAGAAGACAGTGAGTAATCAAATGATGGAAATATACAATCATGAGCAGTATATAAAATGATCGTCCTACACGGCGTAAGTGCTGCCTGCCTCTAGCAGGCACCGTCTAGTAGTACGTGTTGACCTCTAGCCAGCCTGGATAGCGGATCATCCGGCCAGTCTCCTTGTCGATGACGCTGCTGGATGTTGCTCGCATGAAGTACTTTCGAGTCTCATCGAACAACACGATGCAGAGCGAGAATGGCAACGCTGGGAACCAGTGTGTCAGTCGCATGTTTTGCGTGACGAAGATCGTATGGACAAAGCCCGCGTACGCCACCGCAGAACACAGCATAAACTCAAACATCAGACCGAAGTTGAGCACACTGTTATGCATGCCTTGCGTGAGCAGCGACAGGTAGCGAGTCTTGCAAATGAGCACGTTAGCCCACTGGACTTGCACGACGCCGACAAAGTAGGCGGTCTGGGCCACAGCCAAGGCATTGAACTGCATCATACGCGAAGCGATGTTCACGAGGAGATTCTTTCCATCTCGAAGAGTGAAGCCGGCGTGGTAGTCCAATAAGCACTGCTCACCGGTGCACGTTGGCTGGCCATTTGCATCGAGAATCTTCTCAAAAATCGATGCTTCGGTGAAGGTTGAGCCCTTGTCTAACTTGAACGTGGAGGTCGTGAGCTTGCCATTCGTATCCACAAGGGTCACCGGAGTACCGTCAAACGCATCCTTCGCACCGCCAAGAACTGGAGGTCCGTCCTTGGCAAGTTTCTTGTCGTCCGTGATACCCCACACGCCGAATGGCTGGAAGCTGTACATGATATCCAGCGAGATCTTATCGCCAAAGCCTGGTAATCCACCATCTTGATTGCCGTATGCAAACCAATCCATGTTGAAGAACGAAGATCGACGCGCGCGCATTGGGTAGTATGGGTGGAAGTCGTTGGCATCTGCTGCATCCATCGCCTGATAGGACACAAGATACTTCTTGGCACCGTAGCCACCGTAGGTTGATGGGTCGAATCGATCATACGTGGATGGCTTGCTGACCGTAGTCTTGACGTTCACAAATGGGAACTGGCAGTCCTGAACCTTGCCATCATTACCAGCATCATAGAAGATGTAGGCATCGAAGATGTTGCCACCTACAGGAATAGTAGGATCGTAGTTGCTCGAGCACTCTGCAACACCGTTCTGGCTTCGCACTCTCCCCAGAGGCTGCAAGTCACCGTTACTGTCCTGATAGAATCCGCCGGCAGTGCAGTATTGACCTTTCTCGGTCTTGCACCACAATACGTGCTTGCCAAACATGTCCAGGTACCCAAGCTCAGGAAGGATCTTGGCAGGGTATCCAAAATCGTTCATGACCACAAAATAAACGAACATTCCTGCCGTAGCTTGGATGATACCAATCACAGCATACGCGTAGCAAACAAGCTTCTTCGTCACCAAGTGATCGACCTCAGCATTTCGTGGCGAGCGCATCATGATATCGTTTTCAGCGCGTTCATAAGCCATCGAAATCGCAGGAATCATATCTGTCCCAAGACAGATCATAAGCATCAGCACTGTCGTCAATGGCAGTGGGAGGCGGACCGTGGCGTAGAGAAGGAATGGAACAAGCTCTGGGATGTTGACAGCCAAGGCGTAGCAGATCGACTTCTTGAGGTTGTCGAAAATGATACGACCTTCTTCCACACCTGTCACAATCGAGGCAAAGTTGTCGTTCAGAAGAATCATGTCGGAAGCTTCCTTGGACACCGCTGATCCCATAATACCCATCGCAATACCAATATCGGCCTTCTTCAAGGCCGGAGAGTCATTCACACCATCACCAGTCACCGCGACAATCTCCTTGCGACGTTGGCAATTCTCAACAATGATCAACTTCTGTTGCGGGGAAGTACGTGCGAACACAACCTGGTTATGATCAAGGATTCGATCCCATTCCTCCTGGGGAGTGTCCAAGCTGATCGTCCAACCAGGCACCACAATTGCTGGAGCCGTCTTAGGATCCTGCCAGCCAGCATCACCTGGATTCAAGCCTCGTTCCTTGTTCTCTTCTTCGATGTCTTCTGATGTAGGTCCCCACAGGATACCAACCTTGTGCGCAATGGCCTTTGCTGTGATCGGATGGTCACCAGTCACCATGATAACACGAATACCAGCGGTCTTACACTTGGCCACAGCAGATGGCACTTCAGGGCGAGGTGGATCAATAAGCGCCATCAGACCAATGAAGCAAAGCGGCTCTTCAATCTTTGGGTCTGGCTTTGGAACCATCTCGTAGTCGACATCTTTTTCACCAAGAGGGAAGTTCGGGTTGTCAGTGTTGAACTCGTAGTTTGGTCCGTACACAGTTGGATCAAGGATCTTTTGTGCGAAACCAAGCACACGCATACCCTTCTTGGACAACTGAAGCTGGCAGTCCTCGATCTCCGCAAGGCGTTCAGGTGTGAGATCAATCTCCTCTCCATCCATAAGAAGCTTCGAGCATCTCAATAGGATACGTTCCGGGGCACCCTTCATCACCATGAGAAGAGGCTTGGAGTCATCGTTGTCTTGTTTGTGCAAAGAAAGCTGATACTTGTTCTTGGAGTTAAAAGGCACTTCCTTGAGCTTGTTATTCTTCTCGCGGTACTCCATGATGTCACGCTTGTCGTGGCAAAACTTGATCATAGCAGACTCGGAGGCATCACCAATGGTTTCCCACTCCACCATACCGAGTTCCGCGCCACTACTTGTCGTGACCATCTTCTTGAACGTCTTCGCCTTTCCTCGCGCAACCGTGCCGTCAGCCGCTAAGACCTTCTCGTACTTGGAGTCCTCATCGAAAACTGCATTGTTGCACAACGTCGCACAACGCTGCAGTGCCTGGAAAGACGGGTTGTTCAAGTCGTAGTTCCCAACGGGCGTAATGGAGCATTCAGCATCGAAAATCTTATTGTTGTACACCGTATTGGCAACCGTCATGATGTTTTGAGTCAGAGTGCCAGTTTTGTCCGAGCAAATGCAACTCGTTGAGCCCAACGTCTCCACACCTTCCAAGTTCTTCACCAGAACTGACTTGCCAGCCATGCGGTTCGCAGCGAGACTGAGACACACGGTAACAGTAGCCAAGAGGCCTTCAGGAACGTTCGCAACAATAATACCGATCATGAATACCACGTTCGTGATGATGTCAGTCTTGATGATAAAGCCAATGATGAAGAAGATGATGCCAATAGTGACCGCGACAATCGCGATGATGTGTACGAAATGGTTGATCTCACGAGCGATCGGAGTCATCGCCATGGTCGTTGAAGTCGCGAGACGAGCAATACGACCCATCACAGTCTTGTCACCAACTCGAATGATCACACCCTTACCGGAACCCTGGGGGATGAACGTACCAAAGAAGCACAAGTTCTTGGTCTCCAACGGGTTGTCATCTGTACAGTCAGGAATTCGCTTTTGGGGCTCAGGTTCACCCGTAAGGCACGAATTGTCCACGGCCAAATCATCAGAACATTCAATGATACGGATATCAGCCGGGACCTTGTCACCGCCCTTGAGCATCACAATATCACCACGGACAAGCTGGGAAGCATCCACCTTCTGGGACTTGCCATCGCGGATGACAGTGGACATCGTCGGCATCATACTCTTGAACGACTCCATGAGATTCGACGACTTGCGGTTCTGCGAGTACGAGAACGTGCCGGTAATAATCACGACCAAGAAGAGCACAATACCCAAGTACAAGTTGTTGGGGTCGCCTTGCACAAAGTAGAGAATGATACAAAGCAAACCACCGAACCACAACAAGAGACTGAAGAGACCCGTGAGTTCACGAAAGTACTTGACGATCTCGGGCGTCTGCTTGGGCGGCGAGAGGCGATTCAAACCTTCCGTTTCCAGACGACGGTCGACTTCGTCATTGCTCATACCCTGTCCATCACAACCAACCCGTCAGTTACCTCCACGTACGATAACGTAACCAGATCAGCAGGCTACAAACATTGGTGAGATGCGTGCCAAGGTCGGCTATGACCTCGGCGATGCTCTGCTTGTGCTCTTCCATGACGAGCTCGCGCTTGGCATCATCTTGCTGTCCTTTGCCGCCCTTGCCGTCCTTCTTACTGCGTCGTCGTGCGGCCTGTCGATGCCGCAGCTCGGTCGTCACAGCGACGATCTCCGCCGAGGAGAGTCGCGGTGCTTCCTGCGTCATGCTGTCCCTCCTTTCCCCTCAACGAGTGTTCACGGATTCTCTCTCGCGTCCAAGTGCAGAGCGTGAATGACTGCTCGCTTTGAAGCGGCGCCTTGTCGTTTCCTCTTCCTCTGGCCGCTCCTATTTGTAGCGAGCCAATGGGCCTTTTGGATGATCGCTGCGAGGTGGTTTCCGTGAGCTTTTATCTGCGTTCACAGAGCAATACGCACGCGAGGGGTTTCATTCGAGAGCTGAGAAACCGCCCTGCTCAGCCATACACGACTCGTTGGAAGGTCGCGCGATCCATGCGCGTGGGAAACCCCGGAAATACGCGTACTTGCATGGCGCGGTGCTCCATTTTCGTCCTAGGATGAAACGGATCGGCTGGAATGTTACTTCAACCCACTTCACACGGTCACTTTACAGAGTGATGGTTATTCGTTGAATTTCCTCACATTTCATGTTTTCTAAGAAAGAGGAAAATGTTAGATTCGTCCCGAATGTAAGGTTTTCCTCCTGTTGTATTCGGGACAATCGAAGCATTGCGTGCGCATGTGCTGGTCATCATCAAAGTGTCGATTCTGAGCAGAGCGCCATGGAGCTGCGGGAATGCGTGGCGTGCGGCACCACCGCCGATGACGCCCAGAAGCTCATGCGCTGTAGCCAGTGCAAATGGGCGGCGTATTGCTCGCGCGAGTGCCAGCAAAGCGACTGGAAACAGCGCCACCAGGCCATGTGCACAAGTCTCAAGATCGGCCTCGCGTTTCGAGAGGCCGAGCGAGAGTTCTGGGCCTCGCGTCCGGCAGAGGAGCTGGAAGCGTTCATACGCGATGAATCGCTGGACCCGACTGCGATGGCACGTGTATGTGGAGAGCGTTTAGTCGGAGGAGAGTGGCGTCTGACCCACGATGCGATGTCTTTGTAGCGATACTATGGCGAAGTGCTCTTTTGTTTAACAGGACTGAAGCCACTTGTGCTCTTCTCCAACCTCCCTGCGGGCTGGCGCGCTAGCTTTGCCGCGGACGTGCTCGGCAAGTGCGGTCTACTTCAACCACCACACGACTCGCTTCCGTCGTGTCAACCCCGCATCTATTCCGTGGGCGACAAGGTGGAAACCGTGGTTGAGTACGAGCTCAGCGGGACGCTCGTGTTGGTCAACGAGGCGCATCCCATTGTCAGTGGCGCACACAAGTCTCTCCGTCTCGCGCCCGTGTCCTTATCTGAAGATGCGACGACGCTGCTCGTCTCGCACGCGCCACAGTCGACCGCGTCCATCCTCCAAGAGGCCGAGCTCGCGCGCTACGTCGATTACCCCATCGCGCTGGACGAATGTCACGACCCGATGATCGAGGTGCGTGGGTGTCTATGTCCGCGGTTCTGCCTGGGTTTTCGCCGCTGACGACTGTATGCATGGCAGGTGGGCTACTTCTTGCAGAGACCCGACGGCGCACGAGAGCTCCTCACGTCCTACTGCGCCAGCAACAGGGCCACGCATCACGCGCGCTTGCGTGCGCACTTTGACCGCTACCGCGCTCCTTTCCACGCCATGTTGAACTTGGTCGTGGATATTGCCAGTGTCTGAGAATCTCTCTGTAATAGAACGTTGTTGCCCTTGTCCTCCTCTAAAAGAACAACTTCAACTCAGTGGTTATGAAACCAACACGGGACGAGACGACGCTGCTGCTCCTGACCACGGGTGACGCTGAGCGCGACGCCTTCCTGACGCCTCCAGCGCGCCGACAAGCCAGTGCAGGGTACGAGCGGCAAGACGAGTGTCTGCGCTACGGGATACGCGGTCCGGTGGCGCCATGAGCGGCTACAACAACGAATGGGAAGCCGATCTCTCGTCGATCATCGAAAAAACCAACCAGAACTTGAAGCTGCTGCGGCGTATCGGCGAGAAGCGCACGGATCTATCGAGCGCTACGTATGACGTGTCGACGACGGCACCGCGAGCCAGTGTGGCGGTGGGTGAAACGCGGCAGTTTGGAGCGAGTATCTCGAGTCGATATGCGGCGGAAGACATGGCGATCCGATCTCGAACGCTCGGGGGAGGAGCCTCCGCTTCGTCGAGACGACTCCATCGCAGCAGTAGTATGGGCGTGACGCCGCCACATGGAACTGTCATTCGCCCGGCTGTGCCAACCAACGCGTTCGAAGACACCGAAGATAGTGGCGACGTTGGAGTCACTGCGACGCGGTCGGGGAATAACAAGCGAGGATCTACGATGGCCAAAGCGCGCTCGACGCGGGTGGAAGCAGCTCCTGATGTGCTGCACCCAGCTATTGACGACCTGCGCAAGAGTCTGGAAGTCAGTATCGCCGCCAAGTCGAACGACGTCGAGAAGAAGCTGGCGGATTTGCGGATGGATGTGTCGTCGATTACGTCAGAGAGTGCTGCGCTATCCCAGCGCTTCAACGAACTCCGAGACTCTGTTGTGACCAAGATGAGTGCAGTGCCGTCGGTGATGCAAGGTCTCCAAGACCATGCCGACGCAGTCGGGCGATTGGAAAAGCACAGTGCGATGTTACTTGGGTGGAAAGTGAGCGTTGATCAAGACCTCTCGGAAATTTCGTATGTGAATTATTTGTCGGGAGGAAAGAACAGCTACTAACTCATTCGCAATGTTCCATAGGTCCAAGCTCAAGAGCTTTACTGCGGTTCACGACAAAATCACGTCCTTGGAGGGTCATCTGGAGTCTCTTGGCGCGATTTTGAAGAATCGCCCGCGTCACGAAGAGAAAATCGAAGAGCTGCGTGATCGTATTGCCTTGTTGGAGCGTCAGTTGTCGAATCAGCCCGACACAAAGGCTGTTGAGCATCTCGTTCAGATGCGATTGTCGAAGGAGATCAACGAGCTGGAGAATCGAATGAACCAGAGTTTGGCTATTGTGACGCAGAAGTATGAGGCCAAGTTTCAAGCACTTGAAAAGTCCATCCATACGGATCGCATCGACGCTATCACGTCGGTGAAGAGCGAGTTACTCGAAGATATGGACAAACTCGAAGCGAAGATGGTCAAGAAGGGTGACTTGACGCAAATGGCAAGCACGCAGGCGCAGCTGAAAGACGATATGGTGCACGTGCAGATGTTCTTTGAACGACAAGACAAGCGATTTCAGGAACTGAAGCAGAACTCGACTCAGATCAGAGAAGAACTCAACGAGACACGCCAAGAGCTGACGAAGGCGCTTCATGCGCAGCAAAACCGCGTGAACTCAACGTTGGAAGAGAAGGTCGCTCATCTCTCCATCCTTTCAAAGGAGAGAAATACAAAGATGGACCAGCACGTGGGGCAGCTTGACAAGAAGCAGAAGAAACTGGACGAAGCTACCAAGGCATTGCATGAGAACATGATCAAAATGCAGCAAGAAATCAGTCGGAAGCAAGCTGCTGCCAATGTGGCAGATCAACGCGAGAATGATAAGCTACGCCAGCGCTTAGCACGATCAATCGCTGAGCTTGAGCAGCTTCACACGACCAAGCAAGACCTTGAACGACAGTATGAAAAGCAGGAGAAGCACTTCCAAAGTAAGCTCAACGGCCTGCGTGCACAAGTGGAAGAGCAAGAGAAACAGAAGGAGACTCAACGCTTAGAATTGCTTCAAGCCCTTCAGCAGGAATCGAAGCAAATGGGTGTAGCACATGGCAAGAACATGCTTCTTGAGACGCTTCTGGCCAAGGAGAAAGTTGATCATGAAGAAAAGAATCAAGCGATCCACAAGTCACGACAAGAAATCGCGGCGGTCCGACAAAAGATGCGCACTTTGGAGAATGAAGTCGACAAGAAGATGACAAGGCTCAGTCAGGACTTGTCAGCCAAACAGTCGATGATTGACTCATTACAGAAGAAGCTGAAACGAAGCGAAGACGAAGCCAAGCGCCTAGCTGAAGCTGCAAAGCGGGATATTAAAGCTCTTCGAAAGGGCAAGGAGCTGAAGCAACAGGAACTGGTGTTGGCTAAGATGAAGCTCAAAGAGATGGAGAAAGTGGCGGCCTCGCTCATGGCTGATGTTGACGACACTTCGACGCAGATGGATCACGCCGAGCGATACGAAGAACTGGAAGCACGTCGTGAAGAGCTGGAGAATCTTCTGATCTCGCGTGAGACCGAAGTGGAAGATATGAAGCAAAAGATGGCTGCGTTGGCTATGGAGCTGGAAGACACTCGGCGAAGGAGCCAGGAAATGACTGAAGTAACCGTACCTCATCTGTCGACTGAAGTCATGGATCAGCTTGCTGCACTACAGAGTGATCTCGTGAAGAAAGATGCAGAGATGAAGAGTCTTCGTGAGTCATTGGTTGAGAAGACAGAGGTGCAGGTGCTTGAAAGCGCGCTCGAGGCGGTGAAATCTGAGAAAGAAGATTTGCTGAAGCAGATCAAAGTGACCCAGGAGAGCCATGCACGTGCATCTACAGAAGTCGAGGCGACACTTCAATCGCTTCATGTGAAGGAAGTGGAACAGTTGCGAAAGCGAATTCAGGATTATGTCAACGAGATCAGTGAGGCGCAGACAGCGCTCTCGGAGAGTCGCGAACGAATCACACATCTGGAAGCTGATCTCTCTCGGCTTCAAGACAGTCACAAGGGCGAAGTTAGTAAGCTAGCCGACAAACTGACCGATTCAGAAGGCGAAGTAGTGCGCCTGACCGAAGAAATCGGTCGTTTGGAGGCGGACAAACGCCATGTAGATGATGCGTTGGCTGAGTATCAGGCTGCTCTGGAAGTCGCCAAGTCTGAAAATGAGGACCAGGCGGAGCAGCTGGATGCTCTTCGCCAGCATGAACATGATCTCGTTCAAGAGAGAGATCAGTTGGAGGTGCAGCTGAAGAAGAAGACTGATGAACTAGCGGAGCTCATGGACGCAAGCCAACGTCAGCAGGCCATGATCGATAATACTGCGGGCGAACTGGAAGAGACTGAGAATCGACTCGCTGGCGAGGTCAAAACGTTGCAGGGACTTCTTGAACAAGAGCGTGCTGCAGCAACATTAAGAGAGCGAGAACTTCTTTCGATGGCTGACGTCTTGCGTTTGGAGCTTGAAACGCTGAAGCAAGATGCGCAAAACAGCGGCGAATCGCAGTCCAGCTTGGCGAAGGAAGTCGCGAGTCTACTCGAAGCAGTTCAGCAGGGCAAGGATCGTGAGCAGGCTCTCTCGAGTCAATTGGCAGATGTTCTAGGTGAAATCGTGGCGTTGACGCAATCAAGCTCCGCCCAACACGTCGACCAAGAGCCAACAGCGGTGATTGAGTGTGTACGGTCTCTGACGCAAGAGATCAAGAGCAAGACTGAAGCATTGCATGACCTCCGAGAGAAGCACGAGTGTGCTGCCAAACAAGCTGTGGCGGAAACAGCCCGTGTGAAGGAGCTTGAGGAGCGAGTCGATGAGTATTCCCGCCAAGTTGCGGAGCTAGAGCGAACTACCATCGCACTACGAGGTGAGCTACAACAAAGCTACGCAGGCGCCGCAACACACGCCAAGAACTTTGAAGATGTGCAAGAGCACCTCACGCTTCTTCGCGAGCAGAAGCATGACCTCGAGAGCCAACTCGAAGAAAACATTGCCGAGTACGAGAATCTCCAGTCCTCTTCGTCGCAGAACATGCGTGAGAGACAGGCAGAATTAGCTGAATTGCGAGAGCTGAACCAGAAGCTTGAGTCGACGATTGATGAGATTCGAGATTCGATGGAGCAACTCGAGTCAAAGAAGATGGAGGATCTAGATGAGCTTCATGCACTTCTTGGAGATCTGGAGAATCAGGCGGCGCATCTCAACACGAAGAGCAACAAAGACATCATGGGAACGGAGAAGGACTTCTACCAGAACCAGCAAATGGTCATCACGCTGGGACAGAGTGTGCGATCCATCTATGCCAAGCTCTGTTCTGGATGCGGCATTATCGAACTTCAAGACCTTCGTGCCTCCTTGATGAACGAAGAAGTCAAACTCGATCGGCTACGACAAGAGAATATCAAGCAACGGATTCGCTGTGTTGAGGCCGAGGAAGAAGTGCTTCTCAATGTCGAATTTCTCACGGCACTGACCCAAAATGCAGACGGGAACGCTCTCGCATCCAAGTACATGCGCATGGCTCCTGATCTGCTCAAGCGTCTCCAGTGCATTCAAGACGCGTGGAAAGCGGCGGTCGCATCGTTAAGCGTCATTGCTGTTGAGCATGCTGACGAAGAGCTTAATGCTGTCGATCGATCTGTGAGCGATACTATGGCGGGTCTGATCACGAATCTCGAGGAAAGTGTGGACTTGCAAGATCACGCTTCTGAGCTGTCAATGTCGCAGCTGGACGAGTCGCAAGACTTCGCAGCAATTGCTGAGAGTTCGGGAGATGTGATGGCTACTCGGTACGAATCCAACTACAGTGCGTCGCCTGAGCCACTTGTCCAGTACCACCAGGCAAATGCAAGTGCTTCATCAGATCCGAGTGGCATGCCGACAGTGCCATCGCTCGATCTGCGCAATGTTCAACCCTACGTCGAATCCTGTGTCTTGCTACCAAGTAGTCCCACGGCAGAGCTGCTACAGACGCGCTTACGGCCACTGCATGCCCCTCGTGAGCCAGAGAGATCGACTGATATGCATTCAACGAACGACTTCGATGACGAAGAGGACCAAGTCGCCGACCACGACTCGGAACAAGATGAAGCAGCTCACTCTGAGGATGTGGATGACGATGAAGAGAGTGAGCACCACGACGAAGTCACCTCTTCCCCTCCTAGAAATCAGACAGGTGTGAATCTGATGGTGTCTGGCGAGCTACGCAATCGAGAAAACGTTGTTGAAAGCGAAATTGCCACCGCAGAGAACGACGCTCTCTTTGATGACGAGGATACACCCGACAACGAGACTGACAACACCAGTCGACACGCTCAGCTGACCCGTGAAGATGAAGAAGAGAGGGATCTGGAAGATCTTGACGAGAGTTGCTCAGAGATCGATCGGTCAGCCGAGCTTAATGATCATCTGAATGTAGACAACAGCGGTGACATTGAAGAAGCCGATCGTGCGCACGACGCTGAAGACGAGGGCCTGCTTCGATCTTCGATTCGTCTAGAAGAAGACGAAGAGGACGGAATCGACCACGAGGAGGAGGAAGAAGAAGAAGAAGAAGAAGAAGTGAGGACTGAACACGCCGATCACAAAGGCGACTGGGTTCATCTGTCGGCTCCACGGGTTGAGGAAGGTGGAGACGAAAGTGACCGCGAAGACGAAAGTGAACACGAAAATCACGAACTCCGTGATAGGGAACAACAGGAGGCGGTTCATCCTTTGGTCAGGCCAGAAGAAGATGACGATTTCGACCGTGTGGACGATGAAGTTGAACACGATCAAGTAGCAGAGCAGTTCCCAGTTCGTCGTCCTACTGGATCGGAAGCGGAAGCTGAGATCGACCGTGTAGATGAGGAAGATGATACCATCCACTACAGGCACGACGTTGGCATCGCTCATCCGCCGGTTCTCATGGGAGAAGAAGATGAAGAAGATGCCGATGAAGTTTCTTCAGACGAACGAGAGGATGAGAACTCGTTCGATGGACACAACCAAGGTGTTGCTCGTTCTTTCGATCGTTCGGAAAAAGATCACGATGACAATGAAGTGGTCGATCAAGACGGAGGAGAAGACGAGGCTGTGCATGGCCGAAACGGCGCGGGTCGTCCTTTCGATCATGAAGACGAGGATGAAATCGATCGAGATGAAGGAAATGACGAGGTTGAGCATGACCGAAGAGTGGAAGTCACAATGCATCCTTCGTCTCACACGGAGGAGGAAGACGACGAAGATGAAATCGACCGAGAAGGAGCAGAGGCAGTCAAGTATGCAGAGCACGGTGCTGGTGTGAGTCCTCCTTCCATTCGTATGGAAGAAGAAGACGAAGACGAGGATGGCATCGACAGAGAGGGGGGAACCGAAGAAGGCGCGCTCGAAGAGGACGAAGACGATTTGATCGACTCGTCCAGTGATGTTGATGGCGATGAGGAATCGGAGCACTCGCTCTCTCAGTTGCTGGAGACAATGCTTCGACTTGCTACGCATGAAGGCGGAAGACCCGACCAAACACCAACGGGAGATACACGCCAATCGAGAGAGTTACCGCGCACCACTTATAACGGCATTGAGGATGATCAGGAAGATGATATTGATCATGAAGAAGATGACGGTGATGATGAAGATCATGGTCACAAGGTCGTCGAACGTATGGTGGACGCGCGGATACAACAGTCTCTTGGGTTCCAAATTGATGACAACAAAGAAGCTGACGATGCTGGTGACGCACAAGACGAAGAAGACCACGAGGAGAGCATTGATGAGATATCCCAGCAAGACGGAGAGAGTTGGGGCGCTGAAGGCAGTCGAGGCGAGCGTCCTCATCATGGCGATGAGACTGTGAGTTCAGCTGTTTGCGAGAGAGAAGAACAATCGGACGATGAGAACGATGAAGGCGAGCTGCTCCAGTCGACAGAGCAAGATCGCATGCAATCCGATTTCGATGATGAGGCAGATCTAAATGAGCAACTCGATGATGAAGTTGCATTCCACCCGCCATCAAGCACTACCGAGCACGTGGAGCGGAGTGAGCAACCCAATAGCCGCTGGGATCAAAAGGATAATGCGGACGTCGCGGACCACGACAACCTTGACAAGGATGAGGATGTCGAGAATTCAGAGGGCGATGAGATTGACGCAAGCGACGAAGAACCATCTCGGTCAACAACGATCTCTTCGGCCCACGCAGCCCACATGGAAGACGACGAAGATTTGGATGAGGTTGAGCAGCTGATGCGTCAGCATATCAAGCCAAGCCGACTCTATGATGATAAGCCAGCAATCCAACAGACAAGCTTTGTACACAAAGCCTCTGCTGATGCTGTGGGAAGAGATACAGATGAAGCCGACAGAGATGATGATCTGGTCGATTCAGAGGAAGAGGAGGCGGACGAAGAAGAGATCGAGCAGTCTGGTGTGGAAGACTCCCAGGATTTCGGTGATATGTCGCTGCAGCTTGATGATGGAGATAGTGATGGGGTGAGAGTTGAATCAACACACACAACGGGGACCAATGAGCCACAGCACGCATCTGTACCAGCAAGAGGAGCGGAATCGCACAGCGATGACGACACTGATGAGGAAGGGACAGCCGCACAACATCTAGCACCAAGTCCTGCCCAGGTAGCTGTCTCCCAGCTTCCACCACTTTCCGGAATGCGCCGGCCAGGAGGTGTTGGCACGCTCATGAAGGCACTGAACGCCACTCGCGCTACCATGAACTTTGATGACGACAAAGATGACATGGACGAAGTGGAACGCTTGATGATGTCGCAGAGTCTACAGCACGGAGCAAAGTCAGCGTCCGTGCCGATGCTGAAGCATGATTTAGTTGATAGTAGCAAGAATGTCGAGAACGATGACGAATTCGACGATGCTCCAGCTGTGTTACGCGTCGAAAAGGGTGATCATGAGAAAGAAGGCGACCAAATCGACGATCCTAACGAAGATTCTGTTGCTGAAGGCTCTGCTGCGCTGGACGAGAGTGTGGAACAGTCGATGGGCGATGAATTCTCGTTTGGTGAGACGGATCTCGATCGATTACTCGCAGAAGATAGTTCAAAACCATCGGCGACGTTAGCAAAGGCAGGAAAGACCCATGATGACGAGGAAGACGAGGAAGATGACGATGATGTCAAGTTTGGGAGTGGTTCAAGACCATGGAGCACATCAGCCACGTCGTTTGTGTCCTCTTCATCTTTTACGTCAGCGTCCATGGCCCGACCAGGCAGTGCTCTTCCTACTCTGAAGAAGCCAGGACTTGGATCTCTCCTTGGTCAGCGTTCGACACTAGCGGAGGATGACGATGACGACATGGACGAAGTGGAGCGGTTGCTGCTGGCACAGTCGAGCATGAAGACATCATCTTCTCTGAGTCGACAGCCTGCAACTCAAGTCCCTGAAACAGATGACTTTGATGATGGAGAAGAAGCGACGTCTCCTGTAGACACGCGAAGGCATCAGGTGCCACCGGCGCATGATGACGACGAGTTCGCACACTTTGACCACGACGAGAGCGAAGAGAGCAGTGCAACTTCGCCTCATAAAGCGACGCACAATGGATTATCCGAGTCCACAGGGTCGGTCAGCAGTGTGACGAGGATACCAATCTTCCAGGGTAGTACCCTTGCTGATAAAGTGGCCAAGTCGGACCTGACACCTCTCGCTGGACAGCGTGTGGTGCAAGAGGCGGCGAAAGCGCATCACCAGATCGAAGATGAGGAAGACGAAGCGGAAGACTACATGGAAGAGTCGTTTGACCTCGAAGAATCACTTCAAGAAGACGATGAGTGAACTACGAACTACGTGTAGAGGTGATGCAATCTAACGTTGAGGAAATGTACAGACAGATGAACGCTTTAGGTCTTACTTCATCTTCGGTAGGCGGAGGCGACAAAGCCTGGTGCGTTGGGCTCTTCCGAGGCCAAGAGCAGCTGATTGTATCTCTCTACGCAGTCGGAAGCGCTCAGTCCGCCGAATTTAACTTGTCCGATGCCCGCGCCGATGGCAAGAGCAGCAACAAATGAGCCTTCCGACGTTGCTTGCGACGCCGTGACGCCCAAGATGATGGACAAACCCAGTCGACGAGCGTCTGTGATGGTTTCGAGTGCTCGAGATACCGTCGTGAACTGCAGCGAAGTGAGGAGTTAGCTCATGATCGTGAAAGAGGGAAACCCATATTAGGTCTACCTGGTGGAGCTGAAGAAGAATGGTATTGGCTGCGCGCTCGTCGCTGATGGTATCAAGCCCGTGCTCTTGAGCTAACGTGTCTCCGACGATCTGAAGACGACAGTTGGGATCCCCACCGATCATTCGACGCGGTGCTGCCTCGGATTCGTCTTCTTCTCGATCGAGTTCAGAGCTGAAGAGCCCCGCGAACGCTTTGATGTCGCCGCCGTCGAAAGGATCGACGACACTCGTCACGTTGAGCTCGCGGATCAAGCTTCGCACCATCAGGAGCATCCCGTCACTGTTCTGCAGACCGCCACTCGACCCCGTTACCCATTTGTCTGTGTTGTACGTGAACGTCGTTCGAGTCGCCTCGTCGGGATCAGCTCCGCCGCCAGCCGTCGAGAGCTCCACGAATTCGGAGGCCGCGAAGTCAATTCCGAACTCGAATCGCAGTGGCGTGATGCTTGTCGGATCCAAGAGCAAAGCGGCTGCTCCTGCAGCTTCGATTCGGGTTCGCGTGTCGTCCACAGCTGCTCGAAGTGTCTGAAACGTCTCCGCGAGCGTCTGCATTTGTGGCGCAAAGCCTCCAAAGGCGCCTGTGTTACTGAAGCCGACGCCTCGTTCGTCTAATTGGACTCGCAAGGATCGATTGAACTCGGCACCGAGCTGCAGCGCGTCCGCGAAACTCGTAGCGCTGACTGGGGCGACGAAGATCTCTTGCACAAAGAGCTTGTTGGATGCGTACTTGCCGCCGTTGACCACACTAAACTGCGGCATGGGGATACACACGTTCTCCAGGGGCAGTTCCAGCAGCATGGCGATGTATTCGAACAGCGGGAGTTCTGCGTACTTGGCCGCAGCTTTGCAGACCGCGATTGAAGCCGCTAAGCAGATATTCCGACCGATATCCGGCTCCACTATGGTCAAAATCGAGTCGATTGCGGCCTGATCGGTCGGTTCCAGGTCCACAAGCTTCTCAATCAGTAGAACTTGTGCCTGTTCTGCCCGTAGCTTGTACCCGCAGCCGCCATAGCGTTGCTTGTCTTCGGGAATCGTCGGTGCGAACTCATCCACCACCTCTGGAATGTCCGGTAGACCAAGAACCGAGCTCGGAATGGACGCCTCAAAGACGCCTTTCCCCGTATGCAGTCGTACCAGGATCCCCGGGAGACCCAGCCCGTCCAGAACCTCCTTGACTTCGACGTGGACGATGCCGCGCTTGGCGGTGGCTTTGACGTAGAGCAACGACGAGAGCACGAGGAACGGATCCTCGGGTCGATCCGCCACCACTTGGTTGATGACCTGGTTCAGCTCGGTTTCTAACGCGTGTTCTTGCAGATACGCCTCCACGAGGTCGCGCTCGCGCACTTCGCTGTCATCGGGCGCAATGTCTACGTTCTCCTGTCGCACCATGGCTGAGAAGTGAGACCGTCGCGACGTTTCAAAGATCGCAAGACAAGTCGCACCTAGCGTTGTACCCGAAGGTATCTTTGTTCTCGTCCGGTATTATTAGCGAAGCGCGGGCTTGGGCGCGCGCTCCATCGATAAAAACAACACGCTCAAGATGCGCATAGCTGAGAAACGCCTTCGTGCGGCGACGTCGGGGAGTCCGTGGATGCCGAGGGGATCACACACGGGACCATGGAAAACTATGAGAGCCTCGGCACCATCGGCGAAGGGTACGTCCGTTGGAACAATCCTGGCTTCATGACGGCCGTCCTGACTCGTTTGATGCGTATAATAGCACCTACGGCGTCGTACTCAAGTGTCGGCATCGCGTCACGGGCCAGATCGTCGCAATCAAAAAGTTCAAAGAGTCAGATGACGACGAGCAGGTCAAAAAGACGGCGCTGCGAGAGATCAAGGTGCTCAAACAGCTACGACATGAAAACATTGTGAGTCTGCTTGAGGTGTTTCGCGTCAAAGGCAAGCTCTACCTCGTCTTTGAGTACGTGGAGAAGACGATCCTCGAAGAGATCGAGAAGAACCCGGAAGGCCTCGATCCCGCACATATCAAGCGACTCATGTGGCAGCTCGTGCGCGCGATCCACTTTTGCCACCAGCACAACATCATCCATCGCGATATCAAGCCGGAGAACCTTCTCGTCTCAAGGAACGGCGTGCTCAAGCTCTGTGACTTTGGATTCGCGCGGCCACTGGCTGGTGCGGGGGCCAAGTACACCGAGTATGTCTCGACGCGATGGTATCGCGCGCCAGAGCTGCTGGTGGGGGACGTCTCGTACGGCAAAGCGGTCGACGTCTGGTCGATTGGATGCATGTTCGCCGAGATCTCGACGGGGTTACCGCTTTTCCCAGGAGACTCGGATATTGACCAGCTGTACCACATCATTCGGTGTCTTGGACGCATCACACCACGACAACAAGAGCTTTTCAAGAAGAACTCGCTCTACATCGGCGTCAAACTCCCTCAGTCCTCGGAAAAAGAGCCGCTGGACGCGCGATTCACGCATTTTGACAAGCACGCGATGGATTTGCTCAAGCAAACGATCAAAGAGGAGCCGCTGGACCGATGGACGTGCTCCGAGTTACTGAATCATCCGTTTTTCGACAATGCTGGCGATGTATACGAGCAAGAGCTGCAAGACGCGATCCAGCGCGACCTGAACGACACGATGGCACTTCGAAAAAAGCGCATGCGGACGCAGAAGCGGCCGCCATCAAGAGGTGGAGCCAGTGGCGGCGCAGTCGCGAATCTTCCATCGCCAACGTCACTCGAAGGATACAGCAACGCTTCGTACAAGTCAGCACAGTCGGTTCCCAAGGAGAAGAACGTCAATCTCAGCACAATAAACCACGGCGGAGCCAACAAGAAGCAGCAGATCGGCGCACCAGCGAACGGAACGGTCGTCTTACCGACGTTATCGTCCATGACCCCGTCCTCCAGCTCGACGTCGACGGTCAGTACTAGTAGTGGGTCTCATGCGGAGCCAAATCCGTCGCAGCAATCGAGTCCTATACAAGGACAACCCCATCCATGGCCCACCAAGAAGCACGGCCACAACACTGTCTTACCCATTCCGACGGAACACATGGACTTGATCCAGCAACACCAGACTCAGCAGCGAGTGTCGATGACTTCGCACGGCGGGCGGTCTCAGTACCAGACACAGCCGTTCAGTCCGTTCCAGTCGTTTGTGCCGCCGCCCAAGCCACCGCCGACGTCCTACACCAAGAATCCGTATAGCGGTGCGTCCACGCCCACGTCCAAGCAATCCCGCGTGTTCCCATTGTCCAACAACCCATCCGGAAACGCCAAGCAGTCAACGCCAAGCACGCCAATGACGCCTCCACCGAGTACGACGGTCGCCAACGTCGTCTCCCACAGTCTTCAGAGCTCGATGGAGATCTATTCGCCCAAGAAAGGCGCGTCCAATAGTAGTAGCAATAGTAAGAAGTCGTACGTGCCGCAGGTGTTACCCTCGGGCTTTGGGACGAGTGGCGAGCCATCCCCCGCACAAGTACACGCGTACGCACCACCCAAGACGTCCCATCAGAGTCTGAGGGGCGGGAAACACCACGCCCGACGCGATGGCGACCATCGGAATTACTAAAGGATTTTGACTTTGACGGAAAATGTAGCCATGTTGACACTACACACTACACCTTTTTACTGCGACGCCGTGCGCTCGGCCTTGTCGGCGTAAAACTCCTTGATCCACTTACGGATGTGCTTCTTCTCCGTCTCACGGGCCTTGGTGACCGACGGAGGGTCCATAGGGTGCGAGAAGAACAGATCCAAGTGGTGTGCGCCACCCTCAATGAGCACGCTGACGATCGAGTCCGAGACGTCTTCCAAGATGCCCGTGCCGGACCATGGATCGTAGTTGCCGTTGCTGAAGACGATGTTGCTCGAGGCGCGGATGGCCTTCAAGCCGCCGTACTGGGTCACAGCCCAGCTCGGACGGAGTGGCACACCCCACGCAGCCTCGCAGTTGGCGTTGTCCTGCGTCATGTTGGCTGGTTGGGAGAGGAAGACGTCGTGGACACCGTCACTGCTCATGGGTGTGTACAGCTCGGAGCACTCGATGTACGCCCAGAGGTTGACCGCGGTGTTGTCAATCTTGGACTGATTGTTGCTGGAGGGCGGTGGACCTCCAAAGTAGCACGTCTCCTGGCCCGTGGCGTTGTAAAACACGCCGACGCTATCACGGAACGCGCTCAAGAGCGCCGTGTCATCGTCACCAAAGTCACCACCGAGGTGTTCGCAGGCTGCACGCATAGGATATGCGGGGAGGTTGACAGCACCGTCCATGATGTAGGACGTTGGGTATGGGTAGTTGCCCATGGCCATGTTGACATACGCACCCAGAGCCGAGTCAATAATGTTGACGACGTCGTCTTCGGTCGCGACGACCGCCTCGGTACACAGTCGCAGTGCACTGGCGATCGTCTTGCGTCCTTCCTCCGTCTTGCCAAGTTTGACGAGCGTTTGCGTGGCTTTGCGGGCGTTGGCGATGCAGTTGGGACTGGAACCAGCCTCTTCCGACATATCGAAGGTGGTGATCCGAAGACCCGCCTCCGAGTCCACGGAGTGGCCAAAGTGGAGCACAGGAGCTGACGCGGCAATGACGCCGTCCACCACCTGTGGGTACTTGAGACGCAACCACGTGCCCAACATGCCACCGTACGAGCCACCAAAGCCAATCACCGGCACGTCCGCCTGGAGCTCGTCCTTGAGCGTGTTGATGAGCACAGCAAAGTCCGCCAACGCCTGCGCTGACGACAAGTACTGCAAGTGGTCGAGCACCTTGTCGCCGAACGGCACCGACTTACCAAAGTAGCGGTGCTCGGCAAACACGAGCAACGCGTTGAACTCCTCGGCGTTCTCCCACATCAAGCCCGTGTTGTTGAGGTAGAGCAGCACATCGGCTTCATTGCCGTTGTAGAAGAAGATGGTGCCGTTCTCGGCGTTGAAGAACTGCTGGCCGCAGACAAAGTAGCGCTGCTCGAACGAGCCACCGCCGTTGACCTCGAACTGGTTCAGGTACTGCGTGATGGTCTTCTCTTCGCAGTACTTGAGGAGATCACGACGTCCGTTGTCGTCGGCGGGGAAAGTGACGGTGGGCGTGAAGGCCGGCGCGTCATCGCCCGTGACGATGGAGTGGATCTTGTCGACGCCGTCCGAGACGGAGCCCGAGCCAGCGAGCGAGATGACGAGCACGGTGACGATGGCGACGAGGCCGGCGCCGATGAGCAGCTGACGACGACGGCGCGAGGACGCGGGCGCTTGCGTGGCCGCCGTGGGCAGCATGGGCGTGGACTCGGAGGCCATGGCGAGCGATGCAGAAGGCAAGAGGAAGAGTGAAGAGCTGTTCGTGTTGGATGTGCTCGGATACCATCATTCCACAGGCGGCTGTCCATCACCACCATCACTCTGGACGCGTGCGGGCAAGCGAGACGTGGTGCATCTCGTACACCCTTCGCTACATGGACAGACGCGTCTCCCATGCGCCAGAGCACGCACGGAGGCGCGGAAGGCGAGCGCCAAGCGCATGGAGCTGCTCATGAGGAGCTCTTCACCGAAAATCCTGCGACGTGTGAGCATTCATCTGCCTTTTATCCAATCAATACTCATTATTTCCATCTATTGGTCGAAATAATGCATAACCTCATATGATTGGTGGAAACGTTTGGCTCAGACTCCCTTGGGGCATTCTGGGACGAGAAGCGCTCGCTAAAGCACCATGTCGCTCTTGGTGCCCGACTATTCGAGCTCGTCCGACGACGAGGAAGCGCCGCGCGTCACCAAGACGTCTGTGGCGAAAAGCCCTGTGTCTGCCGCGTCGAATGAGGTCTCGACGGCCGCTCCACGTGCGGAAACCGTGACGAAATCGTCATCCGAACCCAAGCCACGCAAGTCGAAAAAGACGAAAAAGGGCAAAAAGACCACCTTGTTCCTGCCCCCAGAGATCCAAAAGCTGCTGGAAACAGGCACGTTCGAGGACAGTGACGACGACCTGGACGGCGACCATCTCCTGGCCAAGCATCGCCGCGCCGCCGCCAAACGACCCCGTCCAGAAACCAAGAGCTCCACGCCTCTGGAAAAGACGTCGCTGTCGTTTCTACCAGCACCCAAGCACCAACTGGACGAGCCCACGCAGGTCGTGCGTCCGGAAGCGCCCGCTGTCTCGGTGGAGCCCGTCCAGACGCCAGCGACCGAGTCCGGAGAAGTCCCAGCGTACGACGCCGCCGCGTACGAGCAGTACTACTATCAACAGCAGCAATACGCGCAGTACTACCAGCAGCAAGGTGCGTACGACTACCCCGAGGCGTCCGGAGAAGCCGAGGAGCAGGGCAGCAGCAAACGCGCGCGGCATCTCGACCGTGAGCTCGAGCGGATGCTCCAGCAAGGCCAGTTCGCGTCGGTCGCCGACAAGATCGTCGAAGTGCAAGGCCCCGCGCCCAACGCCTGGCAAGCGCCCGTGGACCAGAACAAGGGCAACCCGAGCGAGATGAAGCTCAAGGCGAGCTTCTGGAACACGTCGGCCGGTGGCACCGTGGCGTCGGCCAAGCCGAGTCGCCTGCAGCGACAAAAGCACCAGCTCAACCAACTGGCGTTCGACGCCAAGGCGCGCGAGTTCGAACTGCTGGACCGCAAGGGCTCCTCCATCAAGACCAAGCGCGAGACACACGCCAAGTACGGGTGGTAAGAAAGCGTATATATACACGAGTCGTCTGGCAAAAGGCCTACAAGCTCTGTTACTTATCCTCTTTAGTGGACGCGACGCTCAGTTCCTTGAGCTCGTCTTCAACACCGGCGAGCTGTGCTGCCTCCTCGTCGTCGTCGTCGCTGCCGTCCAACTCAAAGGTGCCTTCCATATCAATCAGCTCATCATCCTCTTCCTCTTCTTCTTCCAGGAACTCTTCCGCAAACTGTTCAAACTCCTTCTCGTGCTTGGCCGCCTCGGCCTTGCTGAGGCGCATGCCGCGCTCGGACGATAGCTGCTTGATCTCCTTCTTGTTCTTGCGCTTCTGTTCGCGAGGGAAGACCTTGCGCACGAGCACGACGTCCGGGAAGTCGCCCTTGAGCAAGTACTCCTGTCGCGACCCAAAGTTGGCCGACGAGAGATCGTAGCCTCGGACCGAGTCGCCGGCTTCGAGGATCCCGCCCAAGTGACTGCGCACGAGGAACGTCGTGTCGTTCACGCCAAAGTCGCTCGCACGCGCGACTTCAATGTCGGCGACAACGATGCGATCGTCCACGCCTTGCTGCGCGTTCTGACTCTTCTCGCCGCCGTGGTAGCCGCCGTACACGGGCTCGACGTCAAGCACAATGAACTCGGTCATCGCAGTGCTTGTTTCCAAGGGCAGGAACGGCGTCTTCCAAAATTTGTCGGCCGTCAACTCGCCCTTGCGACCCGTGCGAGGGTCCAGCACATGCGTCATCGACGTCGTGCGCGCGCACAGCACGAGCTGCGAGACGTTGCTGCAGCTCTGCGCCGTCTTGGCCGGCAACACGAGCAAGTCGTCCTTGCAGATCGGACTCAACTCGACACTGTACACCGTCTGGACGTTGGCCGTGCCCTGCCGCACGTTCTCCGAGACGAGTTTGTGCGACGAGCTCGTGCGCATGGGCACACGTGCCGAGAGGAAGCGGATGAAGCGCTCGGCGGCGTTCTTCATGCCAAAGTAAAAGTCGATGCCTTCTTTCACGGTGACGATGCCAATGGCGTGCTCATGCGCCTTGTGCTTGAGGATGAGCTGCTCCAAGCGGAAGAACGTGCGCTTGTGGTCGGCCTTTTGGCGGATCTGCACGAGCGCGCGCCACGTGTTGTTGCGGTACTTCTTCATACAGTCTGGACACTGCGCGTTCTTGATCACGTACGTCACGACGCACGAGTTCTGCACAAGCGCGTGGTTGAGCATCTCGCGCTGCAGCAAGAGCTTGACCTTGATGCGCTTCGAGTGCGGCTCCGTCCAGATAAAGTTGGCGTCCATGAGCTTGGCCTTGTTCAGGCCGTGGACGTTCTTGAGACACAGCGCCATGAGCTCCGTGGACTCCCACTCGCAGTCGAGCCACGCGCCGTTGATACTGCCGCCCGTGGTGCCTTTCCCGCGCGAGAGGTAGCGGAGACACCCGGAGCACTGGAGCAAGTCGGATTCCAGGTCGATGCCCTCGGCAATGTCCACTTCGGCGGCGATGCACGAGTTGCACATGTTCATCGAGTTGGGCTCGATCTCGACGCCGCAGACACAGCAAAGACTGCGGAAGAAGGAAGAGCTATGGTGAGTTTCTGACGCAATGACGGTGGGTAGAGGGGTGAGACGTACATGGCCATGATTCCAGAGAGCTAGCGAGTGGATGAATGCGTGTGTGGGGCTGTGTCGACGCGGGGAAATGCAGATATGACGTCGAGACGCGCGGTGCTTTGGATCCTGTTCGCCACTGACCGTCACTCACCCGCCGCCTGCACAATGCGCGAAGCTTCTGACTGATGGCGCGTCCTCAATGCCTCTCATTGGCTAAAAGTAGCCTCAAGGTTGCTGCTTTACCACCAATCACATCGTTCTATTTTAAAGTGTTTACCCAATCGAATGTTTTTACGCAATCCGTAATTACACCTACCGAATGATGGTCATGATGACACATCAAAGCGTCTGAGTCTGAGTCCATCTCAGATATCTTGAGGACAGAGTGATGGTCCGCCGATCCTGCACGAAGTGAGCTACTCGTCGCCCCACCCACCACACTCTTCCTCTTGCCTTCTGCATCGCTCGCCATGGCCTCCGAGTCCACGCCCATGCTGCCCACGGCGGCCACGCAAGCGCCCGCGTCCTCGCGCCGTCGTCGTCAGCTGCTCATCGGCGCCGGCCTCGTCGCCATCGTCACCGTGCTCGTCATCTCGCTCGCTGGCTCGGGCTCCGTCTCGGACGGCGTCGACAAGATCCACTCCATCGTCACGGGCGATGACGCGCCGGCCTTCACGCCCACCGTCACTTTCCCCGCCGACGACAACGGACGTCGTGATCTCCTCAAGTACTGCGAAGAGAAGACCATCACGCAGTACCTGAACCAGTTCGAGGTCAACGGCGGTGGCTCGTTCGAGCAGCGCTACTTTGTCTGCGGCCAGCAGTTCTTCAACGCCGAGAACGGCACCATCTTCTTCTACAACGGCAATGAAGCCGATGTGCTGCTCTACCTCAACAACACGGGCTTGATGTGGGAGAACGCCGAGGAGTTCAACGCGTTGCTCGTGTTTGCCGAGCACCGCTACTTTGGTAAGTCGGTGCCGTTCGGCGACAAGGTGCTCGACCACTTGCAGTACTTGTCGTCAGCGCAGGCGTTGGCGGACTTTGCTGTGCTCATCAACACGCTCAAGGACGAGCTCCAGGCGGACGTGCCGGTGATTGGCTTTGGTGGCTCGTACGGTGGCATGTTGGGCACGTGGTTGCGTCTCAAGTACCCACAGGTGGTGGACGGCGTCATTGCCGGCTCGGCTCCTGTGCTCCACTTTGTGAACGACCCTGACCATCCGGTGGACTCTGAGGCGTACATGCGCATCGTGACGTTTGACATGTCGGAAGAGGCTGGTTCCAGTCCGAAATGTATCCCAAACGTCCGCAAGGCCAGTGAGACCATCACCAAACTTGGCAAGACCGAGGAAGGACGCAAGACGATCGCCAGTGCGTTGCGTCTTTGTGATTCTGCCCCTCTTGACACGGAAGACGACATCGTCAATATCATTGGTGCGGCTTTGGGCGCTTATGGCACCTTGGCGATGGGCAACTACCCATACCCAACGGCGTACATGACCAGTGGTGAGGTCAACCTTCCAGCGTACCCTGTGCGTGCTGCTTGTGAGCACCTCGCACCTGACTTTGGCAACGACGACGCGGCGCTCTTGAATGCCCTTCGTGAGAGCTACGGTCTCTTCTACAACGCCACTGGCAAGGAGACGTGCTACTTCGCCGCTGCCGACCCGTCCGACAGCAATCAGACGCTGGCTGAGGACATCAAGGGCAACTTCTGGGGGTACATCGAGTGCTCGGAGCTCTACATGCCAATGGGCACTGACGGTGTCCATGACGTCTTCCCAGCGCAGCCTGCCAACGCTACGCAGGACAGCGCCAACTGCGAGGCTGCGTGGGGTGTGCCACTCCGTCCGAACTGGGCTGTGACCCAGTACGGCGGCTTGAAAGCCATCCGCGCCTCGAGCAACATCGTCTTCAGCAACGGCAACTACGACCCATGGTCGGGCACGGGTGTCTTGGAGGACGTCTCGGACTCAGTCGTGTACTTGCCAATCGAGGGTGGTGCACACCACTTGGATCTGTTCTTCTCGCACCCATTGGACCCTCCGTCGGTCACCAAGGCCCGTGAGACGGAGAAGAAGCACATCCGTAAGTGGATCAAGGAGTTTTATGCCGACAAGGCCAAGCGCACGGCGTCGCAGTAAAACAGTGCTTAATGCGACTGGTTAAGTCGCGGTATTAACATGGCTACACTTGTGCCAACTCCGCTGTCTATCTCTTAGCGCAATTCATGCAAACGTTTGGAAAGATGACTGGAACTAAGTGAGGTGCTTCACTGGAAGATGAAAACGTGTAATTACGCTTGACACATCCTTGCTTCATGTGGTGGTTCCAAATCTCCACGACAGTTTGATATCGAAAAGCATATTGCCTTGGGCTCGTCAGCGCTCGGAGGCCACAACGACGGCATCAATGGAGAGGTCTTGTGAAGCCATCACTCGACAATCGTGACGCCTTTTAGTATAACAAATAAATAGAATATATGAAGTTATACGGTCTTGTATAGGCGTAGAGTGTGAGGGCCGCAATAACTAAACAGTAAACTATAAATCCTCACGGGTTCGAGAACTCGACGAACATCCACACAAACCGATTTGAGTCATGCGAATGGACTTGTTCCTCTGTCTCTAATGGATGGATGAACACGACTCAGGGCAATTGATAGAGTTACGATTATATTGAGCTCAATACTGGGTGCACAGTGCGTTCGACTTCCTACTGTATACGGCGCTTAGTCGCTCTTGACCATGTGCGTGATGAGGTCGAGGACACGGCAACTGTAGCCCCACTCGTTGTCGTACCACGAGACGAGCTTGACAAAGTCGTCAGTGAGGGCGATACCGGCCTGCGCATCGAAGATCGACGAGCGCGAGTCGCCGATAAAGTCGCTCGAGACGACCAGCTCGTCCGTGTAGCCCAAGATGCCGTTCAATTCGTTCTCGCTGGCGTACTTGATGGCTTCCTTGATCTCACCGTACGAGGCCTTCTTGTCGAGACGGCACGTCAAGTCGACGACCGACACATCCGCGGTTGGGACACGGAACGACATACCCGTGAGCTTGCCGTTGAGCGATGGGATGACCTTGCCGACGGCCTTGGCGGCACCAGTCGAGCTAGGAATGATGTTGAAGCAAGCGCCACGGCCACCACGCCAGTCCTTCTTCGATGGACCGTCGACGGTCAACTGCGTGGCCGTCACAGCGTGCACGGTGGTCATCAAACCTTCCTTGATGCCGAACTTGTCGTTCACGACCTTGGCCAAAGGCGCCAAACAGTTGGTCGTGCACGAGGCGTTCGAGACGATGTGCATGTCCTTCTTATACTGCTCCTCGTTGACACCCATGACGAACATTGGGGCATCAGCCGATGGCGCCGAGATCACGACCTTCTCCACACCATTCGACAAGTGGGCCGAAGCCTTTTCGGTGGTCGTAAAAGCACCCGTGGACTCGACAACGTACTGGACGTCCGCCGAGTTCCACTTGATCTCGCTTGGCTTCAACTCGTTGAAGACGCGGATCTTCTTGCCATTGACGATGATGTTGTGCTCATCGTGCGAGACGGTGCCTGGGAAGACGCCGTGGACCGTGTCGTAACGGAGCATGTACTCCATGTACTCGGTTGGGATGAATGGGTCGTTGATGGCAACGATGTTGATGAGTGGGTTCGACTGCGCGGCACGGAGCACAAGACGACCGATACGACCGAAACCGTTGATGGCCACGTTCACTGGACCACCGACGTTGCTCGTTGGGTTCTGGCAGTTGATGATGTGGAGGAAGTCTGGCTTGAGCGAGGCACCGCCGACAAGGAAGCCGTCAATGTCCTTCTTCTGCGAGAGTTCCGAGGCGTTGGCGGCCGTGACCGAGCCACCGTAGATGACACGGGTCTTCTCGGCGGCGTCCGCGCTCACCTTGCTGCCGAGCCACTCACGGATGCTGGCGTGCACGTCCTGGGCCTGGTCTGGCGAGGCCGTGAGGCCGGTGCCGATGGCCCAGACTGGCTCGTAGGCAATCACCACGTTGCTCCAGTCCTTGATGTGCTTGGCGTAGGCGTTGAGCTGCTCCGTGACAACGGCAACAGTCTCACCGCTCTCACGCTGCGCCTTGGTCTCACCAATGCAAGCAATGACGGCAAGACCCTTCTCAAGCGCGTAGGCCGCCTTCTTGGCAACGACTTCGTTGCTCTCGCCCTTCTCACGACGCTCGCTGTGGCCCACAAGCGTGTATTCGGCACCGAGGTCCTTGAGCATCTCGGCCGAGGTCTCACCGGTGAAGGCGCCGTTGCCCTGGCTCCAGACGTCCTGGCCACTCACACGCACGTCGGCGCGAAGAGCCTTCTTGACCTCCGAGGCGTGCACCGCCGATGGCGCGACGACCACTTCGACGTTCTTTGGGATCTTGGCCGTGTTGAGCAGCCCAACGAGATCCTGGGCCTGGGCGATGGAGCCGTTGCACTTCCAGTTGCCGCCCACGAAGAACTTGCGCGAGCTGGAGCTCATGGCGCGCGCGTGCTTGAGCAGCTGCGTCATGTTGTTGGTACGGAGCGCCGCCATTGGGAAAGAGGAAGAGGAGGAGTCTTGCGCGCGAGGAGGAAAATCCAAGAGTGAGCGAGCGCATCAAGCGAGCGGATCCACTGCCGGAATCCAAGCACCAACACACGCGGTAAATTACCGTTCTTTTCAGCCAATCAGAATGGATAAAGAGGGTAAACTTCAGTTTCGATGCCCTCGATTTGGTGGAACCGCGAATGTTTCCATGAGGTTGTGAGGTTTTATGCGTTTCCAGAGGGACGGTGGTGCTTGGTGTGTGGTCTAGAATGGCTCGCAGGGGAGCAGCACCAAGCAGCCTGCGCTGTCAGGTCTCTGCACGCGTATCAAGGCGGAAGAGAAGAGCTCTTCTTCAACCTTCCATCACCTCACGCTGGCTTGTTACATGAGGCATTCGACTCGATTCGGTCACCTCCTCTCTCTCTCTATTCGTCTTACACAGGGTCTGTCCTAGCTTTGGATGGACCACCGAGTGCATGGTCGTCTATGTCAACTCCCTTCCCGCGACGGACTGCGTGTCGCTGTGGCGGGCGCTAATAGAACGCACCGGCGACCTTGACGCACTCGGGATCGGCTGGGTGCGTCTCGTGGAAGCGCTTAAAGTCGATCACAGCGCCGCCGGTCTCAGGATCCACGTCGACGCAGTTTTCGAAGCGTTGATCGAACGCGATCTCGTCGGCAGTGTACGAATGACGCACTTGAATCGTCGCTGACGTCACCGCGTCGATACCTTCCACAAGCACCACGACTTCAAGCTGTGACAGACAAGGAAGAAAGGAGTGAGATCACCGTCAAGACATGCGAATCTACCTAGGCATGAGCGTACCTGCGACTCGCGCCAGTAGTTCTTGATGTCCTCGATGATAGCTTCGTGCGATTGCTCCGTCACTGGCGGTGTTGGCTCACCAATAGGGCAACGACAGCGGTTGCAGACCGAAGGGCGCGTGGTGTCCAAAGCCACCTTGCCGTCGCGGTCACCATAGTCGATGTCGGCCTGACGACCCATGACTTCAGGGAACATGTAGCTGTGCACGGGGTCATGGTGGTACCCGCACGAACTGGCGCTCTTGGGACGCATCAGCGGACTCCACGCGTCGAGACGATGCACGACAACCGAAGGCAGAGCCAGCAACATCATGCCGTTAAGTTCGTCGTTCGGATGTTGGATACGCATCGGGTACGACTGGAAATAGTAGTGCTGACCAAATTCATAGTCGTGGCGGATCGCGTACATACGCACGTGCGCCTCGACGAGCTGATGCTTCCGCATCTCACAGGCCTGGAACATGAAGTAGAGCTCGCCTCGAATGCGTCGCACCACGGCCGTGCTACTGAGGACAATGGTGTTGGCACGAGCCTGTGCACGCGCGAAGCGGCCAAAGAGGACACCGATGGACAAGGCGTCCAAGATAATGGCGATCAAGGACTGCACCGTGATGATGACCTGCATCCACACACAGTCTCCAAAGAAGACGTCGCCGCCGTTGGTACCAAAACCGATGGTGAACATGACGGAGACGGAGAACGAGAAGCCGTCAAAGTAGGTGAAGATGGCGGTCTTGCACATTTCCCGCGGCACGGTCGTGTACAACGCACCAAAGACGATCAGCACGATCAGATACTACAACGAGTATCAGACAGTTCATTAGCTATGGTTCTGGAGCCCTTTTAAAACCAAACAACATGGACGTACCACGCCAATGAGGCCACTCATCACCTTACTCAACCGCATGTTGATGAAAGTATGGAATGGATCCTGAAGGTACAATTTCCAGTAATTGTCCACCTTTTCACGTCGGATACTACAGTCACCCACGTAAATATCAGTCTCCGTCTCCATAAACACGGCGACTCGCTCTTCTGTGTTGTAAACTCACTTCCATCGACCACGCGAGCGCTGAAAGACTGGATCGCGGTCCATGATTCGTTTGGTCTGAATCGCCACATCGAGCGCCTTGGCGCCCGGCGGAACCGGCGGCTGGTACCCCGACGTCGTGCGTCCATTGCGCTGCATGAGGGGCGACTGCTGCGCGACGTACGAGTCCTGCGCGGTCATGTACGCGTCGTCCTCGTGCAAAGCGTAATTGGGTCCTCGCTCCATGAGGCGGCGTTGACGTGGTGGGCGGTCTCTCTCTGGCGCAAGCGTGTGACACGTTGTCGCAACATCTGTGCAACTGATGTGCACCATACGCCCCCACGTGTTCTCGACGTGACAACACGGCTCTTTGATACCGGTCCAGCACCAGTGCCCCCTGATTTATCGGTTTTAGTACCGGTACAGGTGTAGGTAAAGGATGGGGCGGAGCAGCATCTGCGGGAGGAGCTTCTCAGAAACAGGCCACATGCGCTCGCTCCTTGTCCGCCAGTCGCTCGCTCGTGATTGAACTGCGGAAGGATTTGAATCGTGGAAGGAATAGGGAAGCGCGGCTGATTCGCCGGCTGCGCTGCCCACAAGTGTGCGATGTGGACGCGGGCCTGGCCCGTCCGCCCTCTGATCGTCCGGCACAAGCGTGTGCGGCGGGGGGAGGCCGTCGTGGGTGAGTGAGACCCAGCATTGACACACGACGCCCGACTCGTTCATTTTCCCACTTGCGAGCTCGTTCACACGCACATTCGGTGACGCAGTGACTCTTTGCCAATGGAGACTCTGAGCGCCAAGGTGACAGGCCACCAGGTCACGGCTGCGGCCACGACGTACACGACTGAGGTCGCGGTCGACGGTGTGGCCCCATGGACGGTCAACATTCGCTACTCGACGTTCCGTAACTTTTACGGTGCGCTGACCAAGGCCGACAAGACCTTCAGCTTTAACTTCCCAAAGCGCGGGCTTTTCGGGTCCTCGCAGAAGCCAGAGAACCGCCAGCCACAGCTCCACGCCTTTGTGGAAAAGGTGGTGGCGCACTTCCACGCGCGTGGACACCCAACCGAGCTGGCCAAGCTTGTCGATGACCTCTTCTTGGTCACGCGCAACCTCATTGAGGCCAAGGAAGAGAAGAAGGTCGAGGAACCAGTCGAGAAGGAACCCGAGGCCGAGAACCAGGCCAGCGACGAGGAATCCGCTGTGACGGAGGAGCAGGTCACCAAGGCCCCAGAACCAGTCATTGTCGAGGAGAAGAAGCCCGTCGAGGAGGTCCAGGTGGTCGAGGCGGCTGCCGAGGTCAAGGAAACCGCGCCAGTCGAAGAAGCGGCGGTGGTGGCTGAGCCTGTGGTGGAGCCCCCTGTGCAGGAACCTGTGGCTGTCGTGGAGGCTGCTCCAGTTGCCGCGGTGGAAGAGCCAGCCGTGGAGGAGCCGGCCATCAAGGTGGAGGAGCCTGTCGCAGTTGAAGCTGCCGCTCCATCTGCTGAGTCGGAAGTCGCGTCTGCTCCTGAGTCGGAAGTCAAGGTCGAAGAACCTGCCGCCGTCGAGACTGTGGAGACCGTCGTGCCTGAGGTGGTTGCCCCTGCTGCTGAGGTTGAAGTGTCTGCCCCTGTCGAGGAGCCAGCTGTTGTTGAAGCTGCGGTTGAAGAGCCAGCTCCTGTTGTCGAAGCGCCTGCCGCCGTTGAGGAGGTCGCCGCGGTGGTCGAGGAGCCTAAGGTCGAGGAGCCTAAGGTCGAAGAAGCCAAGGTCGAAGAGCCTAAGGTCGAAGAAGTCAAGGTCGAAGAGCCGAAGGTTGAAGAGGCCAAGGTCGAAGAGCCAAAGGTCGAAGAGGTCAAGGTTGAGGAGGCCAAGGTTGAAGAGCCAAAGGTCGAGGAAGTTGCTCCAGTTGCTGAAGAAGTCAAGGCGGAGGAGCCAAAGGTTGAGGAAGCCAAGGTCGAAGAGGTCAAGGTTGAAGAGCCTAAGGTTGAAGAGGCCGCCCCTGTCGTTGAGGAGCCAAAGGCTGAGGCCGAAGAGGTCGTCGAGGTCGAAGAGGTCACTATTACCGAAGAGATCAAGGTCGGAGACGATGCCGCTGTTGTCGAGGAGGTTGCCCCTGTCGTCGAAGTCGAGGAGGTCATTGTCGTCGAGGAGCCTAAGGCTGAAGATGCCAAGGTCGACGACGTTGTCGAGGAGATTACTGTGACTGAGGAGGTCACCGTCGTCGAGGACGTCAAGGTCGAAGAGGCCGCCCCTATCGTCGAGGAGGTCACTGTCGAGGAGATCGTGGTCGAAGAACCTGCCTCTGTTGTTGAAGCGCCAAAGGTCGAGGAGACCAAGGTTGAAGAGGTCGCTCCTGTTGCCGAGGAGGTCAAGGTCGAAGAGCCTAAGGTCGAGGAGGTCAAGGTTGAAGAGGTTGCTCCAGTTGTCGAGGAGGCCAAGGTTGAAGAGCCTAAGGCTGAGGACCCTGTTGTTGCTGAGCAGCCAGCCGCTGTTGAGCCAGTCGTCGAGGCGCCTGTTGTTGTGGAAGAAGTCGCTGCTGCCCCAGTGTCTGAACCTGTCGTTGTTGAGGAAGCGGCCGTTGCGGCCCCTGTCGTTGTTGAAGAAGTGGCCGCTGTCGCCGAGACGGCGGTGACTGAGCCAGCTGCGGAAGTTGCTGCGCCAGTATCAGAACCAACCTCTGCCTGCACCTCCGAAGAAGGAGCGGATGAGGAGGAACGATCGTCCGAGGCCTCGGGTGAATCGCCAAAGAAGACCCTCTCTCCAGAACAGAAGCGTCAGCGCAACCAGCGCCGCAAGTCCAAGCGCAAGAACTCGCGCAAGCGCATTTCGTTGACCAGTGCCGATGACAGTGAGCAAGCGCAGGTGTAGAGAGTCAGAGATTAGATATTAATTATCAAAGGATGCACTTGCATGTCTTGACACTGCTTATAGGTATTGCGGCTTGATACTTATATTGATTATAAGAGGGCAAGTCAGAACAAACTCCACGACATGTCCTTGAAGTCCTGGAGCTCACTCTGCAGCGAGTTGCGCTCGTTGCACTGCTCATCAGTCAACATACACATGTGAGTAACAAAGATACTATTCGCACAGTGGTCCATGGGCTACGTACGATCGTGACGACATCTTCCCGCAGTCGCTGAATGCGATCTTGGTCGCGTTGTTGTCGTGCTCGGAACTCGCGCTGGATCTGGAGCAGCAAACTCTCCTTCTCACCAAGCATCCTTGTGATCGTCTGCTTGAGGCGCGCAATCTCCTGCTCTAGTCCTTCGATCTTGGAGTTCTTGGTCGCTAGTTCGTCTTGCATGTCGCTGTTGGCGTTGTACACCTTGCGTTCCGACTGACGGAGCTCGGCTAGTAGCGCGACTTTGGAGCTGAGCTGCTTCTGGAGCCAACTGTTGCCGTCCGCAAGTGCTGATACTTGCGTTCGGAGTTCTAATACATTCGCAGCGTGCTGCTTATTGGTGGCTCGAAGCACCGCGACGACGTTCTCGTGATTGGCTCTCATAGCTGTGATCTCCTTCTCAAGCTCCACGACTCGAGCCGCGTTCGTAGTCGCTGAATAAGCCACATTCGATGTGCCGTGAGTGAATGTGGAGTGTCGGCGGTCAATGCTTGGCCGACGCAAGTGAGTGGTGGTTGATGGCGGTGTCTTGATGCCATCCAAATGAGGCGGCAGCGGTAAAACAGAGCTTGATCTTGGACTTGGTCGAGAGTTCTCGGCGTTGTTATGCTCAGCCAGAGCTCTGGTCATCTCCTCGAATACTGGGTCCTCTGCTGCGTCAAAGATGGACACTGGGTTCGACGGCTTAGGAAGTTCTTCATGGGCAACAGGCTGAGGAATGTGCGAGGCAACCGCTGTTGTGAAGCTGGGTCGCATTGACTTTCGAGGCGTCGGTTCCTTCAGTTTGCTCTGACCAGTTGGAGATGACGGACGCTCAATGACTTCGTTTGCTTTGGGCGGAGACTGGAGCACTCGACGAAAGGACTTGAACGTGCGCTCGAGAGGGGAGAGTATCGAAGATGACGTAGGCAGTGGTGCGACTTCACCTGCGTCCAAGCTGCTCACACTGGTGTTACTGCTGGTCACGCCGTCGTCACTAGGGCTGTTCAACACAGGCGATGGAGGGCTTTTGTGGTATACAGACTGTCCTTTGGCGCAATGAATCTGTAGAATACTTAGCGTCAGCATCGTTGCCATCTTCCGTCACACTTTCGGCGTGCGTACCTCTTTTCGCCTGACAAAGACGCCGTGTTGTGGAGGACATTGGAAGTAGCGCTCGCCTGCCCATGAACCATCATTGTCGCCTTTAGCTTCATCCAACGCCACACCATACCACTCGCCGTTGGCATTCTTGAGCTTGCCGACATAACGCACATACCCAGCGCGTCGTTGAGAGAGCACGACACGACTGTCTATCGGGACACGACCGACATTGTTCGCACCAGGCAAACTACTGCCGAGTGTGTGCGAGATCTGCAGCGAGAAGCTTGTGGTGCGTGGCTTGGGAATGCCGCTCGCCATGAAGGACGGGGTGGCTTAAAGCTTGGCGCTAACCAGCGAGACTTGGAAAAGGATTGAAGGCACACCGAGGGAGTTGGACGATGGCTCGGTGTCTCAGTTGCTTGGTTACACGGATACCGCCCTAGTGGTCATCCTCGATGGCTGGTGCCGGAGTGGTTCACTTAGATGAGACGCCAGCTGGCTCAGCACCTCGTCCTGAGGTCGTGATCAGCCAGAAGGTGGAAGGTGCTAACTTTAGACGACGACACAAAATGGAATTTCAACTTATCTTTGACGCTACTGCACTGTTCCGACCTCTTTCATCATACTTATCGTCCCTAGGACACCAAAAACGGCCGTGATGCATGCACGATAATGGCTTACGAGCACGAAGCTGAAGGCACTGGGGTGGTCGTGGCCGAAGGAGTCGGCGTGTCGGTACCGTTTGGAGGCTGGCCTGGGAACGTCCCGTTTGGTGGAGGACCCTGACCTGGGCCGCCTGGGCCACCGGCACCACCCGCGTTGGCAACACCACCGTTAGCCGTCCACGTCGCAGCCGCGCCGACAGTCTTGGAAATCGAAGCATCAATACCAACCGAGATCCACGAGAAAATGCCTTCTTCGACCGACGAACCCAAGTACACGTACTCCACAACAGGGTCAAAGCCAGTGGCGGCCGACTGCGAGAAGATACCATCGACGGCGTTGGTGGTAAGTGGCTGCTTGTTCGTGGCGTACACACCAGTCTTCTCGACTTCAGTGATCAAGTCCTGATCGAAGAAAATCTGACCGACGCTCGACACGGACGAACCAGCGTACGTGTTGTTCGACAACACTTCGCCATCGTGGTTGCTGAGGATGTGGATGTGCGTCGCACGGCCCGTGTAGTGACCAGGGAACTTGGTAAGGAACTGCACAATACCGTCCTTGTCCGTTGGGGCCAAACCACGAGCAAACGTCTTATTGATGTTGGTCAAGTCGCTGCTGTCGCCGTTGCCGCCAGCGACAACGCCCGAGTACACACCGGTCGAGTTGCAATGCCAGAAGTCAATGTACAAGTCAGCCACTGGCTCGCACGTGTTGACGTCGATGATCTGGAGCTCGGTGTAGAGATCCACACCAGCCTGTTCTTCACGGATATCGTTACGGATGAGTTCACCATTGACGTAGTACGGACCCTGGGTCACCTCAGGCTCGAGGATGCACTGTGGCTGGGCACTGAAGAGCGTAGTTGGGTCAACCGTTGGTGTGATGTCGGTGCGGTTGGACTTGTGGCTCTTGGCGATGACATCAGCAGCCGAGAGGCGACGCTGGTGGCGAAGTTCATTGAGCTTGGCTTCACGACGAGCGGCAGCACGTTCCTTAAGAGCACGGTGGTTCTTGGAGCCGGCACAAGCCTCAAGGGAGCGGCGAGCGTTGACCTGGAAGAGACGGCGCTGGGCCATCTCAGCAAGCGAACGATGCTCGTGCTGACCTGGGTGGGCCGAGACCAACACGACGGTCGCGAGGGCCGTAGCCGCGAGGAGCTTGATCTGAACCATGATGGCTGGGGTAGACTGGAGGTTGGCTTCCTGTTGTTATGCCTTGGGAATGGCAAGTTGAGAAGTGAGTTCTGGAAAGAGACCACCAAAATCGTCGAGCTCGACCAAAGGACGATGGGAAGAGGTCAGTCCGGGGCCACCTGAGGGAGGGAGTTAGCACGCTCATCTCATCCATTGCCGCCTGTCTACTAGAAAGATCCTCACCCTTGTACAGTACACTCGACTTCAACCGATCATCGTCACAGCTGGTCGAGACGTCGCACAGAGCCACTTACTCTAAATCAATTCATGGGATTAAACATGTTAGTCAACCTTGCGGACTAACTAATCCACATAATAAAATAAGGCATTAATCAGAAACAGACCCTCGGATTCCAGCGGTTCTGCTAAATGATCACTCGTGTACGACAGCACATGCTCTGATCCCAGACCCAATGGCGTGCGTAGGACACGGCGACAGTGGACATGGCTGCATTCGGTTTAACAGGCGAAGTCTCTCGTGATCAGCCCCTTGGGATCGAACGGATCAGCGAGGGCCACCAGCTGGTCCCAGATGTGGCAGTGATTACGAGTCGCTCAGCGGATGAATAACCGCAAGGACTCGTCTGGATTTGAGACTGCAAGGACGTACCTGAGTCCAGGCGGGTCTGGACGCTTTGTCATCAGCGCTCCTGGGACACCCTGGTGAATTAAAACTGTCGCAATGCCGTGTGACGTACGTGGTGCTGAGCCGTGGACACGATCAAGTGATCCATGCACATGACACTAAATGAATAACTTCGCGTAGTGTTGTGGGGCAAGGATGTCAGGAACGTAAACGCTCTGAATGAATGAGCGCGTTTCGGCGGTCTTGGTCCGACTCACTTTCCAATTAGCATTGCCAACGCAAAGCCAAGCACCAAACCAACCACCCACCCACTCCCACTCGTTCTTCGAATACCATGGTCTACGCCGCCAAGTTCCTCGTCGCCACGGCGCTCGCCGCCATCGCGCTCTCTGATTGCGCTTCGGCGCATCCAGGTCAGCACAACCATCGTTCGCTCGAAGAGGCGGCCCAGAGTCGTCACTTCAAGTCCAATGCTCGTCGTTCGCTTGAGGCTTGCGCCAATTCCAAGAACCACCGTGCTCTTAAGGAACGCGCTGCGGCTCGTCGTGAAGCCAAGCTCGCCCAGCTCCGTCGTCAGCGCCGCCTTGCTGCCGCGGACGTCATCGCCAAGAGCCACAAGTCCGACTTGACTGGCATCACCACGACGGTCGACCCATCCACGCTCTTTGGCACTCAGCCACAGTGCATCCTCGAGCCGGAGGTGACCCAGGGTCCATACTACGTCAACGGCGAACTCATCCGTAACGACATCCGTGAGGAACAGGCTGGTGTTGACTTGTACACGGAGTTGCAGTTCATCGACGTCAACACGTGTGAACCAGTGGCTAACTTGTACATTGACTTTTGGCACTGCAATTCGACCGGTGTGTACTCGGGCGTTGTTGCAGGCGGCAACGGTGACAGCAGCGACTTGACCAACATCAATGCGACTTTCGCCCGTGGTCTTGCACCAACCAACGACGAAGGCATCGTCCAGTTCATCACCAAGTTCCCTGGTCACTACACGGGTCGTGCGACACACATCCATCTTCTCAGCAACCACGGTGGCGAAGTGTTGTCGAACAACACGTACGCTGGTTCGTCCGTGTCGAGCGTCGGTCAGATCTTCTTCGATCAGGACTTGATCACTGAAGTCGAGAAGACCAGTGTGTACGCCACGAACACGCAGACGCTTACCACCAACGCTGAAGATTCCATCTTCTCGCAGGAAGCAGAAACCGGCTTTGATCCAATCGTGGAGTACGTGTACTTGGGCTCGTCGGTCGAAGAAGGCATTTTCTCGTGGATCTCGGTTGGTATCGATGCCACAGTGTCGGAAACCATCAGCTCTGCGGCTACTTGGACGGCGAGTGGTGGTGTTGCCAACGCCAACAATGACTTCGGTGCTCCAGGTGGTGGCCAGGGTGGCCCAGGCGGCAACGGTTCGTTCCCAGGCGCTCCTCCAAACGGCACTGCTCCATCTCCTTCGACCACGGCGACCCCAGCGCCAAGCAGTTCGTCGTGCACGTAAACGCGCTCATCTAAAGGCGGAAAGCACCGGTGGCCTGTGGATATACATGCATACTTATACAGTGTAAAGGAAAAAACGAATAAAGATTGATGTTGGCCGGCCAAACCCAGAAACAATTCGGTTTTGAGCTTACCGTGAGTTTGGTAACTGGTATGATCAGTAGAGCATCGTAGCAAGTGCGAAGCTTCCCACGCTGCTGTGGCCTTCGTTATATAGTTCAAAATCACTTCTGCCAAACTGGAAGGGAGCCGGACCAATGACCAGGCCTCCGTAGGCCGAGTACCCGGCTCAAAGTTCAACGTGTGAGTACAAGGTGTTGTCCTTGTTTCAGTGTTTATGATCACAGAAGTTCTATTAACGTAATCTGTTACGTTATTTCGTGGACACGGCTTGCCGCGTAAACTGGATCTTGTCCAGCGTTTGATGTCGAGCCACACTGCTGACTGTAGGACCCGAGCCGCGTAAACGCGATCGTGTCCAGTATTTGATGTTGACCCCCATTCCGGCGGTCAACGCTCAGGACCAGCTGGGTCCATGTGGTGATGATCACGAGCAATAAGTTGGCTCCGTTTTTCTTTGACTTGTTTAGTACCGTTAAAGAACTAAGGCTGCTCATCGATGGAATCAGCATCCAGTGGAGCAGCTTCTTCGAGTAGCTGGTGCCGAAAGATCGGATCAGCGCCAACGTCAGCGGTGTCGCATGTGGTCTATCTGCAGCACGCTGCTCGAATGCAACATCCAACGCCCGGAATGTCCAACGCCAGGCTTGAGGAGGACCAAAGGGTGCTCATGCTAATAAGCGTCCTCATAGGGCACAGTACCCTTGAGTGAAGTCGCATTGGCTCTTTGCTTTCAACCCATTTCCAAACTTTCAACAAGCAGAAAACCCAGCACCAACCAACAAGCTCTAGCCCATTCACCATGGTCCAAGCAATCAAGTTAGTCATCGCCACGACACTCGCAACAGCCGCATTGGCCTCAGCTCACCCAGGTCACCACGAGCAGCGATCCCTAGTTGAGATGGCCCAGCATCGCATCTTCCAGAGCAATGCTCGCCGTTCGCTCGGAGCATGCGCCGGAAGTACGAGCCATCGCGCTCTTCAGGAACGCGCTGCGGCTCGTCGTGAAGCCCAGCTAAGTGAACTTCAACACCAGCGTCGTCTCTCTGCCGCTGACGTCATCGCCAAGAGCCACAAGTCGAACTTGACCGATGTCGCGCCGACTGTTGATCCATCCACGCTCTTTGGATCGCAGCCTCAGTGCATTCTTGAGCCAGAGGTGACCCAGGGTCCATACTACGTCACTGGTGAGCTCATCCGTAATGATGTGCGCGAGGAGCAGCCAGGTATCGACTTATACACCGAACTTCAGTTCATCGACGTCAACACGTGCGAGCCAGTGGCTGACTTGTACGTTGACTTTTGGCACTGTAATGTCACTGGTGTCTACGCTGGCGTTAACGCTAATGGCAATGGCGATAGCAATGACCTCACCAACATCAACAACACCTTTCATCGTGGTCTTGCGCCGACCAACAGTGAAGGCATTGTGCAGTTTATCACCAAGTTCCCAGGCCATTACACGGGCCGCACGACGCACATCCATATCTTGAGCAACCACGGTGGCCAAGTGTTGTCGAACAATACGTACGCTGGTTCGTCGGTGCCGAGCGTTGGTCAGATCTTCTTCGACCAGGACTTGCTCACTGAAGTCTCGATGCGACGTTCCATGCCTCGCACCGACGGATTCAGACGGTGTGGTGCTCTTCACGACCAAGTTTCCAGGCTTCTACTCAGGACGAACGACTCATATTCATGTGCTCGGCACGTCAGGAGGCAGCGTACTCACGAACAAAACGTGCTATGGTGGATCGGTCCGGCAAGTGGGACAAGTCTTCTTTGATCAGTCGCTCCTCACTGCGGTGTATGCTACTGCGCCGTACACTTCCAACACGGCAACGATCACCAAGAACGCGGACGACTCGATCTTCAAGCAGGAAGCGGCCTCTTTTGATCCAGTCATGAACTACGCCTACATCAACGAAAACTCGATCGCGGATGGCATTTTCGCATACATTTCAATGGTGTCGACATGAAAGCTGCGAAATCAATCTCATCAGCAGCCACTTTGACTGCTTCAGGTGGTGTTATGAACTCGGACATTGCGATGGGTGGACCAAATGGACCGTCGCCTTCTCCTTCAAGCGCTACCACGGCGACGCTGGCAACCTCCGCTCTCGCTGTTACCGGTGTTCTGGCTGCCTTCCTGCTTCCTTCTGTCTTGTAAAAAGCATGCGAGCGCAGCTTCGGGAGACACATACATATATGACTCGATAAAGGCTAGTATTGGAGACTGTAAGTAGTTCCAACTACACACTAAACATAATGGATGTCACCACCATGGACAAAACTGCAAAAGCCGACGCGGTAAAAGCTTGCGGTGGAGCTGACGATGGAGCGGGGGTGCCCACGTTGCTCGAACTTGGAGTAGACGAATCTGTAGAAGTACCAGGTGAGTTGCCACGACCGCCAAATCCACCAGTAGTCCCTGACGCAACTCCACCGTTCGCAGTAAGAGTAGCAGCAGCACTCACAGTCTTGGACTCACTCGCATCGATGCCGATTGAGATCCACGAAAAGATGCCGTCGTCGACGGATGATCCTAGATACACATACTGCACCACTGGATCGAATCCTGACGCAGCTTCCTGGGCAAAGATGTTGTCTTCCTCATTCGTAGTAAGGGTTTGAGAGTTCTTGGCGTATGTATCAGTCTTCTCAACTTCGGTGATCAAGTCCTGGTCGAAGAAAATCTGACCCACACTTGACACCGACGAGCCTGAGTACGTTTTGTTGGCAAGAACTGAGCCGCCATGGTTGCTCAAGATGTGGATGTGCGTCGCACGGCCCATGTAGTGACCAGGGAACTTGGTGATAAACTGGACGATACCGTCCTTGTCTGTTGGTGCAAGACCACGTGCGAATGTCGCGTTGATGTTGGAGGCGTCGGCACTGTTGCCATTGCCATTAGCGACAACACCCGAGTACACACCAGTCGAGTTACAATGCCAAAAGTCGATGTATAAGTCAGCCACTGGCTCGCACGTGTTGACGTCGATGATCTGGAGCTCGGTGTAGAGATCCACACCTGCTTGCTTCTCACGGATGTCGCTACGGATGAGTTCGCCGTTGACGTAATACGGACCCTGGGTCACTTCAGGTTCCAGGACGCACTTCGGCTGAGTCCCAAACAGTTTGGCCGAGTCGACTGATGTTGTGATGTTGGTCAAGTTGGACTTGTGACTTGTGGCGATGACATCGGCAGCTGATAGGCGACGCTGGGTACGCAGTTCATTGAGCTTGGCTTCACGGCGAGCCGCAGCACGTTCCTGGAGAACGCGGTGGCTCTTCGAGTTGGCACAAGCTTGAAGCAAACGATGAGTGTTAGAGACGACGCTGGGCGACCTCAGCAAGCGAGCGAGGGTCATGGTGTTGGCCAGGGTGGGCGGAAACAACGGCTAGGGCCGTGAAGGCCAGGTAGAAGCACTGGGTCAGCATCTTGCTTGAACTTGTCGAAAGAAGAAGTGAATGAACTGCTCAGGGAGACTAATTAACTTCTGCATGCTGAAGACTAGTCGTGTCCACCACCGAAAAAGAGTCCAACAGTTGGCAAGTGAGACCCAGATCTTTCCGTTATCCATGGATAATGGGTACACTACCGACTAAGCCACCGGTTTAGACCAGTACATGCTACCTGAATAGAGCGCTCACAAATGAGTATACAACTTTCGCCTCGTATACTTGCCAACAGCTGGGGCGGATCTGTCCAGAGTCCACAAATTCCGGATGCCAAGTGGATCAGCTGGCCACTGCGGACGAGGGGCGCGTGACTTGGAGCCACAGAGCGTTCTGGCGATCAAGCCAATTCGCCACCGCAACGGATCCACAGTTGCGGGCGCCACCAGCTGGGAGGAATAGATGGATTCGCCGATTAAAGCCGAGACTTGACTTGGTGGATGGCGACCACAGTGGTGTGGACGGGAGGGGGTCTGGGTTGGAACGCCAGCTTGGGCTCTCTTCATTGTGCAATTCGCAGTCTTCCACAACAGTCATCATGGTTCGCGCTACCGCCGTCCTCGCTGCCCTCGCCTTGGCTCTCCCAGCCGCCGTCAACGCCCACGGCGCCATGAGCAACCCAGCTCCTGTCTTCAAGGACCCTAGCAACAAGAACGCTCCTTCGGGTTCGGTCCCAGCTACCTCGACCGAGACCAGCCTCAAGGCCATGGCCGACAAGATCGGTGTCTGTGGTAAGACCGATGGCGCTGCTCCAGCCGTGCCAATCCCAGCCGACGGTGTCATCTCGTTCGGTATCTCGGCTGTTCACGTCGGTCCTTGCGAGGTCTGGCTCGGTAATGAGATGGTCGTCTCGGAGCAGGAGTGCTGGAAGAAGTTCCCTGACTTCAAGATCAAGGTGGACACGTCCAAGTGTGGCAGCGGTTGCCAGTTGCGTTGGGTGTGGTTGGCCAAGCACAACATCCCATGGGAGATGTACGATAACTGTGTGAACCTCGGTTCTGCGGGTGGTCCAGCTCCAGCCGGTTCTAAGGCTCCTGCCGCTACTTCGGCCGCTCCTGCTGTGACCACTGGCGCTCCTGCTGTTACCGGCGCTCCTGCTGTCACCACTCCTGCTCCTGCTGTGATCAACACTGCTGCTCCAGGTCCAGTCTCGGGCGGCGGTGCTTACAAGTACTGTGGTGCTGCTCGTGCTGACTCGGCTGCCTTGACGGCTTGGTGCAACCAGAACTGCCCAGGCTTCTGCCCTGGTGACATGTGCTGCAAGTAAGCAGTGTCTTCCCCGTATTTTTGATAGCCCCTTGTCCATCAATTGCTAAAATGTATGTATCGCCTTGTGTCAATCCATCGATTCTTCTTGAGCTTGTGTGTCCATTCGAAACGCAAACCGGTAGAGCTGGGCGACAAGATACTTGTAGTCGGTAACGCATATCGTCTGGTATCGGCATGCCAGGAGGGTCATCTTGTCATTGGTCACGGATCGGATTGGTCTCGAAGCCATGGACTGATGAGATCACCATAGGTACAGTAGTCCTTGGAGCTCCAGCCGATCTGGGCTGGAAATTGAGCTTAGGGCATCACAGCAGTACGGAGTTCAAATGTTAGATGGATCGAGAATGTGGCCATTGCAAGCGACTTCATGGTGGTCGAGACTGGCAAATTACGGAATGAGTGAAGCTGTGGGGTGGTGAGGACTTGAAAGACTAAAGAAAGCCTTTAGACGTCGCATAGGCGATCAGTTTTATGGGCGATGAGCAGATGAAGCGTAATCGTTGCGCATCTTTCTGCTATCTAGTGGATGGTAACGCGAGCGACTATGCGTAACAGGACGCGAAAACACCACAACAATCGACCAAAGCCACAGTTTTCGCTGGAAGAACAGATTCCAATGGCCTGGATATGCACACTCTGACTTTGTGGACGTACGTCCAGACCGAAGAAGGGTCCATCATCGATCGAGATGAGCCATTTGATACGCTGACGACAGTCAGATCCACTAATCAGCGCACTACAAGATCACCAATTGGTTGAGACATGGCTTCATCAGGAACGCTTTGTGTGCGCGCAGGCCATCCAGCAAACGAGCCTATCCATCTCGTAAACCTGCCAGTGCGTAGACAGAGAAGTAGCCGAGTGTTGTGCGGTCCAGAGCGATCGATCACTCATCCTACCCATAATGAGGAGTGCATGGAGCGCCAAGGATCCTCCAGAAGCCCATCGACCTTTTGTGAGGCTATCAAACGGTCAAACGGATTCTAAGCTTCTAAACGGACCACCTGGACTGTTAACTTCGCAGTCTTCACCCGTGCACGGGATCCAGAATGACTTCTCGTGTGGACCAACGACTGCCGACTGCGACGGATACACTGAGCTGATTATTTTGGGTGTCCTTCCAGGTCTCGACGCCCCACGCGACAGATACATGTTCGTCTCGACTGTGGTGTGGATTGCTGCGGCTCACCTGCGCCTTTCATCCAAAGCTGAGCGAGTCAAGGGGAATGCTAACCACACCTGGTGTCGGCCTTCCCATGGAACTGCATCGCCGATACTTTTCGGAAGTGATCGCACGTAAACACAACGGACATATTGGCTGTCATCGATGCTCTTGTAGACAAATTTCGAGGAACAAAGCCGAGAATAGCAGATTGCTTGCGTATTACCTCTCCGATGAGGTCGCACGGAGCCAGGCACAAGGGTAAGGACGTCAGAGTCCAGCAAATTGACCGAGACGCTTCAGCAAGCGAATTATGATTCTAGCTTATGTAGTCGTGCGAATGTCTACCACCACTGCGTTAGCCACCTCTAACGCCACGTCGAACCCCTTGCATCGTATCGGCATGACTCTAGTGTTCGTTCGACACCACACGGAAGAAGCAGCTCGATGCCACACCTACACGTTCCATCAGTGAGAAAGAAACTAGGTCGGTCTGGACACGGCGTCTTGCTGACATACTAATGTCGCCGTTCTTCAGGCAAACAAAATCACCGTTGTTCTCAGGATGAACGAATACTCGGCCTGCGTATGCGTGTTCCGTCTCTCGGACACAACAGAGGAGAGATTTCTTCTGCCTTGAGCGGGCTGCGAAAAGGTGGAGAAGCAGCTTGCGCAGTTGTGTCACTTTGATTTCCGAAGGAACATTGAATGCCGCGCTTGACGTTCATGAAACCGTCGTGGTGGAAATTTGCACCGACAAGATCGGCCACATCGTTGAGGGTAACGGTTTGTCACGCCGACAAGATCAAATGCGTGTTTATTAGCGAGGGAGCGACTGGATGGCGAGGCTTGCATGAGCACGTTCGTTACACTGGTTCATAATCACTGGGTTCGACCTGAGAGCTACACGCCGTTTCCTGAACTGTAACTTGGCATTGCGAAAGTCTTTCACGATCAATGGGATCACTCCTTTTTTTAACTGACTCGTCGAGTCCATCCAACCCCATTATCCAGAATGTCCGCAAGCGCTGCCTCCTCCTGTTTCGTTCCATGTCGAGCTTGACTGGCTGCTCACTAGGTTTCCCCCTAAAATACTAGAATACGACCTTCATCTGACGAAACATGGAGAATGTTGCGGTGCGTGGCGCATGAGGCCGTGCATAAAATCGAAATCAATGACCTCGGGACTTGGAGGATCGTATTTTCAGGAACCTCGCGACAATTCGGATGCCGACATGCTCCCAATCGCCAATCAAACCAACGCATCTCGGGGGTCTCGAGGGCTCCGCCACAGAAGGAGCAGTGGACAGGCGATGGGGTATCATGACTATCACATTTGGTGCAACACCAACTGCCCAGGCTTCTGCCCTGGTGACATGTGCTGCAAGTAAGCGTAGCCGTCTCTTGTCTCCTGAGTAGTCCATGTATTCGTGCTAGAAGACATCGTTTCCGTTCGGATTAGTTCCTTGTTTATACAATTGAGTCCTACTTTATTCATAATTTTGTCGCATTTCTTGATTCTGTTGCCCTGTGTCTTGTAAAAACCATCATCTTCTCCCCTCTCAGCGCTACAATCGTGAAAACTGTGTCCGCACACGAGTCGATCGAGCCAGAAAGTGGTCGTTCTCAGAGATTCGTGGGCACCTACGTAAGATAATCATGCAAACGATGTCACCAAAACCCTCCATAGACTATGGAGGTTATTGGCGACATTACCAGCGTGATTACCCTCACAGACTTTCTGGCACAATCAAATGGATGGATTGCTCGACCGCCGTTGAAGTGTGGTATCAGACGCACTTATCTCGCCTAAGTGCGGACGCGCATAACCAGAGTGGGCCTAGTTGCGTGCGTCGCTGACGAGTGGCTCCGTTTGGAGCTCAATGCCAGCTGGTGAGACCATGAAGGGACCTTATGGGACGGACGCAGTGATTAGTGGATGGTCCAACCACCGAGATCCCACATGCCAGTAGATTTCGAGGCTGAGGCAGCGGAATGGCTGCCAGACCGCCAGACACAATGGATACGTTAGATTCGTCACGGAGCGCAACTCAGATGAAGCAGGCGAGATGGCGGAATGGCCGCCCCGAGAACCAACTCACTCTGCAATTTGCCAAGAACAACAAACAACATGGTCCGCTCCGCCGCCGTCCTCGCTGCCCTCGCCTTGGCTCTCCCAGCCGCCGTCAACGCCCACGGCGCCATGAGCAACCCAGCTCCTGTCTTCAAGGACCCTAGCAACAAGAACGCTCCTTCGGGTTCGGTCCCAGCTACCTCGACCGAGACCAGCCTCAAGGCCATGGCCGACAAGATCGGTGTCTGTGGTAAGACCGACGGCGCTGCTCCAGCCGTGCCAATCCCAGCCGACGGTGTCATCTCGTTCGGTATCTCGGCTGTTCACGTCGGTCCTTGCGAGGTCTGGCTCGGTAATGAGATGGTCGTCTCGGAGCAGGAGTGCTGGAAGAAGTTCCCTGACTTCAAGATCAAGGTGGACACGTCCAAGTGTGGCAGCGGTTGTCAGTTGCGTTGGGTGTGGTTGGCCAAGCACAACATCCCATGGGAGATGTACGATAACTGTGTGAACCTCGGTTCTGCAGGTGGTCCAGCTCCTGCTGGTGGCTCTACGGCTCCTGCCGCTTCATCGGCGGCTCCAGCTGCTTCGTCGGCTGCTCCAGCCGCTACCTCGATGGCTCCACACACCATGGCCCCTCATTCGATGACTCCTGCTGCCTCGTCGGCCGCCCCAGCGGCTTCGTCCGCTGCTCCTGCCGCCACCTCGATGGCCCCACACACCATGGCTCCACACTCGATGACCCCTGCTGGTTCGTCCGCTGCTCCTGCGGCTTCCTCGATGGCTCCTCACACCATGGCCCCTCACTCCATGACCCCAGGCGCCTCTTCGGCTGCTCCTGCCGCCTCCAAGGCCCCACACACCATGCCACCAGGTCACACTATGACTCCTGGTGCTTCCTCGAAGGCGCCACACACCATGACCCCTGGTGCCTCGTCGGCCGCCCCAGCCGCCTCCTCGATGGCTCCTCACTCCATGTCCCCAACGCCAGCCGCTAGCAACACGACCATGCCAGGTACTCCAGCTCCAAGCTCGGACGCTCCTGGTGTCGTCAAGCCAAACCCAGGTGCCACGACCTGTGTCAAGGGCTCGCTCGGCCGTACCGAGTTCGACGAGTGGTGCATGGCCAACTGCGCGATGAACTTTTGCCCAGAGAGCCACTGCGAGCCTTGCGCTTAAGCGTCTCGGTGATAGCCAACGTCGTGTGTCCTCTTTGGATTGTTGTAGAACGCTAGTCTCTAGTAGTAAATGTGATTAAAATGAATTGACTTTTATCATTTTCCGCGAGCTTAGCCACCCTCATTCCAGGTTTCACCCTCGATTTCCCGCCGCTTTCCTGAAAAGCACGGAAACACAGATTTGCTCAAGCCAAATCCATGCCACATCCCGCAAGACCCGGCTCACATCAATCATCCCATCCAGTGTTGATGCACCATGCGTACTTAGTGGACTCAGTCAGACTGATTAGGTGCGACTCGCTCGTACTTTGGCGTGACACAGTGGGTCTCAGCCACGACAGACGTGCGCAATGCTGTGGCTCTCGTTCGTGCTGCCACGAAGAGCTCTTGCTGCGCGATCGCCTGCTGGAAACGCTTTCCGCATGGCGACTGGTTCGTGTCTGAGCCACAAGTCTCAGTGGTTCGCGGCCATGACGCCCACTCATCGACTCGTACGCGTGATCGAGCGGCGCACGTCGTCTCAGCGGATCCCGTAGCCAGCGGCGCATTAGCTCGTGAGCCTTCAGTTCATTCTGCAATTTGCCAAGAACAACAACAACAGCATCAATTCACAATGGTCCGCACCGCCGCCGTCCTCGCTGCCCTCGCCTTGGCTCTCCCAGCCGCCGTCAACGCCCACGGCGCCATGAGCAACCCAGCTCCTGTCTTCAAGGACCCTAGCAACAAGAACGCTCCTTCGGGTTCGGTCCCAGCTACCTCGACCGAGACCAGCCTCAAGGCCATGGCCGACAAGATCGGTGTCTGTGGTAAGACCGACGGCGCTGCTCCAGCCGTGCCAATCCCAGCCGACGGTGTCATCTCGTTCGGTATCTCGGCTGTTCACGTCGGTCCTTGCGAGGTCTGGCTCGGTAATGAGATGGTCGTCTCGGAGCAGGAGTGCTGGAAGAAGTTCCCTGACTTCAAGATCAAGGTGGACACGTCCAAGTGTGGCAGCGGTTGTCAGTTGCGTTGGGTGTGGTTGGCCAAGCACAACATCCCATGGGAGATGTACGATAACTGTGTGAACCTCGGTTCTGCAGGTGGTCCAGCTCCTGCTGGTGGCTCTACGGCTCCTGCCGCTTCATCGGCGGCTCCAGCTGCTTCGTCGGCTGCTCCAGCCGCTACCTCGATGGCTCCACACACCATGGCCCCTCATTCGATGACTCCTGCTGCCTCGTCCGCTGCTCCTGCCGCTACCTCGATGGCCCCACATACCATGACCCCAGTGGCCTCGTCGGCCACTCCTGCTGCTTCGTCGGCCGCCCCAGCGGCTTCGTCGGCGACTCCTTCTGCCTCGTCGGCTGCTCCAACCCCAGCGGCCAGCAACACGACCGCGCCAATCACTCCAGCTCCAAGCTCGGATGCTCCTGGTGTCGTCAAGCCAAACCCAGGCGCCACGACCTGTGTCAAGGGCTCCCAGGGTCGCACGGAGCTCGATTCGTGGTGCACGGCAAACTGCGCGATGAACTTTTGCCCAGAGAGCCACTGCGAACCATGCGCTTAGATCCAGCAATCCGTTTTGTACTCGTAACAGTATTGTGAACATGATGAGCATTTATCCTCTTTCCAAATTCTTTCTTTCGTCGGGTGATGAGTACCATGAAATCCTTTTTCGAAGATCAAGAGGTGGAGTACCTCGTCCAATCTGATCCATCACTCGCTGACAATTGGACAGTATCTGATGACTGCTCAGCTCCTTCGACGGCGCCTCGCATTAGAGAAGAGCGTTACGAGAACAAATTTCGACATCTCTCAGGGAAGGATCCAGAGTATCTTTAGTTCCTGCGCCACACACTGACGACTGGTTTTCGTTATTCCTGGAAACCACATGCCACTGAGTTCGAGCGATGGCCCCACAAACAAAGGAGATCCAGCACCCGCAGGTGTCGTTCCAATGGCTCTTCATGTAATGTGAACCGCAATGGGTACAGATCGGCCATCATCCCAAGCAGTCAGATGGTGAAGCATGTCCCACCCATATACTCTGTTATCTCAGTATTACGAAATGATTTCTTCACCGCCCACATCGATAGAGACCAATCCAATAGGTCCTGTGAGCTCGATCATGGGCGACTTGGCGTCATGTCAAAGTGTCAGTGTGTCCCCGGCTCACTGCCAGCTTGTGGCTCTGCGCTCTTTACCACCAGAAGACAACGGCAGACATTTCCATGGATGACCAAAGCATCTGTGACAACGGTCCATGGAAGAGATGTGAAACCAGCACAGTTACCTCAATACCGGTCGGATCATTCTGCAACTTTCGCTCAGCTTCCAAGAACCATGGTCCATCCAACAGCTCTCCTCGCCGCGGTCGCGCTCGCTCTTCCTGCCGCCGTCAACGCCCACGGTGCCATGAGCAGCCCAGCGCCAACGTTCCTCGATCCATACAACAAGAACGCGCCATCCATTACCATGGCCGGCACACCAGGCTACACTGGTCTTGACTACGACCTCAAGGCCGAAGTGGAAAAGCTGGGCTCCAAGTGTGGCAAGACCGATCCAAGCGCGGCACCAGTGGCCATCCCATCGGACGGCGTGATCACGTTCTCCATTTCGGCGGTGCACATCGGTCCATGCGCTGTGTACCTCGGTAATGAGAAGGTCGCCGAGTCGAAGAACTGCTGGACCGATTTCCCAGACAAGAAGATCAAGGTCGACATCTCCAAGTGTGGTAGCGGCTGTCAGCTGCGCTGGGTCTGGATGGCCACGCACACTTCGCCATGGGAGTTCTACGACAACTGTGTGAACCTCGGCTCAGGCGGTGGTTCCACGGCTCCAACGGCGACGTCGAGCGCCCCTTCCCCAGCTTCGAGCACTCCAGCTGCAACGTCGAAGGCGCCTCTTCCATCCTCCAAGTCTCCTGGGCCGTCGACGAAGACTCCACGCCCATCGACTACTCACCCTCGTCCATCTACCACAACTCCAAGCTCGACGCCTGCCCCTTCGACCACCTCGACGCCTACGTCTGCTCCAGTCGCCAGTGGTTCGTACAACTACTGTGGTGCTGCTCGTGCGGACGCGGCCGCCCTCACGACGTGGTGCAATGAGAACTACCCGCAGTTCTGCCCTACGGACATGTGCTGCAGCGCCTAAGATTTGGATATGCAAACATTAAATCAAACAATATAACGTGAAGTACTGTTTAGAATTGACTGGGAGAAGTGGACTGAAGAAACGCCACAAGTTGACAACGATTCTGTGAATTTCGAAGTCCATCAACTCGACAACGAGGCCTTGTCCTAGCTTGCTAGCCTCGTGTCAAACGAGCCTCGCGCTTGCTGAGTCCGTCAAGCGGTCTCCCAGACTCGGTCTCTTCGTCTCTTCCAGCCGTTGTGGTCTCGTGTGGCTCGGACATTGACCCGCGTCGCCAGATGCTGCTCCATTTCGCATATCTTTCTGCTCTCTCGTCTGACTATTAAAACAAAGACAGTATATTTCACTTTACTTGTCGCACAGGGGTACTGGATTACGATGGCCATGTTGCAAAAATCCGGATTCGTTTTGTGCCGGAGACACGCTCCCGTGATCAGTGCTGATCACAAAAGCGTGCGCCTCGCTCAGGAGTTGGCTGCTTGTGGAGACGGACGCACCATCACCAGAAGACGAAGGGTGACAACGCTAGCGAGCCACGCTTTACGCGGAACACATGCAATGTGACATCGTTCCGTGCTCGAGACCTTTGTCGTGGTGGTCGCAATTGAGAGACCGAGAGACCGGTGACGAGATCCCAGTCTTCAATTTGCTCTCTACAGTTCAAAGCTCCAATCATCAACATGGTCCGCACCGCTGCCATCATCGCTTCGCTCGCCCTCGCTCTGCCAGCGGCCGTCAACGCCCACGGCTCAATCAGCAACCCAAAGGCAACCTTTCTTGACATTTACAACAAGAACGCGCCTTCGGTCCTCAACGCGGGTACGCCTGGCTACACTGGTCTCGACTACGACCTCAAGGCCGAGGCGGAGAAGCTCGGCTCCAAATGTGGTAAGACAGATGCGAACGGCGCGTCCCAGCCAATCCCAGCCGATGGCGTCATCTCGTTCGACATTTCGGCCGTGCACATTGGTCCGTGTGTCGTGTACCTCGGTAATGAGAAGGTCGCCGAGTCGAAGAACTGCTGGACTGATTACCCAGACAAGAAGATCAAGATCGACACGTCCAAGTGTGGCAGCGGCTGTCAGCTGCGTTGGATCTGGATGGCCACGCACACTTCGCCATGGGAGTTCTTTGACAACTGCGTGAACCTCGGCTCGGGCGGCGGCGCGTCGACCAGCACGGACACGACCCCGGCTCCTGCGGCTTCGTCCGCTGCCCCAGCTGCTACCACCGCCGCTCCTGCTGCTTCGTCGGCCGCTCCAGCTGCCACGACGACGACGCCTTCGACCACAGCCCCAGCTTCCACGACCGCCCCAAGCACGGGCAGTGGCAAGTACAAGTACTGTGGTGCGGCTCGCGCGGACTCGGCTGCTTTGGGTGAGTGGTGCAACACCAACTGCCCTAGCTTTTGTCCTGGCGACATGTGCTGTGAAGCCTAAGCAGAAAGAAAGAAAACAAAAAGGATAACGGTTAGAAATACATGGGCTCCGTGCGTTTGGGTGGGTGTTTCCAAAGTGGTGGTTTTCTTTTTCGCTAATTCGTGAACTTTAGTAAACGCTCTGATTGGCTAAAAAGACGGTCGTTTCAAATTTGACATTCTGGCCAACCGGAGTGTCTCCTGCCACTCCGATTTATCAGATAGTGTGGTTCGATTATCAGATGGTGTGGCTTGATTCTATGTCTGATTCCGTAAGAAAAAATTCTTTCGCCCTCTCAAAATTTATCGGCGCAGGCCCTAACAGTAGCCCGAGGACGTTGCGAAACGACGCAGTTGGTGACCGTGGTCGACTGGGATGATTCCGACGACGATATCGATATTCATGGACCAAGGCAAGAGCCTCAACTCGGGAGGGCCGCACCTTTCTTCGTGAAGACGGACACGAGGTGAAGGTGTTCCTTTACGACCCCACGAATGATGTGTCCATCCTCCTCCAGCTCGATACGTTTGCCCGAGAGGAAATACTCTCAAAAATTGTCAACCATGAATCGGTACGAGTGCGAGAGAGCCTTGGCTGCTTGAGCGTCGAATTCTTCGATGGACCGAGACAAGCGGACGGCTGGAATTGCGGGATCTTCGTCCTCCATGTTGCATCGTGCTTCATGGATGGGAGCACAGCCACTGATTTGACGTCGAATGAGTTGAACGAGAGTCGCAAGAGCATACTGGCGGTCTGTTGGGCTGGTATGACAATCCGGGCGATTCGAGTGGCACCGGGTCTGATACGTATGACAGTGACGTAGACTGGTAGAATATACACCTACAAGTCTAGTTTATCCATGCACTTGTCTTATCTCGTATTACGTTTGACGTTCATCTCACACACATATTCGGTTGCCGGATTCACTCACCGATGCCCATCAAGATGTTCCTCGGGACTTAGACAATTTTGCGCAGTCAAAGGTGTGGCGAAGGTGTGGCAGCATAAGCATCTGTTCCACACGGGGCCAAGGGTGCGGCAAGTGTGTGCTCCATACTGAACAAAAAGCACTTCTTCGACCCGAGGGTGTGGCACATTCGTGGCTCCAGGTTAACCTACAACAGCAGATCCTCCGATAAGTTGCCCACCACCTCTCATAAAAGCGAAGTTATCCGTGGCATGTGGAGTCCGGGGTTATCTTTCCCTCGCGAAAGCATGTGCTCCCACACAACATCTTGAAAATTCGTACATTCTCTTGTACACAGTGAGTGGCAGTAGCATCAGCCATGGCCAACTGGTGGGCGTGCATGAAACGGCCATCGGGTACTGAAATAACACTTTTCCCCGGTTATTTCTCTTTCCAACCGCCTTTGTAATCGCAAGCACCAGGGCTTTGGAGACAGGTCTGCCCTCCTGTCTTCCTACAAGACCCTTGCCCCCTTTGTTTTCTCCTTGCTTGGGCTGGCCCCCTTCCGCTGCTTTCATCGAACGTCCCCGTCGATCTCGTCACGCCGCGTCCCGTGAGCGTCTCCCCCAAGTCCGTCATCGCGTCACTGCCAGACTCGGTATGGGCGTGCAACAACGTGCGCTCTTACGAGGAAGCGTTTAGGGTTTCGCTTGTGTCCAGTTACTGCACGCACTTGTATCTCATTTTTCCACAAAGCCTCGTCGTAACGCGTCCCAACCGTTTATACCGGGTCGGATACTAACCTGATTTACTTTCTCTTAACATAACCTTTTATATCTGCTACATGAAATAGATTTATTGGTCCTTGTGGCCGGCTTGCCACTTTTTCTTACACCGCCCCTCGCGGCCTCGCAGATTGCGCTCGCTCGCGGGAGAACACGGGAGACGCCGCTGCGTCGCCGCGCGTTCGAACGAGCCCTCGCGCGCTTCTAACTAACCCGATTTCGTCGAGATACGAACGGCATGTACGCGCCGTCGTCGGCCTCCCTTCCGATCTCGGCCGCCGAGTACGCGCGCTTACGTGGCACCGCGCCGTCCACTGCGCGCGGCGCGCCGAGTCTGATGGATCCCGGTGTCCACGCGCTTCGAGGGCGCCCAGGAGCCATGGCGATGGCCATGCCCGGCGGAAGGAATGGCTACGGCGACATGGAACCGAATGAACTGCCCGCACAAGAGCTCGTCAAGTCGCTCCAGCCTGTGCATCCGCGCATGCGCGGCGTTGCGCCCATGCGGCAAGAATCCCCAGTGGGGGCGCCGTTCCACCCAATGCGACGCGAAAACAATGGAAGAAGTATGCCGACGGCCGCCTGGCAGACGTACGACGACGCCGACGCCATGAGTTACGGTGGGGGAGGCGGCTACAGTCCAGCCGTGTCGATGCCGCAAGGCGTGCCGCGGGATCTGCGGTCTCCCCGTGAACCACCGCCGCCGAGTTATCTCCCCGCGGTCAAGTATCGACGACCCAATGAGTACGAAGGCAATGCCCGGGACTTTCGGATCCCCACCGAGTTCCACGGCGCGTATTCAGGTCCACAGGAAGGCAATGGGATGCGTCCTCGTGGTATTTCGCAACTGTCCTACGCGCAGCAGCAGGAACTCATGAGTCGGTCGCACGTGGATCCGTACGCGTCTACGTATCGTCGAGACATGGCGGGAGGTAATCCAGCCCCCTGGGCGCGTCAGCACGAGATGGAGCAGCCACGTCGTGTGTCACGCGAGATGCATCCGTCGCCAGTCGCTCGGTCGTCCGCCATGTCCGCCAATGGACATGATTACAGTCCTGGGTCGCGGATCGTGACGCCCGCGGCCGCTTTGAACAACGTCGCACGCTCGGGACTCGCGACCACCACACGACGTACAGCTATGGCGGTCGGTCCGCATTTTGGACCGACCGGTGGAATGCGTGGGGACATGATGCCGTCGGGTAGTGGCGTCGCAGCGTACGAGAGTCTTGAGCCTGCACCGCTTCCTGGTGCGCGGAATATGCCGCCTCCACGCTCGATGCCGATGAGCAATCGTGTGCCGCAGCCACGTCCAAGTCGCATGGAAGCCTTCCGACCACCAAGTCCTCGCGGATACACACCACCACCGACTCAGTCGCAGCCACCGTCATCGTCTTATGACGAAGTAGACGCCAGCAACGCGTCGACGATGGCGCCTCCACCACGTGCGGCGTCAAAAGGAGGGAAGCCGCGTGGCGCAAACAAGCAAGCCGCAGCTCGCAATGGCAAGACGACGCCGTCAACCGTAGCCAGCACGCCTTCGAATGGTTCGAACTCGGGGGAACTGACGGCGGAGCCCAAGCGACGCTGTGGTCGAAAGAGTATGAACTATTCCTCCGAGCAGAAGCGAGAACGCAATCGTGCTGCCGTCAAGAAGTGTCGTCAGCGACAAGCGCTCAAGTACGACTACCTCAAGCGGAAGGCCCAAGTGTTGGCGTCCGAGAACCGCGCGTTGTCGGAGATGCTGGTCAAGAACGTCGAGTTGGACGACGAGAAGCGCAATTCGCTCACGTGCGGCATCCAGATGGACATTCTGCTCAAGATCAAGGAGATCTTCACGCAGTCGCTGCCCAAGGACTTTGTGCTGGACGCTGATTCCATCTGGGATCTCAACTCGGTGCTCGCCGTGTCCATGCCGTCGCGCTGCTACTACGGCATCGAGAGCATCAAGGACTTTTGGCGTACGTCGCTACGCATGCGCAACAAGGGCAAAATCCGATCGTTCTGGGCGTGGCTCTTCCGTCTGCCGCCGGGCGATCGCTTCTCCGAGTTCACCATCGAGCCCTTCTCGCCGACGTCCAACCTTTACTTCATCAACTGGACCACCAAGTCGTCGCCGCCGCTTTCGGGCTCGATCGTCATCATGTTTGGCCACGGCCACCGCGTCACGCTGCACGTGGAAGTCTTTGGCTGGCTCATTTGGCGCTATCTGCTCACCAACACGCCATTTCCAGAGCCTCCGCTCGAGTGAGGACAATGTAGCCATTCGTCCCAGCGCAGCGAGTAGCTCTCTTTTATTATTGGATATAATTCCGCTTGGAACGCATCTCATTGGTTGAAAGTAGGCAAAGTACGAGTTGAAGTGGCTATTTCCAGGCAACCTGGTAGTGCGACGAGATCCTGAGGCCAGGAGAATGCGAATATGGACGCGCAAGCGCCTGCTGTGGACGTAGAACAGCGTATGTGTGGGTATGCGGACGTGTGGAGTGCTAAGACTGATCTCTGCTCTCTGTAGAGTTTGCTGAGGACGCAGGACGAGCCCAAGATGCCTTGAATGACCCAGAGAACGAAGTGGAGACCACGATCGAGCCCCAAGAGGCGAAGAATGAGGCGCCGCCGAGTACAGAAGAGGTATTTGACCCGACCGACATCATTCGAGGCACAACAGGCGTCGCAATCGCATCGACAACCGGAAACGAGACGGTTCTGAGTCCTGAAACTGAGGTTAACAAGCCGGACAAGCTACCGATACCGGAAGTCTCGGAAGCAGCGAGTGAAAGAATGACGGACGACACGGACGTGGTCAAAGCGGCCGTCATGACAAAGCCTGACGAGCCGGCAGAGGACACTCTGTCTGTCCATTCCGTTCAACTGGTTGAGAAGCTGGTCAAGCCCGATCCGGAGCGTCTCTGGGCTCAGTTGTTTGGCTCTCGGTACGAAAACGATGACGATATTCAGAGCCAAACACACGCAAACAAGCATGAGAGCAGCAGTCCTATACCTCCAGCGAATCGCCTGTCGTTAAAGCTCAAGCTGGACCGGAGGCTTGACGAGCAGATCCAGTCCATGCGGACCAAGTACCGAGAACGCGTCATGCTCGAGCACGATCCAAACGCGTCGTCTCCACCAAGGTCAACGAGACGACGTCGCTCTCCACGCGCACAGAGTGCACTAGAGATCAAGCCGTTCAAGCGCGCGGGGCTATCGTCCACGACCGTCCGCTTTTGCCTCGAACGCGCGCTTCAAAAGACGTGCCAGTGTGTCCAAACGCTCCATGCAACCGCTCAGGGCGAGCCAACGCCGTCGAAATACGACGTTGAGCACGGCGTACTCGTCACGCAGTGGGAACTCGACGTGATCCTGCAGAGACTCTTTGCGAAGGGTGCTGTCGACGATCCAGATGCGAGGAAAACTGCACTGTTGCTGCTGGACAACCCCGACTACCGCTTCCCACTGCACACGCTGCTGCAAGTGAGTTGGTTCCTTCCGTTTGAGCAATTCGGACGACTGCGCAGTCTGATTGCACAAGTTTCTCGAAAGCATTTATGTGAAAAGAAGCTCGCGATTGTCAACTCGACGCTGCGGTATCAGTTACTCCTGCTCCCGCACTCGTCGCAGCTGCAGTCGCTCGTACTCAAAGTGGTTGAGTCCATCAAAGCGACGCCATCAGCGACCAGGTCCACCCAAGAAACCGCATTGGACCCCCTGATCAACGCGTTTCTCAACGGGTTTCGTGTCCCACGACACGAGCCGCATGCGCTAGAGAAGATGAACATCGTCGAGTTCATGCAGCTCTCGCCCGTACGTATCAACGCGCTTGTTCGCTCTTGAGCGCGCGCGACTAACGAGTAATATTGTCAAATAGTCTGATCTTGCTGCCAGGTTCGCGTTGACCAGCGTGCTTGTGGTCCAGCGCGTCGTCTTCGCTCGGTTCCTCGTCGAGGAGATCGCTCAAGTGTACGAACCGCCTCCTGCGCACTTGTCGTGTTACACTCCGCCTGTGACAACGCGTCGAACGAGTGTGTCTTCCGCTGCGGCTACCGACACTACGTCAACGACAGCAGCCGCCATGCCAACGAAAAAGAGGAAACCAAGTCGAATCCAACAAACGCGCAGTGCGGAGCGGCTGTCAGCTCGCAAAGCGAAGATCATTTTCAAGACCACGACAACCGAAGGGGACGAGGAGACAAGCCATACGTCCGAGACACAGTCTGTTTCCGTCAGTGCAACACAAGGGAGTTGCTCTACAGTTGTCAATGCTACCGTGCAACCTTCTGGCCCTCCGGACTCGTCAGCTCAGACAGATACAACGACTCAACTACGAACCCAGTTGGAAGACGCGCTTCGTGAGCTGCGCGAGTCAATGCCGTGGGTGCTGGATGGCGATTTGGACTCGAACGAATCAGCTGCGATACGAGCAACGTACGTTGGTGCAGACGCTTTCCGTCAGAGTTTTAACGCACTGGTAAGGGCTGCACACGGACTTTGGAGCACGCTAAACTGACTTTTCTTTCATGAACTTCCAGAATTCGACCGAAACAGAGCCAGAATCCTCGACAAAACTCAAGATCCACGCGTTTATTGATTCTATACATGCCATCACGCAGGAGACAGCTCTGAAGCACAACAGTCCTCCAAAGACGCCCATCAAGAAACACTGGACGCCACCGCCTCGGTATGTGCTCCCTGGTCGCCATTCTCCCTATCAAGTCCAGCGTCCAGACCCACAGACTGCCTTCCCACCACCGTACTCGGTCACAAAACCAGCGTACTGGACGTTTGATCCCGCCATTCCGACAGATTCACCCAGCAAAACACCGCTGATGGACCCGTATAAGCCAGGAGTCGGCGACTACGACGTCCAAAAGGGCGACCGACTGACGTTCCAGCGGTCCCCAGGCTTCGTCTTTGCGTCCAAAACCAGCGAGCAAGAGAACAAAAGCCCGATGCCTTCACACACGTCCAAGAACTCGACGAAGACAGTGTCTTCAACCAGCAAGCCGCGTGAAGTGGAAGACCCTGGGCCGCCATCGTATCAACCAGAAGACGCCGTCGACAAGGCCACCAGCACCGAAGCCCACGACGTCGAGCCGTGTCCTTACGAGGCAACAGAAGACGACCGAGCGCTGGAGGAGCAGCTGCGAGACGTGTACCGACGTCAACAGAGCATCGCTGTCGATGATCTCGTGAGCACTCTGCTGTCTCAACGTCCCCAGACGATGCGAAGCTGGTGGCCCCCGCAGCAAAAGCACAAGCCCAAGCCCAAAGGCAAGCCACAATCCACTTTTGTGTCTCGCATGCGCCGTTCTGTCCACGAGAAACCGGCTCCGCCAGCTACCGTGGCCTCCCCAAAGCCCAGGATATCCCCACAAAAGGCAGTGTCGCCGCCGCCCTACACGGACATCAAGCAGCCGCCACGCGACTTTGAGCCGCCCGTGGACGACCAGCATCTCCAGTGGGCGTCCCGCGTGAGCGAGTTGTACAAGGCCAAGCTGCGAGTCGCGATGAACGACTGAGTATTAGTCCTTGGACACATGGAACATGGACAAGAAGAGCTGGAGCTCCTTGGTCTCGTCTTTTGCACGGGCTTTGATCTTGGCGTACGGCTTTTGCTGCGCACGTCGCGTCTTCCGCTTCGCCTTCCGCTGCTTCTTCTGTGCGGCTCCGTGCGCGTTCTCGACGTCTTCCGCGTCGTCGGCACTGGCCTCTGCGGCTTCGTCGTCGCTCGCCATGAACGTCGCGATGGCTGCCAGCTGCGCGTTCCGCTGGAAGTCAGAGGGCAGGCCGTCCATGAACAGGAGCGGCATCTCGTCCTCTTCCTCCGTCTCTTTCTGCGCGGTGGCCGTCGCAAGAGCGTCCGCCATCTTGTGATCGGCACCTTCGTCCATTTCCACTGGAAGAGCTTCTCGCCAAGAGCTTACTGCACATTAATTGGCTAGAAATTAAAAATACAGCTATCCGATTGGCTAATAATCAATTTCTGTATACTATGATATCAACATATTCCGTAGAATATGAGGAATACGCGGCGTCTTAGGTCTCTTTCGTCGCACCGACGGGCGTAGCGACGTACCTGAACTGACACATGGCGTTATCCAGGCCGCCAGTGGTCAAAACAAAGTGATCGTGCCGGCTGAAGCAGCAGTTGGTCACGTGCGACGCGTGGCCGACGAACGTCTTGGCGGGGGCCCCTGACGCCACACACGGGTAACTAAACAACTTGACCTGGCCAAAGTCGTCGCCCGTGCAGACCACAGCGTGGTCGCCACTACGAGCCACCGCGTTCACGTCACTGCCGTCGCTTCCAGACGGCCAGATGCCCTGCACGGGCCAGCCATACGGCAAACTCCACGAGGCCCAGACCGTGTCGCGCACACTGGTGGCCGCCTTGATCTGTTGGAACGCGTTAGTTTCCCGCTCGGGCGTCTTGACGATCTGCCAGAAAAGCAACTCGCCGGCGTTCGACGTGCTCTGTAGCACCGTGCCGTCCTTGGAGAAGTCGAGGTGCGCGACAGTGCCGCTGTGACCACGACACACGCCCTTGGGCTTGTACGTGTGGGCGTCGTACAGGTAAATGGTCTGGTCGTGCGCACCAATGGCCAAGAACTTGTTCTCTGGATCAAAGCGCAGCACTGCAATGGGTCGAGCCGAGCATTTCCATGTCGTGACGACCGACGCGAGCTTCTCGGCGAGTAGCACGGTCACTTGTCCGTCCTGAGTCCCCACGACGACGTGGTTCCCGTCGGTCGAAAACGCCGCCGCTCGGTACTTTGCGGTCGTCTTGGCTCGATACAATGCCAGCATCTCCCTCGACGGTGCGTCCCAAAGCCGTACAGTCGAGTCATCGCCGGCTGTGACGAACTGCAGTGTCGTGGGATGCACAGCGAGACCCCACAACTCGCCCTTGCAGTGGCTACGCAAGTGGATATTCAGTCGCATGGCCTCGGTGGTTAGCGCACGGAGATCCATTCCAGCGTGATGCGGTGCCCTCGCTCCTTCATGGGCCTCTGGAACAAGCTCAGCGATATCACCACCGTCCGTTGCGAAGAGAATGCGGTCGTCACGCACCGCGAGACTCGTGAGAATGCCACTGACGAGGGGCAACGCGGCCGATTCGGCGAGTTTCTTGACATCCAACTGCGCCAAACACTCCAACTGAGCGTTCCAGACCTGGATCAAACCATCGTGACCGCCAGAGTAGAACAGGTTGGCTCGCTTGGGGTCGGTTACCAACGCGTTAACAGGTCCCGTATGCGCATGACGCTTGACGTCGACACACTGGCGCGCTTTCCACACGTACAGACTACCGTCTTGCTGCGCGGTGACGACCACAACTGCATGAAGAGCTGCTTGGACATACACCGCTCTCAATACGACAGCGTGCGGACTTGCTCCGCTCTTGCCGCCGTTGAAAACGCCCTTCTTGACACTCAGTGTCTGCGTCGTGTGCGTACTGCCACTCCCACTCGCTGCTGTTGTCCAGAAGAGCACGTGGTGTTTCCCGCCCGTCACGAGTTCCTGGTCGTTCTCCAAGTGGAAGCACAGCGTGTACACGTGCTCTTTCGACGTCTTCATGTGCGCGAGCAGCGTGAAGACCCGTACGCCGTGGCCTTGTGTCAGCGAGTAGAGAGCGAGCAAATGGTCATCGCCCAAGCCAATGGCTGCGAGACGCTCTCCTGACGGGGCAAACGCGAGTGTCGCGATGCCTTTGACGTGGATCGCTGGGATCTGCGTGATGGTACTGCCGCTGTTCGCGTCCCAGGCCAATAGACGAGGTTGCGTCTTGAGATTTGGAGCGAGTTCTCCAGTGACGACGACGTCACCGCGTGGATGCACCGCTACGCATGTGATAAGTTGACCTTGGTGACTCGCATTCATGAGCTGCGTCTTGGTTTTCGTATTGAAAACCACGCCGAACGAGGCTGCTGCGTAGACGATCTCGAACGTGTCGTCAGCGTAGAGCACGTCATGCCGCATGGGGTACAGTACGTTACGATTGACGCCGTAGACAAAGTCGAGTACCAGATCTGCCGTCGGATCCTCCGCCGTTGCCTTGACGTTGACAATCGATGGCTCGCGGATCGCGCCTCGCCAGGGCTGGACGGACAGCGTCTCGTCACCCACGTCCTCCTGGTCCTTCTTCATGCTCAGTAGCGTGTCGAGTGAGGTCAAAGGTGTCTCAGGGGGTCTTGGCTCGGTCTTGGGGACGTCAAGCACCGCAGTGGACTCAGTTCTCTTTAGAATCCGCAGCTCGTCTTCGATATCTGTACGCCACACGAGACAAATGCCGCTGAGATCGCGCGTCATGACGAAATGGTTGGCATTGCTGAAACGTACGTCACTAATCAGTGAGTTCCGTGGGTAATACCCGCGATACTCTTGGAACATGGCGCGTTGTGCTGCTCCACACGGAAGCGGATACCATCCCAGCACGACGTCGCCCGTGTCTGTGCCGATGACGAGCGTTGGGAGGGGCGAATACCACGCGTCTGGCTCGAATAGCCCGTGAATTCGGTCGACACAGGTCACAGTCGGGCCGAAAGTCGTCTCGAGCAGCCCAGCGGTCGGTCCTGCGAACGCATTCCGCCACGAGTACCAGTGTGTGTCGCCTGGTGGCTCTTTCTCGGTCTCGTCCGCCTGTAAACGCCAGCGAAGAAGCTGACGATCGCGTGGATCAGTCGACGATTGAAGCCATCTACTGTCCAGTGAGAAGTCGAGCGCGCGGATTGGTGCTGTGTGACCGATGAACGTGTGCGTGAGCTCGAAAGACGGCGTCTCGCCGACGGTACCACGGTAGACGTAGATATTGTAATCACGACACGCAGCTGCGAGCCACATTGGGTCCTCTCGAGGCGAAAACCGAAGAATAAAGCACCATTTGCGCAGAGAAGAGGCTTTGGCATCACCGCATGGGAATGTTGTCAGGCGTTTAAGCGAGACTTCGTCGAGAAGGGCGATGTTCCCATCACTAAAGGAGGCTGCGAGCCGTCCGACGGAGTCATACGCAAGCGCTTTGACGCCACCAAAGCCAGCTTCTGGCGTCATTTCGCGAATCATCGCATGAGATTCCATGTTGAACACTCGTACATAGCCATTCTCATAGCCCAACGCTACGAGCGCCTCCTTTGGATGCAAAGCGGAGCTGGAAATGCCGCTGCCATTGTTCAAAACGAGTCGCGCGGACGGCTTTTCACTCGTTTTGTCGGATCGAAGGGCATGTCCATCGACATGTAGCACCACACCGTCGCTGAGAACCACTAGGATGCCACCTTGGAGCTCTTCCAGCACGCTAACTGTTCTGATCATCGTGTTTTCGGCTGAGAATGTCGGCGGGAGACCCGTAATATCCGTCAAATAGAACTGTCGAAGCACTTGAAAGAAGCTGTGAGCACGCGTCTGTCGTCTGTCGGACTCGGTCGCATACGAAAGCAGCACAATAGCTCCATGGCGGAGTGCTGCGACGAGTAAATGACGCGATTCCACCGCAGCTAGAGTGACCACAGCGCTTTTCCCATTCTCTTTCCGATCCGAAATGGCGAGAGGCAGCGTAAAGGCTGCGACGCTGTGGTCCCAGAGCACAAGAACGCCGCTTGCCATACCTGTGACCACAAACGGCGTGAGAGACACACCGCAAAGTGCCGTCTCGACGAGCGCGTGACGTCCGAAGACGCCGTTTTGACTGGAAATTTGCCCCGTGGCCAAGTGTACGCGGTAAAACACGACGTGGTCAACGCCACCAGCGACGAATCTGGCGATTTGAGCGTCATCCGACTCGTCAAACGCCCCGAAAAGCACAGGCAGCTGTGTCATCTCGGTCTGTGCGAGACAATACTGCGGTTTGTGGGTGTCGTAAATGGTCAAAGCGTATGTTTGCGTCTTCGCCACGCGCTTCCAGACGACAGCGGCGAGCTCCCTGGGCTTGGTTGGTGTCACGGCCGTCGCGCTCACCGTCTGCGTCTCATCAAACGCCGTCAGAACGTGTTTCCATCGACTGTCAGGTGCTTGGAGAGTCGCAATGGGCTCCGGATGCGGTTCCCAGCGCCATAGTAACACTTTGCCTTCGCCGTGACGGGCTGCGACGGCGAATATGTTGGTGGAATGCGCAACAAGACTCGTAATTTCATGGGAGAGACCGGAAACAACCACGCGAAGTTGCTTGCGCTGTTGGAGGTGGTGCGATGTAAGCAGCGTGCCGGCCGCATACACGATTGCTGTGTGGTGCTGGCCTTGGAGAGTCAGGATCTGGTTCAGTCCGCACTCACGATGGTTGAATCCCAGCACGTACGAAAGCGCCAGGCCCAGATCGGGCGCTTCACTGCGTCCTAATGGCGCTTGAGACACAGACAAGGCTGCGGCTGCCGAGTGAGAAGCCGGTAGATCGCTTATAGAGCGCTCGCACGGGTTATCAAAGTCGAATTCGTCCTCAAAGTCCGCTCCAAGAGCACTCAGGCGACTCCAAATGCCGTCTTTGTCGATGTGAGCACGTGGTTGCGGGTCTGGTTGCTCTGGGACAAGCGCCCACTGACATACAACACTTCCATCGTCGCCTTTGGACGTGAGTAGCAGCGTGTCGTGCCGTGCAAAGCCAATTTGCCCTCGCTGTGGACCCGTTTGGTGGACTTGAGCCACACTTCGCGTCAAATCCCCAGAATCAGCACAAGGAAATGCTCGCAAATGGACAGAGCCGTCGTGTTCCAGCGTCGCCAGCATCGTTCGTGCGGCGTTTGCTCGTAATGCTGTCGTCTCTGGGTCGTCGATCCCATTGACGTGCCACCCGAGTGTACACGACTGCGTCTGCCAGAGCACATTACGAATACTCGCGAGTGTCGTCACGCGCGTGACATCCAAGGACTCTAAACGCCAAAAGCGCAGTGTCTTGCCACCGTGTTGCGAGCGTAGGAAGCGACCGTCGACGCTGAAATCCAGAGCTCGGACCGAGACATCTGCCTGTAAATCGTCTTCAAGACTCGTCTCCAGTCGAGAAAATGGCTTGAGCAACGCGTGGCGATGGAAACGACGCTGGGTATCAAGTGTATAGAGGTATACCAGGCCATTGGCGCGTCCAACAGCTAATAGCACGCTTGTCATCGACGGATGGAAGCGCAGGCACGTCACCATCACGTCTGTGTTGCGCATCTGATGTACGAGTAGCCTTTGTTTCCCCTGGAGTAGCGCGACAGAGCCTTCTACACCTCCAATTGCTACGTAGTCTCCGTCCATGCTGAAGACCACGGCACTGGGTGCAAAAGTGAGCTTGAATGCAGCGTCTTGTACACGTTTGCGCATGTTCCAGAAGCGGAGACAACGATCTGACGCGCTACTCGTGGCGAATACGGCGCCGAAACGACTACAGGCGAGGGCTTCCACACCAACGCCTTCGCGATGCGATGATGCCAATACTCGAGGTGGCTCAGAGGCATCCCTGCCTTCGTGAACTAGAAGGAGGTGGCCTTGGCGGGTCCCAATGACCAATTGCTGGTGAGTAGCATCGTACGCCATTGAATGCACTCGGAAATCCTCGTCTTCGAGGCCACGGAGTGTCTGTAGTGTCGTGTGAAGCGCCAGTGGCGTGCCAATCGGCTGCAGTGTCGTATCCCATTGCTTGACGACGCCATCCTTGCCGGCAGTGAAGAGAACCATGGCCCTATAAGCGAGGAAGGCGACACTGACGCTCTGATCGACGTCGTGTGCCACCGTCACCCGCGTCAGCTGCTGGTTCTGGAAGAGCAAGAGCTCACCACGAGCCGTACCCACGACCGCAAGGGATGGACCCATGTACGTTGCGCTCACGCACATGGGCATGGTCTTCAGAAGTGGCTCAAGGCCACTCGGCTTCTTGAGCTTGAAGAAACGACCATCCATGTGATGGAAGACGGCGAAATGCTGCCCCACGACGAGGATCTCCCGGCCGTCGGCGCTCACTGCGACGCTGAGCACGCGTTTGCGCTTGTGCACAGCACGACCCGAGGCTACAAGGCGTTCGTGGTGCCAGTCCCAGAGCGCCATACTCGCGTTCTCGTCTCGTCCGATGGAAACGAGCAGCGTATCTGCGGCGTGTAGCTGCTTCTTCGCCGTGGTTCCCACGCCGCTGGCTGAGGCGACGCCTCCTGGGAGCGGAGCAGTCATCTGCGGACTCTTGGCAGCCGGGAAAGCCAGACAAGCAACGCCATCGACGTGGAACGAGGCCAAGACGGCAAGGCACTCGAGTGTCGCGGCGTGCCAGATGTGGATGACGCTCGCTCGATCGCCTGTGGCTACCACGGTCTGCGTGGAGTTAACGTCCAGACATGTGATCGGTGCGCGATGTTGTGCGTACACGCGTTGACGATGACACGAGGCTGTATAGACGATCGCGTAGTGTGCGACGACGTACACGAGGTCCCCTGAGGCGAGGAACCGCACCGAGTCCCGCACTCGGCTTGTGTACCCGTAGATCCACTCGAGCTCGAGATTGATGGGTGGTGGGAACATCGTTGGAGTCGGTGGCGACACGTCCGAGGGTTCTATAAGCCAGGATGGAGGCAACGCAGGCGTGATCGGCGAGAAAGAAGACGATGCAGCACGTCCACTGGGCTCGACTGGGTCCTCAAGCTCGAGATCCGAGTCCACGTCACTGCCGTCGGGAAGCGAGAGCGTCTCTTCAAAGCCCACAGCTTTCTCGGCAATGAGTCGGAAGTGCTCGATCTGAAGCATGAAAGCTCGGTTACTACGTGCCCACTCGATGAATTCTTCGTATTGAAGCGCAGCGCCTCCATCGCGATCGTAGCGCTCGAAGGCGTGCTGTGCGAGCTGAAGAAAAGTGGTGACGGAGCTGCTGGACGCGTGTGAGTGGCCTGTGAGCAAGCACATGCCGACCCAGACCGACTTCATGAGCAACGCCAACTCGGTCAAGGAGAGCGAGCCATTGGCGTTAAAGTCGAAGAGCTCAAAGGCGACTACAGTAACAGAGGTGAGCGTCCAGCGAACAGAACAACGAGCTATAGAGGAGACGTACAGCGTGCTTTCTCTTCAAACGACGCGCGGCAGACGCAAAGCAACGCCGAGAGGAACTCGAGGCCGTCGATGCGACCGTCTTTATTCGTGTCCAGCGCGCGGAAAATCTCCTTAATGGACACGCTCTCGGGTGCATTCTGTAAGAGCAAGTCCTCAAAGTGTGGCTCGGTGATGGCGAGGCCGTACGTCTTCTGGAAGCGTCGATAAAGCTGCGTCACGTCACTCAGACTCCCTACAAAACGAGACAGTGTGAGACCTTCAGCGCGCCTAAGAAGGCTGGAGACGGCGCAACGTACAGCGCGCGAACTCACGCGTCTCCCGCAGCAACTCGATCTCGTCGCCGTCGCGCCATTGCAGCGCCGCACTCGTGCTCGGTCCGACGCCCATGACACGCGACCTCTTGTCATGGCGGATCTTCCGTGAATGGTCGTCAGTTCTTATAGAGAGAGAAGCGCTTGGTTAGAGAATTTTAGACAAAGTTTAGGTTTGGTTAGACCAGTGAGTCCAAAACGCGAACTTTAGTTTAGACATGGAGTCTAAAATTCTCAGGTGGTGGCGTTGAGTCAGAGGAACAACGTGACGGTGTGCCCTTCGACAAGTGATGATGACAGGACGCATCTCCCGGCTTTTCCGTGTTTTCACTGATGATAGTTCCATGAATTCAGTTGACACGCGAGGGAAGCCAGGTGAAGATGCGGTGGCCAGACTAGTGGATAGTCCGATAGTCCGCCGTGCCCGTCAAACTCGGATCCCAGAACCCGCTTTAGACCGTATCCCAATGTCTATCATAGAAGGCGAGTGAGTCTAAACTTGTAAGTCCAACTGGACTCTGGTCATACCCTCAGCTGATCACGTCGTCGTGCGCTGAACCGAGCCTCAAGCAGTGGGATCGCCCAGTGTTGCGTACCCCGCACATGGTGTCAGACGGGAGTCCAGCTTTCTCCGTAGAGAATTCTTTTCGTCAGGGTCTTCCATGCTCCTCCTCGGGCGCTCCTCTTAGTCGCCCTCATGGGTTTATCTCTTCCATCCTCATCCACAACCATGCAACCCAGACTTTCGGCCTCACTTCGCCAAGTAGGCACATTGGCGGGCGGATCGTCATCCCGCACTGTTCCTTCCGCGGCCACTGTGTGATTTCCTTCCATGGATGGCCGGCAAGTGGTCAGATCGGTCCGCCTTCCTTCCCCTTCCATAAAACTCGACGTTATCTCCAGGAATGTTTAAACACTCTTTTCAGCCAATCATATGGCTCTATTTGTGAATGTCGCTAAATTTACCGAGTTACGTGAGACTTGTCACCTATTTTCAACCAATCAAGGACCTAGAACGTTATCGGAGCTCTTCACACGTCGAAGAAAGATCTGCTCGTGTTCGGCTCGCAACGGCCGAAGGAGATGCCCACTGCACGCGATCAGTGCGTGCGATGGCGCAGCGCAGGCAACACGAGAAAATAGAAAGCCCAGCACGAGGAGGAGCACTGCCCAAGAAACGCACTTGGCATCACTAGAGAGCGGCTTTTTTGACGAGTGTTCAGCGGCGAGACTGGCGCGACGTGCAGGAAAGCAGTACAAAGCAAGCAGGAGGCCAGCAGAGTGGAGAGGAGAGCGGCCGAGGGCATTGGCATTGCCTTCCCAACGTGCCGTCAGCAGCCAGTAAACACCAGTCGCATTCACAGATCCGCCCTCTCCACAAGTATTACGCACAACTGAAATGGTGGACGAGCTCTTCCTCGCATGGCAGCTTACGGCGCTCGGCTCGTGTTTGCTCGCCGGCGGTTCGATGCTATACTTCTTCTGCACCTTCAAGCGAACTCGCGTACATCCCGGTCCGGCGTTGTTATGTATATTTTTGAGTACATGCATCGCAAATCTCACGCGAGTGGTGCTCCAGACAATCCATCGACACGATGAAAATGAAGCTACCAATCGAACTCTCCGTCCGGTCACGCTAAGCGACGTCGCCAATAACGAGCTCATGGGTGGAGTCAACGATATCGAGCCTTATGTACCCTTCTTCTTCTGGTGTGAGTTCTTCTTCCTCACGTCGACGACGATGTGGGTGCTCATGCTCGCGCTCGACCTCATCTTCTCGCTGTCGAACCCGTTCCTCCCGTTCAACGCCGACAACCTCAAGCACCACTTCGTGGCGTGGCCTACCGCGCTGCTCTACTGCATTCTGTTCCGCTACGTTCTCGGCAGCACCAGCCACACCAAGTCCAGACACATTCTCTTGTTCTTCCATCTCCCGTCGTACGTCGTCGTGCTCTATATCAGTGTGGCGTTGGTGGTGGCGTGGCGCAAGTCACGACGACTTGAGTACCACGCTCACCTGACAACGCGCCGCATGGCCAAGCTCATTCTCCCATACTTGGCCGTATTTGCCACGTACACCGTGGTCTCCTTCGTGATCTACCTGGTGCATCTCTCGCGCGGATATGAGTCAACGACATCCAATGCTATCGACCAGCTCGCGCTCGTTCTGGAAGCCCTCAGTATCTTCGTGCTCTTTTGCCGAGACGCGGGAGTATTCAAGGCACTGAGTCACAAGAAACTCACTGGTCTGCCTATGCATCGATCGCTGAGTCAGACTGAGTTGGGCGAGACCCACGTGGACCGACTCGATGTCTCGAACAAGCTTCGACGCGACATCATGAGATACACCTCTATGGGTATCATCCAGTCTATCAAGATGTCGATCGAGAATCCTGTCGAAGCGCACCATGAGGTCGCTATCGGTGACTACAACCGGATTGAATCCATGGCGGTCATCGTCCACGGGGAGATCGACAGTACGACTCTTTCGTTCCATGACTGTGCCCCAAAGGTCTTCCAGAGTATTCGCCAGCATTTCAACGTCGACCCTCATTTTCTCCTACAGTCCTTCGATCTCAGCAAACTTCTCAGTGAGCACGGCGGCGAAGGCAAGAGTGGAAGCATCTTTTATTTCACGGCTAACAAGCGGTTTATGGTCAAGAGTGTGCCCAAGACCGAGTACGATACACTCCGTGCTATCTTACCGCACTACCATCGATACATGCTCTCGAGCCCCCAGAGCATGCTTTGTCGGTACTATGGGTGTTACTCGATCACTCTGCCTGTCGGTACCCGGCGTATGTACTTTGTCGTCATGCAAAACCTCTTCCATGAAGGTCCAGTACACCAGCGGTTCGATCTCAAGGGCAATTTCGACCGCCGGCAGGCGATCAACGCCAATGATGTTGAAGATTACATCCAGTTGGCTCGTGACCAACGCGTGATCTCGACGTTGATGATGGATATCGACTTTCGAAAGCTCTGTGGCGGCATGTTCTTGTCTCCACCGATGATCAAGCGTGTCAAAGAACAGTTGAATGACGACATCGTCTTCTTGGCCAGTCGCGGGATCATCGACTACAGTATCCTCTTGGGTGTGCGATACCTGAACTCTGGAGAACGTCTCCCGTCACTTGCCGGTCAAGGTGCTGGTATTTACTCGCAGGACATGGAAAAAGTGTACTATCTTGGCACGATCGACATGTTGCAGCGCTACAACTGGCGATGGACACTGCAGCGATGGGTATTGGGATTGTTGTGCAAAGATACCCAGGACGTAAGCGCCGTGCCCCCACAGCTCTACGCTTCTCGTCTCGAGGAGTTCGTGGGGTCACGGCTCTTTGATATTCAAGGCTCCAGTGCTCGGGGGAGTATCCGTTCGTCTAACGGTCGTCGCGGTGGTGGTGGAGGTATCGGCGCTACAAAGGCCGCAGACGTCGATGGCCCTACGGGCCAAGCACAAGTGCGGCACTTGGCCATGGATCAGTTCCACCCGTCGGCATACTTGCAGGATGCGCCAATGTCGCCGACGTTTTCGATGGAAAGCAGTGGGCTGTATCGCCACTCGTCGTCGTCTTCGCCGTCTGTGGCATACTCTTCGGTCTGCCAGAGCCCTATCTCATCACGACCGTCCACCTCACGAGCCACAACGGAAGAACGGCCGCCGTCGAGCGCCTCACGTGCCGTGCCAACAAGCAATACGACATCTAAGCCAGCCTTCTTCATTTAGGAGTTAGTGTACATCTACTTATCTAAAGTAAATTTTGAGTTTCGAATCTGCAGTTTTGAAATGGGTACAAAGTCGTTCACCCTGTGACCCATTTTATTGCGTTCGACCCGAAAGGCGTCTTTCTCACAGTCAACTCATGATGAGGGCAAGTCTAAACCCGTTCAATACGGGTCAGACCCGTTTATTGGCGGTTTTGAACCCATCGTACCTAAACTTACGAACTTAGCAAGTATCGTACTTAGCAAAGCGCGGGCACAATCGAGTCGAGTCAAGCCAAGTCGGCGTGATCATGAGTGCGATGGATGAGGAAGGAGGTGCGTTTATGGCGCTCTATGGAGCCTAGGAGTGATATCGACGGCTTTACTGAGTCTCGATGTGTCTCTGCTTGGTTTCGTCAGCCAAGGGCTACGCGTGGGAGGGCTCCTTTGAGCGCAGTTGGGACGCCATCGAGGAGGATGAAACGGGTCAGCTCAAGCTCGATGTCGTGGCAACCAAGCAGGAACGACAGCGGTATGCTCGCTCTAAGCGCTTTGGTGGTCCATCGGTCTAGATCTGACGGTGTATGTGTCCTGTAGTCGCATGGAGATCGCTCGGAATGTGCGCAAAGGGCTCATTCGCTATGTGTACCTCGTGATGGATCTCTCTCGCGGGATGACGCTCAAAGACTGGAAGCCACATCGCTTGCACTGCGTCAGTGACGTCCTACAGCAGTTTGTGAAGGACTATTTCGATCAGAACCCGATTTCCCAGCTCGGTCTCATCGGAATCAAGGGCATGAAGTCGGAGAAACTGAGCGAACTCTCCGGCAACCCAAAGAGTCACATTGAAAAGATCAAGGACGCCCTCGGCGTGGAGAAAGAGCCGTCGCTACAGAACGCATTGGAAGTGGCCAAGAGTTCGCTTAAAACGGTCCCTGCGTACGGCAGCCGTGAGGTGGTGATCATCTACGGCAGCTTGGTTACGGCGGACCCCGGCGACATCTTCCAGACCATCGCGACGCTGAAACGCGAGAACATCCGTGTGTCTTTCGTCGGGATCGGCGCAGAAATGCACCTGTTGCGTCGCATCGCGGACGAAACACAGGGCACGTATCACGTGGCGATGGATCCGACCCATCTCAAGCATTTGATGACCGAGTTCACTTTTCCAAGTCCTACGATCGCATCGGCGGCGTCCAAGTTCGCGACACTGGTCGAAATGGGCTTTCCACAGCGTCGTAGTGGCGCGCTATCCCTTTGTACCTGCCACCAGGCGTTCACCACCGTCGGCTACTTGTGTCCGCGGTGCAAATCCAAGAGCTGTGATCTCCCCACGACCTGTCAAGTGTGCAACTTGCCCTTGGTCTCCTCGCCGCATCTCGCGCGATCCTACCATCATCTCTTCCCCGTGGCCAAGTTTGAACGCACGGTGTTGACGCCTGGTCACGTGCTGTTGCAGCAAAAGTGTTTTGGCTGTCTATTGCCCTTCGCCATGGACCCCGAAGGCGCCGCGTACGCCTGTGGCCAGTGCCACCAGAGCTTTTGCAGCGAGTGCGATATGTACATCCACGATTCGCTGCACAACTGCCCAGGATGCTGCTAACTCTATCACTCAGGTATATCAGAATCCACAGAGAATACGAAGTAATAAGCCATAAAAACCTAGGACGAGCATGACAACATCCTTCTTGTGCCAGGACGTCACGCCATGCATGGTAGAAACGCAGCCAAGCGGCCAATAATCCCACGAGTCGCATTGCACTTCACTGTACTCTCGTTTCCCTCTCTCCCTGTCTGTCTGTCGTCGTGCATCCGCTTGTGCTCTCTATGGAAGAGGGCTATCATCATCAAGCCATTTGCCATGACGAGTCCTCTATGACGTCATGCCCATTGGCTCGATCTGATCCCAAACAAATTGTCCACAAGCTTAGCAACACTCTTACTATACAAATGTCTAGATATTCTATCTCAACAATCCATATGCGGAGTTTGATGGATGACAGTGGGATTCCATATCGGAGCCCGTGGATCGCAAACTCAGTGGTCGCGGCTGATGTCATCACTTGCGACTTGAGCCCGCGGCCATTGGAGATCGCGAATGACTTGACGACCCCATCTCCCAGGAACACGACGAGGAACAAGATGCAGGGCCGTCACTTCATCATTCACCCTCTCGCCTCCGCCTCATGAGCAGCTCTGTCCTCCAGCACTCGACCAGCGCCGACGATCTCCTGCTGCGGCCGCACGAGAGCGCGCAGGACGCGGCGTTCGGCGACGTCGATGCCGCCAAGCACGCGCACAGCGACGACGAGCTGGACGCGGAAGAGTACAGCATCTCCGTCCAACGTCCGCTGTCGGATGACAAGGACGAAACGCTGCCTTTGGAAATCGCGTTTTCGGCCTCGGCCGGGGCGTTTGTCTATCAGATGGGCGTCGCGGCGTACATTCAAGATCACTTTGACGTCTCCAACTGTCATTTCTCCGGCTGCTCCGGTGGCGCATGGGCGGCGACGCTGCTGGCGGCCGGGACAAGTGTCCATGAAGCATGGGAAGTGATTCAGAAGATCCAGAAGAAGGTGGTGCCGGCGAACGTGAGCTGGTACTCTGGCTATGGTCGTTACGCCACCATTATCGCAGAGACGATCATGGACCTCTGGAAGGACGACCCTGACGTGTACAAGCGCGTAACGGAGCGAAACTTGAGCATCGCCGTCACGCGCTTCCCCTCCATGACTTCGGAAAAGCACACGACCTGGGACGACTTGGAAGACCTGATGCGCTCGATCATGGCGTCGGCGATGATCCCGTTCGCCCTCTCTGGAAAGCCGTGCATCGCACACCGTGGGAACTGGTACGTGGACGGTGGCTTCACCAACTTCAAGGGCGTCAACTGCGACCAGTACTCGACGTGGTCGGATCTCTTCTACCACACCAAGCAGCTCGCCGTCGACTCGGTGCGCTCCACGACGAACGCGGTGACCGACTACTTTTTCCCATCACTCAGCAAGCCGATCGCCAACCTCATCCACCACTATCTGCCAAGCTTTGAGAGTCCACACGACGCCATTGCGCCGCGTTTGGCCAATGCCCCAGCCAACCCGCAGGGTGTCAATGGCTCCACGCCATCTCGTCCTCGTCTCATTATCAAGCCGTGGACGTGGCGCTCGCAGTCGGTGCTAACGTACCACTTGGCAGTGGACATTCCGACGCACCAGAAGCGCTTCGACATGGGCTACGACGACGCACGTGCCCACCATTACGAGCTCGCGGAGCTCTTGACGCCATTGTCAGGCTAGATTTGTAAAATTGTGTATCCTCAATGTGTACTCTAAGTAAATTGTATAAACCATCCATAAAAGTATTGTTTAGGAATTTGTTTCCTATCTTTTGAGGAATCAATTTGGAAAGGGATCTGTCGAAGTGACCAAGAACAAGAGCTCCAGAGCATGACGATGACGATGACGATGCGCGCGCTGACGGCGACGGAGGAGGATGCGAACGCCACGCTGCACGTGGTGGAGGAAGTGCTGCTCATCGTGTCCTCGGTGGTCTCGTTCCTCGGCTGCGCGTTCATCTTCATGACGTGGAAGAGCTTCTCCTTGCCCAATTACCTCAGTCGGCGGATTGTTGCGTCCATGGGCCTCGCTGGTTTGATCACGGCCTTTGGCTTCTCCCTGTGCGTATTCGTCACTCTCGTGAAGTGTCAGGGTTGTATTGCACGTACTGATTGCCTTTGTTCGTAGTTCCATTGTCGTGAACGGCCTCGGGACGCAGTATCTTCGACACGAAGCGCTGTGCTACACACAGGCATTCCTCCTGCAGTACTTTTACCTCGCCTCCTACCTCTGGACGGCGTGCTTTGCCTTCCATTTGTACCAGATCATCGTCGTCCGAAACGAGTATCCAGAGCGTTTGTTGTGGACGTATCGAGTCATTGGATGGGGTCTTCCGGGGCTTCCACTCCTGTATCTCGTGCTGCGTCAACTGACAGGGCACCTCGGTGTCGGCGCCACGGACCGTCGATGGTGTTGGATCTCAGTGCATACGCACGAAGAAGCGGATGCCTGGCAGAGAAGCGGCGCGTGGCAGCAACTCCTGCTGTTTTACGTGCCCATCGGCTGTGTGTTCGTCTTCAACTCGGTCATGTATCGCATCATCCTCAAGTACCTTGCCATGGATCCGATGAGCGCGCGATTGAAGAGACGAGTGGTGCTCTATCTAGTCATCTTCTTCCTCTGCTCGATTTGGGGTGTGATCAATCGTCTCGTCCAGTTCGGTCGGGCGGATCACCAGCCCAACACATTCCTCACGGTCATGGAGTGCATCTGCGATCCGCTCCAGCCGCTCCTAAACGCCGTCGTCTACGGAACGAACCGCAGTATGCTGGACGCCTACAAGGAACGCTTCTTCTCGTCGTGGTTCTACACGTCGCTGGTGTCGTCGGATGATGAGGAATCCGGATTGGACAAGTCGACGAGTCTGCTTTCGCACGAGGATAGCACAGAAGATGTCAACGGAGACGACAGTGCGTTCTACTATCAGGACATGCTGCAGCGGAAGCTCACGTATCCGTCTCCTGAGGACGAGATGAACGGCAGATGAGCACCCGCATCAAGACAATTAGCAGCAAGACAGCACAGTTATTTAGAATAGAAGCCGAAGCAAGGATTCCTTTGTGAACTCAACGTTGTATTGGGGGATAAAAGCCAGTAACACATGCATTCAAAAGGCGCAGCGAGACGCGACTTAGAACAAAGAAGGCGCGGTGGCAGTGCCGTTCGTCGTGGTGGTGGTTTCCGACTTGATACGAAGGTAGTAGTCCTGGAAGCACACACAATACAGTTAATAAACAGCACGTGGACAAGAAACAATGCCTCAAGTAACATACCCAGAGGTACTTGCGCTTGTCGGCGTCCTGGAGGAGCTTGATCACTTCTGGAATCAAGTGCAGGAGCTGCTCCTTGGTGAACTTGTTGGACAAGTACGCGGCAAACTCCTGGTCCGTGCAGTGGTTCTGGCCATAGTCCTTGCAACGGCTCTTGAACTCTTCGACGCCTTCTGGACCCGAGATCGTGTTGATGGTCGCGAGGACGTGGTCGTACACGATCTGGATATCTGGGCCAACCGCAGCCGCTGGCATGCGGTCAAGGAATGGCGACAAGAACTTGTTCTTGAGCATCGTCGCGGTGCCCGATGGAGGGATGCTGCAGATGCGGTTCAACGCGTCGTAGAGCTGCGAAGCAGCCGCTGGCTGCTCCACGGCACCGGTGAGGATCTCCGTTGGGGTGATCTCACGACCGTAGAACTTCTTGTTCAAGTCCGAACGCGCCGAGATGGCCGAGCCCTGGAGACCAACGCCACCAAAGAGACCCTTGCTGTGGCTGTACGTGTAGTTTGGCGCAATGCCCGACGCACTCAAGTTGGCGTTGGCACCGGCGGCACGACCGTATGGACCGGCGGCGAACTCGAGGTTGGCACCCGCCGAGATCTGGTTCTTCTGCATGAAGCTCTTGACGGCCTGCTCCGAGTTGAGGATGATCATGAACTCGATCAGCTGACCTCCGAGCTCGGCGCCAAAGCCCATGCCGAGCGTACCAATGGCGCTCGGGGCCGACCAGCGTCCATCCGGGAGCTTGGAGATGACGATGCCCGTGCCCACACGACCCGTCCAGATGAAACCGGCCTTGAGCACCGTAAGAAAGGCGATGCCCTGCGCCTGATGGAGCAAGTCGATGGGGATGCGCTTGTCATGGTCCAAGTTGGGGTTGAAGAGGTGCTCGAGCGTGTCTTCGGCGGCCGAGACGGCGCCCTCCATGGTGGAGATGGCCTCGGTCACCTGGCTCTTGCTGTTGCTCCACGAACGAAGGCGGTCCATGACGTGTTCTTCTCTTCTCTCTTCTCTCTGGATGGCGAAATGAGCTCTTGGTCGGGTCGACGGGGCTACTATTGAGGCGACCTTCTTCACCCATGTCAGTTGGGTGCTGAGGCCCAAAAACCTCGGTCTGATACGCATGGTTTTTGGTGGTTTTGATGGACGAACGAATGGTTTGGTGGGAATTACACCAAATAAATGAATCATTCTTGAATATTACACAAGTAGACGCGCGGAAGAGATCTCAGGGGCTCACAGGCTCAGTTGCGAGAGATACTCGCTCAACGACGGCGTCTTGGTCAGTTCCAGGATGGCGCTGCCCAGGAGCTCAAAGTCTCGCCGCTCGTTGTACATCTGGGCACTGATTCGCACGTAGAGAGCATCTTGGAGAGGGGCGATACGCACGGTCAGGAGGAACCGATCGGCGAGGAGGTCGACAATGGCTTCACAGATTGGCACGACTTCGTCCGAGGTCAGTGGCTGGCCATCCGTGCCCACTGGCCAGTTGATTGGCAGACGGACGTTCGAGACGAACGGAGCACGCTGCCATGGAGGCAGGAGAGATTCAGTTCCCCAGAGCGTTGAGAGGTAGTTGCTCGCCCAGTCCATCAAAGCCTTGTTGTGTGCAAACACACGCTCAAAGCCAACGCTCTCGTAGAAGTCGAGCGCCGTCACGATCGTCAGAAAGTTGGCCTCATCACGAGTACCTTGGACCGAGAAGTCTTCAACAAAGCTCTGGCCATAGTTGAGGGAAGTCACAACAGGGCGGACCGTGTTCTACAAATGAACAGACAGGACAGTGAGTCTCCCACCATAGGCAGAAAACACGTCGAAGTGAGCTTACCTGGTGTTCCTTGGCGACGTACAAAAAGGAACATGACTTGGACCCGAAGAGCCATTTGTACGAACTGCCGACGTAAAAGTCGACTTCAAGGGCCGAAAGGTTCAGTGGCAGCTGACCTGGGGCACTGGCACCGTCGACGAGCACTGGAATGCCCTTGGCGTGGAAGAGTGGGATAAGCTTCTCGAGTGGAAGGACGAAACCCGTGCTCGTGATGTGATCCAAAACAGCGAGGCGAGTGTTTGGTGTGATGGCGGCCGCGACTTGGTTGACGAAGGCTTCATAGCTTGGAATTGGGAGGTTGACGTCGACGACCTTGAGCTCCACGAATTCTTGTGTGCAGTAACACAGGTGACGCAGTGTGTTGAGAACCGACGGATCTGATAGACATAGGAGAAACATGAGTGACTTGAAGAGGAGCTAGGATCTTTGGACGGCATCGTACATGTGAGGTTGAGACACAGGACTTCATCGCCTTCCTGGAGATCAACAGAGCGCAGCACGGCGTTCATGCCGGTCGTCGCATTCGTTACGAACACCACATCTTCCGCATCGGCCTTGAGGAATTCGGCGAGCTTACTCGCCGCCAAACGCAAAAGAGTCGGCAACTCGCGACGGAAGAAGCGATCTGGATTCATTTCCATCTTGTTGACAAGATGCGCTTGCGCTTGCAGCACTACGTTCATCATAAACACTCGCAGAATGAGGAGGAAGCCGTCACAAACGATGTAGCTCATCACTGAATAACATACCTGGTCGAGCCGCCGTGCCATACGCGTTGTGGTTGAGGAACGTCACATTCGGTTCCAAGTTGAACAAGCTTCGACACTCGCGTCCAAGCGGCAGATTCCGCAGGTAGTTCCGACAGGACGGCCAGAGCGCGCTCATGCCGATAAGGCCAGAAGGATTCCCGGCCGCACATGCTGCTTGCTGATCGGCCAGGAACTGTTGTTGCGCAAACTGCTGCTGCTGCTGCGTCGTCGTCTTGGGGAGACCCGTCGCTTGCGCGTGCGCGGGGATCGCTCCGGCCATCGACGACGCGTGCATCGAGTGCGACGCCATCGTCTTTGCTGTGCCGGACGAGTCGGTCGAGACTGTGGGGCTGGTCGTTCTTTTTCTCGTCTGAGCTTTTCGGAAGGGGATGATCGCCTTCCGAGAGCTCACCGATCAAAGGAGGGTGGTGGGATGGGCGTCTGTACGTACGCAGGGGGCTCCAAGGATCACGCTGGCGCTTCTAATATGCACCCAGAGCCTGGCGATCTCGTGGTCGATGGCGACGAGAAGCGTTTGTGCCACGCGCGTCGTCGGCCAAACGCCCTAGAAGCACGGTTTGATGGCTACTTGAGTGATTCCCGGATTCTGGAAGGGCTAGTTTTGTAATTTATGCAAATGCATAAAAATACCCGTGGATTTCATTGGCGCGGACAGGCGTGACGATGGTAGTTTACGCCAGATGTCGCAGTGGTGGGGTGGAAACTTACGTATTCACGAGACATGATTGGTGGATTTCTAGTTTTTTATCAAAGCGAGGGTAGGGTTGAGTGGATGGTTTTCAACCAATGAGACAGTGGTACGAACATGACAAGGCACCTAGCGGTTGGCGGGTGGTGCCAGCACAAAAGCTCAGTTCGTCGACGGACGGCTACTTCTTCAAGGTGGAAGAGGCGAGCCGACAGCTGGGTACACCAGACAATTGGATTGACGACTTCTCCCACAGGATCGCGCTTCGTAAGCGCTGTTCGCACTGCCCATTGGTCAGCGGTTTCATAGGACTTTTGACTGGTGGAACTGTGACACCGAGTTGTTCGTCCTTTTGATTGGCTAAAACCAGATCCTTAGTAATTCTCAGAAAAAGGCTCCGGCGAACAGTGCCACACACCACGCGCATGCTTCAAGTAGCATGCAGGCGAGAGGACGGAGGCGGATTACTTGTGATGACGAGGGCATGGCGGAGATGCGTTGCCTTTAAGATCTGAGCACGCATGTGTGGAGCCACGGCACGTCATTAGAGCTTTGCCTCTCATACGGTAGGCACCGCGTATCAGAGTCTGGTAATTTATTTTGTAATATTTAGAAAGGTAGTGGTTGGATTTGGAATTTGCAGTTGGCCGTGTTGGGTGGTGACAAAGGCGACGTGGCTTCCGCTTCTTGGGTACGAGTGTATCCATTCCCACCGAAGAGCTCTTTTGAGCATGTCGAGTCGTCCGTTGTAGCGTAAACACATTAGGTATCGACTAGCAATAGCCTCCGCAGTACTTGTTGTTCCCAGGGATGCGAGCGGGCCCCACAGCGACCGGAATCGCCTTGAGCTGGCCGTTTTCACGCGCTTTGGCTGGACCATGCTTGAAAATAGCGTCTTCAAAGGCGGTTTTCGCCTCCAAAAAGAACAAATAGTGCTTGCCTTGAGCATCAGTACCCAGTTGACACGCGAAAACGCCGTTCGAGATACCGTTCTGGCCGAATCCGTAAAGATTCTTGATCGCCCCACCTTCTTGGACACGAACCAAAGCACCACCAATTGGATACGCGCCGACCTGAGAGATTGATGCCCACACACATCCTTCTGCATCAAGACAGATGCCATCACATGGGAGACCAACGTGAGCCCATACACGACGATTGGATAGAGAGCCATCACTTGCGATATCGAATGCTGTGAGGTCACCTGCGAACGTCTCGGCGATGATCAACGTCTTGCCATCAGGAGTGATCACCGATCCATTTGGAAACAACATCTTGGTTGCTTCGACGTGAACGGAGCGATCAAGATCCACTCGCACCACCGTAGTCGTACGCGCATGCAGCGCATCGGCAAAGTCGTACCCAAAATTGCCGACGTACGCTCGGCCCTTGGTATCAACCACCATGTCATTCGCTCGATGGCGTGTCACCTCTGAGATATCAGCATACTCTTCTACCACCTTGGTCTTCTCGTTAAAGGCCAGCAGCTTGCGCGTAACCATCGCAACGATCAATAGACGGCCATCTGGAAGCCAGCCGAGACCCGACAGCCCTTCGTTGCTTTCGTACACCAAGGTATGCTGTTTCTTATCGAGATCCCAGCGGAGGACCTGCTTACCAAGCATATCGGTGAAGTAAAGAGCGTTTTCTTCCAGGCGAAAGCGCGGCGTTTCGCCATAAACGATGTCTTTCACCAGCAGTTCCGCTGTCGGCTCCGTCTCGTTCCATTTGGCTGCAAAGATCCCAAAGCGTCGCGTGAAGAAGCGCCACAGCCACGTGAATGGGAACAGCACGAGCGGAAAACTCAAGCTCGTCGGCGCGAAGAGCTCGTCCTGGGTCGTCGCCACACGCGTCATCCTCTTCAAAACGCGATCTTCCCTTCGCATCAAGTTCGCATTGCTCCCTTCGATCTATGTGGACCACACACTATACTCAGACGCTTTCCTACTTTTCACCTTGCAATTCCTGACATTCACTTTTCTCTTCTGGTCTGTGTCCGCTTTTGACTAACGCACACTCGTTTCAACCCTGTTTTAGAAATCGGAGCTTATCCGAGTGTGGTCCACATCATGGCGGGTGTGTTGCAGTAGGTTGCGCGAAGGTCGCCCCAGTGACCGAGGGGGAGTGGCAGGGCGGCAGTCTGCGACTTACCATGGAGCCTGCAGCCTCCCTTAACATGGCGTCGCATGCCGCGCTCTTGCCGCCCTCGACGCTGAGTATGGGCGTCCCAGCGGCCGCCAGTCCCTTCCAGCGCGCTTTGCCATCGTCGGAGCTCGAAATCGCGGCCTCGGACGCCTCGGAGAACGCCGGGGACGCCATGAAAGACGGCGATCCGATGCCACTCCACACGGTTGAGAACGTCATGGACCAGCTCATGATGCAGTATCTGGCCAAACGCGGATACAAAGTCACGTTAGACCCATCCAAGCATGGCGAGGACGTAGAGATGACGCCGGTGGACGTGTCGATGAATGGCCATTTGAACGGCGCGGGCGTGTCCGAAGCAGACAAGCGCCGCTTCTTGGGCTTTAATGACGCGTCGAGAATACCGGACGCGCACGAGAACGTGGTCACGTTGGAGCGATACGCGACGGAACTGGGACTGAGCACCGAATCGTGTGCGGCGAATCACATTGTAAGTGCTTCCTAGACGATCCGAGTGCGCAGTGTGTGTGTATATGTGGCTCATGTGTGGACGCTCTCTAGTTATTTTATGGCCTCACGAACGGCGATCCGACCAAATACCTCGACGCATACAGCGCGCTCGTCGATTGGATCTGCAACTCGCTCGACATGTACAAGTACGAGCTCCACGCCGTCGCATTTCCCGTTTTTGTGCACAGTTATCTCGATTTAATGGCCAAGGGATACGTGGACGCCGCCAAGACATTCTTCCAGCGCTTCTCGAGTGACCACATGCGTCTGCACGTCGAGGAATTGCGGCAATTGAGTCTGGTGTTTTCCCCAGAGCATGTACGAACCAACGAGTACGCGCAGCAGGTCCTTCACAGCAAGTTCAACGTCGAGATGAGTCTGCTTTCGTTCGAACTGCTCAATGCGTTTCTCAGTCAAGAACAACTCTTCCTCATTTTGACGATCGTGAACGAACGCATCAACTTGATCGTGACGTCCAATCAACCAGGAATTCAGATCCAGCAACTCGAAGATGTCAGCATCAGTGCCGAGGGCATCGCGAGCATGCAGTTACGTGCAGAATCAAATGGATACATGGATTCAGACGACGTTGCAATGGTCGTCGCCTCTTCCGATCAGCCGAACGAGAGTGAAATCAATGCTCCGCTGACAAGTGGCGAATACAACCTCGAGTACATGGTCGAAGCGGCAGGCGGACATGGCACAACGCTGGCCGATTTACATGCGATCCGAGTCAACTGGGGTGTTCTTCCTGCTCGAAAACTTCAGGTGCGACCAGATAACGACGACGGAAATGCGACAGGTGATGGCAAGGCGGATGGCAACGGCACGAATGGATCGACTGCTGCCAGTGGTTCTGGCGCTGGTGAAGGTGGCGCTGGTGCTGCTGATGGAGACAAGAAGGGTACAGGTGCTACCGATGGTGCATCCGGTGATGCTGGTTCAGCAGCAACCAAGGGTGGCGATAAATCTGGCAAGTCAGAAAAGGCAACTGCAGAAGCACAACGCAAGGCGAAGCGAGCTCGTCTGCCGACTGATCCGGAGTTGGACCGACGGAAAAGTGAATTGGAGATCATGGGTCCACTACCAGATCGGAAGAATGCGTTCAACGCGCATATTCTTGAACGGCTCGTGTTACGGCAGCCAGCAGAGATGAAAGCTCTCGCGATGGAGGATCTGCGTGCTCGAGCGACTCTCAACAAGAACAATCTGCCGTCGGCGTTGTGTTTCTCACTCGTCAACTCGGGTGCTCACATCAACAACATGTGCTTCAGCGACGATGTTACAATGGTTGGAGCTTCTTGTGATGATGGTTCGTTCAGAGTGTGGCGCAACGACGACCAGCCCTTGGGTACAGCACGCGGCTCCACTTATCAAGGTGATATGACGGAAACCGATGAAGATGAGAAGACCGCGGTGCTCCGTGGCCATTCCAGCGCTGTCTACGGTGCTAGCTTCTCCCCCGACAATCGATTTGCCTTGACCGGCTCTGCAGATTCGACAGTGCGATTGTGGAGTTTGGCTGCGAAGAGCAACGTGGTGATCTACCGTTCTCATGAGGGTTACCCGGTGTGGGATGTTCGATTCGGACGTTATGGCTACTATTTCGCATCATGCTCGATGGATCGGACGGCGCGATTATGGAGCACAGATCACATGACGCCGCTGCGAATCTTTGCGGGTCATCTTTCCGATGTGGACTGCGTCGAGTTCCATCCAAACCAGAACTACATTGCGACGGGATCGAGTGACAAGACGGTGCGTCTGTGGGATGTCCAGACAGGCAAGTGTCTGCGCATCTTCACTGGTCATTTCCACGGTGTCAAGTCGCTCGCTTTTTCTCGTAACGGCCGATACTTGGCTAGCTCAGGTGACGATCAGTACATCAACGTTTGGGATTTACAAGCTGGCAAGCGATTAGAGACGCTCGTGGGCCACAAGGCAACAGTCACGTCGCTGGATTTTAGTCAAGAAAGCACGATCCTCGCAAGTAGTGGCCTCGATTCGACGGTTCGGTTGTGGGACATGCAATCCATCGTTGACAAGCCGGTTCACTCTGTGTTTGAAGCCGAGCAACCGATCTACGCGAGCACTTCGACTGGCGTATCGTCTTCCATATCGTCGGCTGTGACGCGACCCGTGCAGGTGGTTCGTCCAGCGTCTCTACAAGACGCGCCAGCCTCACGATTCATGCTCAAGACGCTCCGATCGAAGCAAACGCCGATGTACCGCGTGCAGTACACGTCGCGCAACCTGCTCATGTCCGGTGGTGTCTTCCAGCCGAAGATCGAGTCGTGATCACAGATGCACTCACACGCACAGTAGGACACTAGCCACGACTTTGCTCTTCATTATGATGGAAAATACCTAGAAACACGATCTGGGCCCTCTTGCTGGGGGTCCTTCCTACCTACCTACGCTGTCTTGACTTACTTGTGTCGACTCGAGAATGACGTGACGGCCAGGACCGTCGTGGCCACACCAACCGCCACAGCCGCCACACGCAACGCCAACGCCGTCTGCTTCTCAAGCACCTCGACCCGCGTAATCAACGTCGCGACCGAACGAGCGGCATACTTGCCCAACACATCGGCTTCGAGGTTGACGTGGTCACCCACCTGCTTGAGCGGGAGGATAATGTGGTTCTGCGTGTGCGAGATGAGCATGATGGTGAACCAGTTCTCGACGGCGTTGACCTCACACACAGTGAGACTCGTGCCGTCGATGGCGATGTAGCCCTTGGGCACAATGTCCTTGAGGATGGAGGGCGGCGTGCTGATCTTGACCCAGAGCGAGTCGTTCTCGCGCGTGAACGACAAGATACGGCCCGTGCCGTCGACGTGGCCCTGCACAAAGTGGCCGCTGTTGCGCGCGTCGACCCCCATGCTGCGCTCGACATTCACCTTGTCGCCCTTCTTGAGCTGCCCGAGATTGGTACGACGCAGCGACTCAGGCGCGACGCCGAACGAGATGTGCTTGCCTTCGATGACCGTGGCTGTGAGACACGTGCCGTTGACGGCGACGCTGCAGCCAATGTACGCGCCTTCCTGCGCCACTTGGACTTCGACGACGAGCTCGTAGCCACTGCCCCGCTCACCGTTCCAGAGCAACAGGTCGTTGCGCTGCTGCATGGACACGACGATGCCGATCTCTTCGATGATGCCTGTGAACATGGTGGTGCTTCTCTTGCTGCTGGTATTAGTGGAAAACGCGTAATGAACGCCGTCGTGTGCCGAAGGTCTCACGTAAAGAGTGACGGTCTCCGCTACGAGTGACGTGTGGGGTGGTGACGATCGTCATTGAGAGGGATTATGAACACTCGAGGCCGTGATTACGCAATAAGTAAACCGAATGCCAGCCGCGAGCCAATCACGCGCAGCGAACCCAGATCATCAACCACGTTCTTACGAAGGAATATGTCATCACAGGATGTGATCGAGTCGCTGACGGACTTAGCGATGGATACGGCGGGTCCCAGGGGCTATAACGAATGCACGAGCGCATTGCTGTGCTACTTCCTCGCTGCTGAGGCGTTCTGGTGGTCTAGCTGCTCCTCTTTCGGTTCATTCCGAGTGCAGTGACGACTACTATCTCTTGTGAGCCCTACGACACGTGAACGTACGAACTCGCTGGGCTAACAGGTCATCCGACAGGAGGGCGGGGAGTATTCGTCAGATGGTGACCCGGTGTCGAGACAAAGCGAGACAGCGTTCGTGTGCAGCCGACACGATCTGGTCCTGCTGTCCAAGACGGTCGTTTCCTGCACCAAGCACCAGAAGGCGGAGAACATGACCGTCTGTATATAACGCTCGGAGGTAGCCAGTGGTTTTCTTGTCGGCCTGGCTCGTACGGACGTTCAACACGCTGCGAATAGCTTGGCCATTCTTATCGACTGTTTAAAATTCTTTGTCACTTGGGTGCATTCTCAACAAGTCACGAGTTCGTCAAGACCAGTGTACTGGCTCATCGAAGCGTAGCGCGCCAGCGTGAGTCACCATGGCCAAGTACAAGAAGGTCAGCATCGCCTTTATGATGTTCATGACTGTCTTCCTCACCTTCCTCGACGTCAAAGACCTTTATTACAAGATCACCATGTGCGGACCCAATCTTCCTTTCCGGTCGTTGCTTCGTTCGTACTGTTGCCGCTCATGGCGCTCACAGCACTCGCATTGCTTGCGCCACTCTTTCCGTCCGCGGTACTACTGATCCTCGAAGCGTACTACGAATTCCGCTTGAGAGCGAGTACAAGCGGTCGAACAACGAGCAACGCGACGACCCATGCGTCCAGACTGTTGATGAGGATGATCAGCACTTCGATGAGCAGCATCACAAAGTACAACACGCCGTCGAGACCCATGTCCAGCTCAAGGAAATGGCTCAGTGTCAACCCATCCTGCTCCGTGTTGGTGATGCGATACTTGGGTTTCGATCGCAATCGAGCGCGGAGATACAAGGTACTGACTTGTAGCTAGTCAATGATGATCCATCCCCAGCCGACCCAATCCGAAAGGATGTGGAAATACTTGCTGGCGGCCTTGTCGACGTGGACTGTGTGTAGTTTGCCACCGTCTGGCTCGCTCCAGATGCATCCGTACTCTTCTGGGATGGCTCGTTGGACCGAGTGACCGTTATCGGGCAGCGGAAGGACCTCATAGCACAGCGTGTCCTCCCACAAGTCTGTCTGAGTGCCGAATTGCTCAAAGACAAGCCGAGTGCTTGCGTTCAACGCACTCACGTCTTCTGGCGCCACCATAGTCACCATATTCGCACGGTATACTGTCTCGGGCAGGTTATACGTCAGGGAATAGACCATCGACGTGTACGTTCGAGTCGGAAAGGGCTCGTGGATCACACGAGCAAGCAAATCTGCGCCCAACACGAACGAATCGATACGAACACTGCTCACAAACACCAACGGCTACATACGTTTGACGCCACTGAGCACACATCCTCGGCCGATCGCACTCAGACTCGCGTACATGGTCGTGATCTTGAAGATTTGGAGCGAATCGCACTGTATCGCCAACGCGTTCCACATATCGCACTTGACACCCACGTGCCGTTGTTGGCTTTGAGAAATGAGACCAACTCGATGTCCGAGATGGCTTCGTAAAAGTCGGCCGTGAAGGACCACAACGGCTCAGGTCCACACATGGTGATCTTGTAAGAGAGGTCTTTGACGTCGAGGAAGGTGAGGAAGATGGTCATGGTCATCATGAAGAAGATGCTGACCTTCTTGGAGTTGACCATCGTGGCTCTCGACGGTCAAAATCTTCAATGGCTCTTCACAATGGTTACACGACACACGACCGAAGCGCTGAGAAGTCGCTAGGAGAGCTGACCTTTCGAGGCCAAGGAGGAGAAGAGTTCATTTTGTCGCACGTCATAGTCCAATTGTTTCGAGGCCACGTGAGAAAACAGCGTTCATTGACTCGAACGCGCATCCACAGTGGTTGAAACCTCGCCAGAAGCCATCATCTCCACGTTTAACGCACCTCTTTCTCAAAGGGCACGATCACAGCAGTTACGTAACGAATCCGCGAAATGGGTCGCGTACCTTGTTTTATTGTGTTATCACGTATCCTTGGGCTCAATACGCAGCGTTGCTCGCAGTGCCCTGCATGATCTGCACACCCGAGCTCGTACCGAGGCGCGTCGCACCGAGTTCCACCATCTTGGCGGCGTCGGCAGGCGAACGAACACCGCCACTGGCCTTGACCTGCTTGCCTGCTGGCTTGGCAATGGCCGCCATGATCTTGACGTCTTCTTCGCTCGCGCCTAGCTCAGAAACAGTCGGTAAGTGGTCACTGAAGCGCATCCTCGTCGTTTGTCATCCATACCTCGCGTGGAGAAACCCGTGGACGTCTTGATAAAGTCGGCACCAGCGGCGATGACCAGCTCGCTGGCTTTCTGGATCTGCTCGGTGCTCAACAGCGCCGTCTCGAGGATCACCTTGCTCAGGGCGCCGCGCGTCTTGCACACTTGCACGACGGCGCTAATGTCTCGCAGCACGTAGTCGTACTCCCCGGCGAGCAAGCGACCGACGTTGATCACCATGTCGATCTCTTCGGCGCCGGCGTCGATGCACGCCTGGGCTTCGAAGGCCTTGACCTCTGGCGTCGTCGCACCGAGAGGGAAGCCGACCACGCAGCATACCTTGACGTGGTGCGCGTGCTGCTTCTCCTGCTTGAGCTGATCCAAAGCCTGACAACACGCGCATACTGAGCTGAGCTATACATTGCATCACAGCCACCATTCGGTACACGCATACCTTGCGCGCATGGGACGCATAGGACGCATTCACACAGACGGAGCAGAAGGCGTGCTCGGCGGCTTCGGCACAGAGCTTGGTCACTTGGTCGGGCTTGGCGTCCGCCTATCCGCGTCGTTTTCAGCCGCGATTCCGCGTATCAGACCATATAAAGCACACACAGATACAGACCTTGAGCAGCGTGTGGTCAATGTATCCGTTCATATTCTGATTGTCGAGTGAGTGCGTCGCCTTCGTCCACAGAGATGGCGTGTGGCCTTTGTCGCATTCGCATTCACTCGGCATGGTGAGCAGATCCGCTCGTGGTTTTAGCCAATCAAATCGCACCACCCAAACTGCAACCTCCAAAAACCCACTTTCAGGTGGTCCACATTACACTGTATACTCGAGTATAGAGGTATACTCCGATCACAAGACGTTCACTCTTGAGGTGGGCTATAAAAAGCGGCAACATGCGGCGGGCACATACGCCCGACATGCGCGTGACGGGACTCTCGCGGGCGCTCCATGCGCTGGTACGTGGCCCTGATGGACGTATGAAGGTGCTCTGTGTGTTCACGAGACGCTGCTGTATGCGTAGACTATGACGTGTGAGCAGCATCAGGCGAGAGGAGCGAGTATGGACGTGACGACGCAAGGGAACCCAGGTGCGGGCGTGTATTTCGACTGGGAAGAGCCCACAAAGACAACGAAGAAGACGATGGAGGAGGAGGAGGAAGAAGACGGTCGTTACGAGGTCGTGTATCCATATGATATGGCTGAGGCCGGTGAGGCGACGGTGGAGACGGAGACAGAGTCGTTGCGGCGGTCGACGAGGGAGTTGATGGCCAAGTTGAACGTGCCTGTGAAGACGGTGGTGTACGAGGAAGAACGACCGACTCGTCTTGATCACAAGACGCTATCGGCACGTGGAGAGAATCAGGAGAATCCTCGGCTTTCGCACTCGTACATGACGATTTCTCGTCAAACGGCCTCGGCGTCGAGACTGATGGAGTTGCCTCTGCATCGTCGCGGGTGTGATCCTCCCACTCGTAGACTCCAGTCAACTTCTGCTCACCGTCGCCATCGAGCTGCTGGTGGAGCCACCAGTCGAAGTTACGACGTTCACGTCCCCAGTACACCGTCTGTGGTGCCGTTCTGGTCGGCGGATCCTGCTCCTGTGCCGCCTCAATCGACGTACCGCGAGAACTATCAATGGCCGGCGCGTGAAGAACTCACTCGTGTGATTGAGAAGGTCGATGGATATACTGCTGGTGGAGAAGCGAGATATCAGCCGATCCGAGCGTTCACTGCTAGTGAGGCGTTCGTGGTGGCGAAGGAAGCAGCGAGGGATTTTCTTCGTAAAGATGTTGAAGCGTCCGTAGTGCTATCTCCGAGTGTTGTACCTGAACCGCCTTCCGTCAACCAAGTACAAGAGGTTGAACGCCATGTCGAGACTGTGCAGGAAGGAGAGACCAAGAAGATCCGGGACGAGAAGAGAAGGAACGCCGTTGATTCGAGTGTCATGGCGATTGTACCGGAGGCGCCAACAAGAGAGGACTTCACCCAAACGAATCAGATCGAACCTCTGAAAGAGAAGGCACCACTGGTTTATAAGCGTCGACGACCATCTCCACCCAAGCCGCCATCTACTCCAATTGAACAACCCCAAGAGTTGTCTGTCAAGTCAACAAACAGTTTCTCAAGGGTGAGCAAATCGGCTTCGCTGTCACTGAGGGAGTCTCAGCTTCGAGCGCGTCGGGCAAGGCAAGCGCAGTCCATCAATCCAATCCTTGTGAATGCACGGTATCCTCCTGAACCCTTGGTCTTCCGAGCAAAGTCAACGTACTCCATAGAATATGGACAGCGATCGGTTTCGAGACGATAGGATCTCTGACGAAAATATCTTAGATGTGTCAGTTTCTCCTTCCTGTTCAAACTCAAGGTCATCGTCCTCTCGGTGATTTCTAAACCCGGCCACGGATTGTTGATGTCAGGCTGTCTCAAGATCGCTCATTGGAAGCTGAATGGCGGATGAAGGCTGACCTGAGCATCAATGGAGACCAACTACAGTGACTCGACGCTCCCAGTGAAGAAGCCTCCGCAGCTCGTACGTGTTCACCCTCGCTATGTGCGTCTGCGCCAGGGAAGTGAGATCCGATACCAGCTCAAACTGCTTCGACCACCGACGAAAGGCAAGGCCGTCACCATTCATGTGTGTGTGATCATGAACAAATGTGGACTCACTGCTGATCCAACGGAGCTGGTTATCAGTGCAAGCGATTGGCGTCTTCCTCGAGAGGTTCGAGTCATAAGCGACCTCAATGCTGAGGTGCGTACAGTGCAGATCCACCACAAGATCCACGAGAACTACGATGACGTGTACACATCCATCACAATCATCCCGTCGGTCTTCGTCTCCGTTCTTCAGAAAGAAGCGACGTTCCTCTTCACATTTGGTTGTGGGCTACACGGTCGACTGGGTACTCCCGACGAGCAAAACGCCAATGAGCCGACTCCTTTCTCAAGTAAATGGCTACATCCAGTCCAGATCGCGTGTGGCAAGGCGCACTCAGCTATCATCGACGTCTACTCGAATATTTATTGCTTTGGAAACAACGCGAATGGACAACTCGGCCAAGGCGACTCCAATCTCGAGCCTTCCAAGAGACCGCTTCGTGTGCTTTCGGTCGGTACAGGCAGTGTGCTTCAAGTCGCATGTGGCAGCAATCACACCATGTGCATGACGACTGAAGGGAAGATCTTTGTGTGGGGAGACAACACGTACGGCCAGCTTGGCCTTGGAACCAAGTTCGCCAAGCCGCGCGGCATTCCGACACGTGTGGAAAAGGTTGTAAACGTCCGTAATTTGTACTGCGGCGGCAATCAGTCTTTCATTGTCACACTCGACAATAACGTTCTGGCAGCTGGTAGCAATATCGCTGGTCAGCTTGGGCTTGGTGATCGGATCGACAGAGCCACCTTTGAGCGGTCAGCTTTCTTCCGTAAGCTGGCGGCAGCGTCTTCGAATACGGGAACGACGCTTCTAACGAGAGAGCAGCTTCTTCAAGTGAGTGCACCCGTTGCAGACCTCGAACTGGCTTGTGGGCCGTATCATACACTCGCCGTGTGCTCAAAGCGTCTGTATTCGTGGGGAAACGGTGATGACGGTCGTCTCGGGCACGGCAGTCTCGAGTCATTTCTCGAACCGACACTCGTGAGTGCGTTCGATCTCATTCCTATCAGGTCCATTGCGTGTGGTGGCAGCCATAGCGGTGCTCTCGCTGCCAACGGAGACGTATACACATGGGGCAATGGCCACTATGGTCAGATCGGCATTGGAAGCACCAAGAATCGACGAGTACCCACCAAAGTCCGATTACTTCAGAACAAGCGAGTTATTCAGCTGTCATTTGGTGAATGGCACTCGATGGCTTTGTGTGAAGATGGCAATCTGTATGCTTGGGGATTCGGCGAGGAAGGGCAGCTTGGTTTACCAGACGACGCAAAGCAGAAGTTGACCCGAGTCGTATCGTTTCCTACTATTGTAAGCGCCTTGTCGGGAACAGGAGCGACGACGGTGCGCTGTGGCAGTGCTCACACTTTTGTCATAAGTGTCCTTGAGTCCCGACGTCCGCAGCTCGCAAAGACGCATCGAAGAGCATCAAGACTAGGGATAGTGCAAGAAACCGGTCGACTGGAGACATTGGAGCGCCAAAAGTCGAGAGTTCTTCACGGTGAGAAGATTGACGAGACAGACAGCTTGGAGGACGATACGGTCAAGTCGAAAACAGAAACCAGTGTGTCCAGTAAGAGTAATCCCAAGCTGGATAGAGTTCAACTCCAAGCGTGGAAGTCGGAACGAAGCATCGAGTCCCTTAATGACGATGGTGAGCAAGATCGAGTCGATTGGAGCTGGAAAGATCGACCGATGACTTCGAGAACTGCAGTGCGGAACGCTCTACGTCAGGAAGCAAAAGTGATGACGGAAATGAAGGAAATCCTCACGCCACGCTCACCTCCACCAGCCCACCGAGCGGAACGTGCACGCGCAGCAAAAGCGTTCATTTCCCCTCGACTCAAGCGACTGCATGAGCAAGTTGTCCGATCAAGCGAGGCGGGCGTGGCATCTGCACGAAGAAAAGAGGTGATTAATAATCCTGCTGCAAGTCAAGGCATTGAGGAAGCTGTTCGAGCGGCAACTGCTCCGCTTCTCTATCCGCAACGAATGGACGTTAGTGTCCATGGACGACCGTCTCGACCCAGCAGGCACGGTACATCTCGTACTCCACCACCCAGACATGTCATGTCCTATGAGATGGAAATGAGTCCGATCTCGACGCCTTCCGACGACTCGGAGCGAGTCGATGACGAAGAAGTCGCGTGGGTGGGCTCAGGACATGATACCACGGCGCTTGAGGAGCAGATTCGAGAGCAGACACTGCACAATGCCACAAAGTGATGAATCAAATGTTGCGATAGTATTCAGCTAAGCGGATTTCCAGGCGCGCAGGCTCCACTGGTGGCGCAGCCGCGCTCTGCAGGACCAGATCTGAGGGGATCGGAGAGTACGGCGCCAGTCCTCGCGTCTTGGCGAGTCTGCAAACGTCCGCCATGGCTCCCACGGGCATTGTCTGCATGAGTGCCGACGGATCCGTCACAGGAGGAGCAGCTGTCTGACGCTTTTTCCAGACGAAATAGTCGTGATACAAGGCGCCAGGACGAAGGAATTCGAAGTCTGGGTTGTTCTTCTCTCGCTCTTTCGCCGTTTCCTCGAAGACAGGGCCGTTCCGCTGGATGAACTCGACGAGTCGGTCGATGCGGTGCTTGACGTCGTCTGGGATCGCTGGAGAAGCAGCTGAGGACGCGCTGGTGGGTGGAATAGACGAGGCGTTGTCTCGAGCAGCAGCAGCGATCGACGCGAGCCGCGCGGCCTCCTTGGCGCGTGCAATACGCTCGTGGAACTGCAGCTCTATGCGGTCGCTTCCGGCCATTTTCGTCTTTGGGGTGAGGAATCGCACGTGTTTTCAGCCAATCACACGCACGATATCAGCATTCTAGCCAATCAGAACGAGACATATTGGTATGGAAAGCGTCCTAGGCGTCCTAGGTTGGTGATGACAACAAAACTGAGTTTATATGTGTACGCAGCGCTCTTCTCTACGAGGCAAAGAGGCCACTACGTTGGATTCGTTCTGCTGCTGAGGGCTTAGTAGCGAGGCAAGCACGAGTCGACGGCCGAGTCCCAGTTACAGAAGAACCAGAACTGGCACACGCCCTTGGTCTTGATCTTGGCGCAGAAGCCTGGCGCTGGCGTCGATGGCGCTGGCGTTGGGGCAGGCGTCGGAGCCGAGGTCGTTGGAGCTGGCGTCGTAGGGGCTGGCGAAGGACGGAAGCCCTGGTACGCGTTGAAGACATTGAGACGACCATGGCCGTACTGGTTGTTCGGCCAGACCGTGTCGGGGGTGTTGTCACACGTGTAGTTGGTTGGAAGCAACGTGGCCTGATCGGTCGTCGAGGTCAAGAGCGTACGCACGTCGTTGTACTTGAGGCTCGAGTTGGCGCTCAAGATCAAGGCAATGGCACCCGTCACGTGAGGAGCAGCCATACTGGTACCCGAGATGTTGGCGTACTGCGTGTCCGAGCCATTGAACGACGAGAGGATGTAGCGGCCAGGCGCCGAGATGTCTGGCTTCAAGAGACCGCTCTTGGCTGGGCCCTTGCTGCTGAAACGCGCGAGCGTCTCGTTGGAGGCCGTGGCACCGACACCAATGACGTTGGCGTAGTCACCTGGCGAGCCGGCCGTGCCACACTCTGGACCCGAGTTACCCTGCGAGAAGACTGGGATGATACCGGCCTGGTGCCACGCATCCACGACTGGCTGGTAGTATGGACGACCGCCACTGCCACCCCAACTGTTGTTGATCACGTGAGGCGCCTTGGAGCAGTCCTTGTTCTGACCCTTGGTATCCGTTGGGCACGTCATGAACTCACCGCACTTGACCAAGTTGAACTCTGGGCAGGCGCTTGGGCAACCCAAGCAGGCGATCCACTTGGCACCTGGCGCGACACCGAAGCCCTTGGCACCAGCGATGGTACCCATCGTGTGCGTGCCGTGGCCGTTGTTGTCGTATGGCTTGTCCGTCTGGAAGTCTGGGTCGTACCAGTTGTAGTCCGAGCGAAAGCTATCCTTGACGATCTCGTGCGTGTAGCGCACACCCGTGTCAATGTTGGCGACGACGACACCGGCACCGAACGTACCGTCGGCCCAGACCTTGGTCGCGCCGATGCGGTCAACGCCCCATTCGATCTTGTTGGCCTCGGTCGACTCGACGATCTTGGCTGGTTCGTCGTGGAGCTGGTACACTTCTTCCATACGGATCTCCGCGACGTCAGCAAGCCCAGCGAGCTTGTCAATCAGCTCCGCCGACGCACCCTTGAAGAGACGAGCGTTCAACGCCCATGACTTGTGTTCGGCCTCGAAGAGCGAGACAGTAGACTCCTGCGACAAGAGCGCGTCGATCTCACGCTGCGACTCGGAGGCGAGCGTCTCGAGCTTGTTGACCATGTGCGAGATCTTGTCGCCACGCGAGGCGAACGAGGTGGACTCGAGGCTGGCCAACGCCTCGGTTGGCTTGGTTTTCATGGTCACAACAATGTTGGCCTTGCCCTGCTCTCGGAGCTGGCGGTGGACGCCGTGGTGCACACGTGGGGCGGCTTCGACCGAGACGGTGGTGGCCGCAACAGCAGCGGCGGCGACGAGGGTGAGACGGAGGTTCATCGTCGAGGGAAGACTGGAGATGCGAGGCGAAGATGGCAAAACCGAGTGTGAGGCCGTTGCTCGACTTGCGTGCTCAGACGGATGCGAGATGAGCTGCGTTGCCTAACGGAAGAGACGGCGTGCGGTCAGTAATGCCCCATGTGGATGAGAAGGCGCTCGTTTGTGTACAGGAAGGCGTCAATGCGTCGGGGCTCTGTCCGTTTGCCATTCCCGACACGAAGATGATGCGCAGCGCGGTGATTAGTCAAGATCCGCATTTTCAGCCAATCAAAAGACGTCAAAGTGGAAAGGCGGTGATTAAAGGACCAATCAGATCGCTTAAAATGTCCAGAACAGAATGACGCGGCTCATGTGAGGAGCTACGTTGTGGATTCCAAAGCGTAGGAGCGCATTGAACGACTAAACGACCACAAGAGCAAGCGGAGATGGGTGCTGAGGGCTCCATGGGTCACTATCGATGCTTATGGTGGCCTGTGGGCAACTACAGAAGGCTGGGGAAGGAAGGTATCCTGGCCAGTCTCTTGCTGTTATGAGGTCTGGGATTTCTGATCCAAGGAAGCCCGCAAGGAGATGCGCCGCCTTTGGCGTGGACAGCCGTTGCATTCCCTCTGTGGGCTTGTGTGCGTGAACCTATCAAGTACGTCGTGTCGAGCCAGGCCAAGCGCGGGCGAAGGCAAGAAAGAGCGAGTCGGAGTGTAGGATCTCACCCATGGGCACTCGACTGATTCGTCTACGGCGCGTGATCATCCCGTTGGAATGCTGCGACGAACATCGCCGTCTCCCAAGATACCAAGGAGGGCCTTTCCAGGACCTAAATTCTAGGAAAGTCAAGCTAAGCCGACGATGAAGCTCGTCATTGAACAGTGTATCTGACGGTTGGGTCGAGAAGGGTGAAGAATTATATTGCACGCGATAGACCACAGGGTCTACGGCTTTCTCAGGAGACTCTGCACGCGTCGGTGGCTCATGAACACCTCCGTTATTAGGCAGCTTTCAAGCAGGTTTTTCAAGTAAAAGCTCTTCCCTTTCCCGTAACGAAGATCCTCATCGAATGGGAGTTTGTGGGACTGGTCACCGAGCCTTCTGGACGAGATCCGGCAGTTGATGTGCTTCAGGCGAGGAAAGCGTCATATCTGAAAATCGAGTCCAGATGTGGAGCATCGCGTCGTCCTCGTCATCTCAGGCCGCTCTGGTAAGCTTCTTGGGCTATCTTACTCGTCTATTGGGTTGTTAGACTGATAGTTGCTGCTTTCTATCGAGTAGCGCGGTCTTCATGGAGCATTTCCTCGCTCCTCGCGTGTCCTTCGCGTCTTGCCGTCTCCACCACCTACGACGGCAATGGCCCTCGCTCGCCAGCAGAAGCGCTTTGTCAACATGCCCATGGGTGGCGATATGGCGGCCAAAATGACGGAGAGTATGCGTGCAAACCCAGTCGCGTGGTGGCTATTCGGATGTGCGGGCTTGATTGCAACGACCATGACAGTGGGTGCGGCTGGTCCTCTCACACGCACAGGAGCGTCAATGCTTTACTGGGTGCCCAAAGAGCATTTTCCTCCACGTTCGGAAGAAGACTGGCGTCACGAATTCAGTCTCTATCGCGATTTTGCGCAGCGTCATCAACGTATTCCCATGGTTAGTAGCTGGAATGGTCCGTTTGTTGTGTCGTATTGATCGTTGTGTGCCTTCTGTAGACGTATGAGGACTTCAAGCGTCGATTCAAGTACGAATACACCCACCGCTTGATTGGAGAAGGCACGACATTCGCGTTTCTGGGTCCGTTGGCGTATTTCTACGTGAAGGAGAGGCTTCCGACCTCGATTCATTCGTATTTGGCGGGTGTGTTGGCTCTGGGAGCCACCCAAATGTATATCGGGCGTCGTATGGTCCAGAATCTCGTGGCGGAACGTCATGGTCGAGATCCGAACAAGGACCCCAACTTCGTTGCCCCACATGGACTCACATACGATGTACGATATGTTGCATTGAGTCGTCAAATTGTCGACAACTCACCTTGTGTGTCCTGATAGAACGCTTTCTCGATGGCCAACCTGGCTTTACTGGTCTGGGCGGGCTTGCACGTAGTTTCGCCATCGGGTCGAGCCGTCAAACTCCGTGAGATGACCATGATCCACTCCCTCAAAGACATTGGCGAGCTCCGCCGCTACTTCCAGTACGCGACGGCGCTGTTTCTCGGCACGGCTGGCGCTGGGACGCTCGTTGCGGGCATTGACGCGGGCAAAGAGTACAACACGTTTCCGAAAATGGGCAAGAAGTGGATTCCCGACGGCCTGTTTGAGCGCTCGGTACGTTTATGTCCTCTATCACGTTGGTTTAAATGGTTTTTCTAACTTTTGGTCGATTTTGTAGCCATGGCTCCACAATTTCTATGAAAACGTGGCACTTGTGCAACTCGACCATCGTCTTTTGGCGGTTGGAACCCTCAGTGCGTACTCCTTCATCTATATGAAGGCTCGTAAGCCGCATCTCTGGGATGCCCTTCCTCCTGAGACCAAGCAAGCGCTCAACTGGACGATGCTGGCGGTCGGTGGACAAGTCCTAGGAGGGATTACGATGCTTGTGAACGCCGTGCCTACGGCGTTGGCGATGGTGCACACGAGTGGCGCAGCGGCCATCCTCGGAACGTCGCTCTGGACACTTCACACGCTGCGCTTTGCTCGTCCTGGTGGCGTTGTCAATGCTGCAGCTAAGGTAGCGGCTAAGGCACTCTAGGCTGAGAGTTATGGAGCTAGTTGATGCATTTTTATCAAGTTAATGTATGAGATTTACTCGTTTTATGGCTACAGATCGAGGTGATTAGCTTGTTCGCACATCCGGATGACGCTCTCGCACATCGCCATCGCAGGAAGCAGCAACATCAACGTCATCTTGTCTGGCTGACGGATGATCTCGACGCTCTGATCGCTCATACGGCTGCGAACTTCCACAGTCAAGTACTCGGTGGCATGCAAGGGCGCGTAAAGTCCCTCCGAGGCAAATCGCGACGGCTCTACTGGCTTGGCTTGGTCATATCGAGGTTGTCTAGGCAGTTGGATGTTGCACGTGCGAGTCTCTGGAAGCTCTCTGTCGGAAGGAGTCCGATTGATCAGGAGTTCCACTTCGTGCGACATCTTGCGATCATTTTCTCCGTGACGTTGAGCCTCGACGGAAGCGGAGGAAAGGCTCAGTCGTATGCGGCCTGGTTCATCGCAACGTCGGTCGTGGTGACTCTCAGGGAGTCACCGCAAAGTGACGGTTTATGACATGACACGACGCGTTTGACCGCGAATCTCCACCACAGCACACTCGGTATGGCTTGGGTGCGTGGGTTTGGTAAAGAGAGAGAGAGAGCATTGCGTACACAGTCAACTTCGAGGTCGTGCGGAGAGAGGAAGGAATCATGTCCATAGTTACGTTAGAGTTTGCCCTGGCTCGCGAGCTGTTCGAGCTTTTGCAGCTGCTGCGCGCGCGCGACTTCGGCCTTGGTGTTGTCGCCGATGAGACGCAGGGCCGTGTGGCTCACGACGCAGTAGACGACGGCGATGGGCGAGACTTGCACGAGCGAGAAGGACAAGCCGAGCACGAGCACGCAGCACACGTACACGAGCACGTAGGCGGCCGTGAAGAAGCCACTGGCGCCCAGCGAGGCCGATGCGCCCGTCTGGATGTACGCGCGTGTGGAGAGTAGACTCGCGACGGCGAGCAGCTTGAAGAGCACGCAGAGAACGAGACTCGAGGCGGCGTGACGTGGTACAAACACGACTTGGTAGAGCAGTGCGAGCTCGTACAGGGCCAGGAGGAGGCCAGCGATGGCCACGGCGTGCTAAAGAGGGAGGCAATAGAGTCAGTAGAGTAATAGAGGCGGTGGTAGAGTGCTGCGTACCTTCCAGGCAAAGTTAAAGTCGTCAATGTCGCGTCGCGAGGCCTGCAAGTGCTCTAATAAAGCGTTGTGTTTAATGGGACTTGCGCGGCAACGAGTGGGAATGCCGCGCTCGTACCTTCTAGCGACACGCCTCGGTGCTGCAGCGTCTCAATGTCGAAGGAAGCGGCCGTATCCACGCCCGCGCGGCGTCGCTGGCGACTGCGGAGGCCCATGCTTTCGGTCGGTCGAGTGATGACCAATGCACTTGGTTTGGAATGCACCAACTCGGACTCAGATCCAACGGGATCAGAGTCAGTCTCATTCTCAGACTTGATCGGATCAGATGATCTGAGGATACGGGACCGTGCGTTGCTCCCGAGCCAGGACGCAATGGAGACGAGCACAAGGCGTCGGCTACTGGGGATGCCACGCGACGAGGAGGCTGCGGACGGCGATGAAGACACTGCGAGCGAGTCCACAGGGCTCTCTTCTAGCGACGAGGGCGCTCCGAGCGTCAGAAACGCCGCTGTTGTCGAGTTGCTATCTGTTGCTGTGTTCGGCCAAGCGAACATCTTTTGATGAGTCATAACCTGAACGTGTCGAATGGCCACAAGCACGTTATCAACTCGTAAAGAGTCTTTATAATTATACATTAATAAAAAAAGAAGAAAAAGAGCCGTCGACATCACTAGCGATTACTGGGTAGTGTCGGGGGAACCGATCGTACTGGCATTGACGACTGTCAAAGCCTCACTACTCACCGTCATAAACAAGGAGTGCAGTTCGTAGAGTGGAGAATGCGAAAGCAACAAGCTCTTTGACAGCGTCGATGGTCGAAGTAGGGGGCTCGAGTATTTTGATTTGTGGTACACACAGCTCCCTCGAGGTTGGCCTCCGACATGCCGATCAGAATAAACGCTCTTTCGATATCGGCGGCCGTGTAATGCGTCCAGATGGTCACATGGAGACCGATCACACAACAAACCGCGCCGGTGACGAGGAGCATTCGGGTGCGAGACCCATGACGGTCATCACCGTCGGGCTCTTCATCACCAGTCTCTAACTGGAATGGGGTACTGTCGTGTGTGTCATGTTCAACTGAATCGGGTTCGCCTGGGCTACTAGGCTTGGTTGGCAGCTTCACCAATATCGCAACTACATCAACTGGTGGATAGCCTTGCGGGAAACGCTCCTGGATTCGCTCACCTGGCGATAGTTTGTCCGTCTCACCACGAGTGGCATTCAGAGAAGTCGCCAGGAACAGCGCTAACTCCTCGGCTGCAGAGCAATGCGCGCGTATTTCCTCACGATCGTATAGTTTGACCATGAGTTCATGGACGATGATCGAGGGATCGACGACGACGCGGAGCACCGTGCTAGTTCCCAGCACCGCACAGGTCAGCACCACTTCGTCGCTGTAATGCTGCGGTGCTCTAGTCTTCGCCTTCGCACCTCCGCTGGTTGACATGTCGAAATGGAGAATGATCACATCTGTGAATCATGTCGTTTGGCGCCAATCTAATCTCCGTGTTTCAAGAGGGCTGCTTTTCACACGGGGCAAACCCGCGAGTGGAGGGCACCTTAGATAAACTATTAAATATGCAAGTAGATATGAGTATAATGTTTCTGTAATATCAATTTACTTGTACAAAATAGTTTGCCCTTTATAAGCAATACGACTTGAAGATCGCTGCTTTTCGAGACAGGGGTTCACTGCTGATTAAGTGTTCGATGCAGCAGTAAACTCAAAAAGACATAAGGCATCGACCTTCTTGTCATTTGACACATAGATCTTTGAAAGGCGTGAAAAGTAGCGCCCTTGCCTCTACTCTTGGAAGCTATCTTCTCATTGACGGCTTCCTGACTCGTCTTCTCGGCTCGATTACCGTTGTTGAGTTTGCTATACATTTTGGCCAATCCGTTTACGCAAAATGGTTTGATTCGCTAAAAAATGAGGCCAAGGTTTCCCGCGCAAGGGCTCATTTTGGCGCGCACGCAGTTCAGGTTTCCCGCCAAAAGAGTTTTCCCGCGCAAATGCTGAGTTGCACGCAGGCTTGTGGTGTCATCACACTACACCGACGTAATGGAGCATGATGGCCGACAGCCCCAGTGAGAGACAGGCTGGAGAGCACAATCGTTTCACACAGATACATACACACTGATGAAACGTGCTAAGAGTAGCGTCCCGCGCATGATGCGGCCTACTCACACGTCGAACCACGAATACAAGAAAAACGTGGTATGGTCAGGTCAAGAAGGGGAAAGGCAAGCATGAATGGGCAATTTTGGGCGATAACCCCATCGTCCAATGTTTTGAACTTGCGGGTGCGTTGGTTTAGGCAAGCGAGAAACAATCCGTCACCACTCTTCTTTTCCGCGCTGAACGGTTGACGTGCGGCCAAGACTATAATATGCCCGCTAGGCTATAAGTCCGCCTCTTCTTGGCTTTGCTTCAGAGGCAGGAAGACACAGCCAAAAACGAAAATCTTGATCGTTTATTTGTTTGTTTGTGAGCACAATACGACAACGCTGCAGTCCATGAGGACGCACTTGAACGGAGACACAACACTCAGGCCAACGCACTCGTCTCTTCTAGCGGCATGCCTCGGTGCTCCAGCGTCTCAATGTCGAAGGAAGCGGCTGTGTCTACGCCTGTGCGGTGTCGCCGGCGACTGGGGAGGCGCATGCTTTGGCCAATGCACTTTGTAGTATGCATCAACTCAGACTCAGACACGTTGGTGTCAGACTCAGACTTGTTGGTATACTCTTTCTCAGACGCATGGGATCAGATGATCATCTGAGGATTCGGAACCACAGTGTTGATGGGAAAAAGCGCATTGGCCGCAGACTCCAAGAGCGCGAGGCGTGTCCCGATGGCAACGTAGCCGTGCGGAAAGCTGACGTCCGTCCACTGTAGCTTTGATACGTCTTCAAGCACGGCAGCTGCTCCTACCTCTCTATTCCCAGAGTCTGTGCTTTCGCCTGGATACGAAATGCCCAGCGGCCGGGAAGGAGAACAAGATCAAAGCCGACGGGCGGCTACGTTAACAAGAACGGCGTCTCGTGCACTAATGGCAGTGGCGCCATTGTTCTCGAGTTGAACGACTACGTGTATGCGCCAGGTCGGCAGCGCGTGTACCAGGATTCGAAGGACGACCCAATCATCTACTATCAGGGCGGTACTGTACGGCTCGGTTTGTTGCACTGGCATGGCAGTGGACACACACAAGGTCATGATCATAATGGCTATGTAGTATGATGTGGGTGGAATCCAAACACAATGCGGTTCTGTTTACAAATACAAGACGTGCGTGGAGAAGGCAAGTCAGTCACTAGGCGGCTCGGTTGGCCAATCGAGACAAAGCCAGGTCCACTTGCTCCTTCAGCTTGATCGAGTCGGTTGTCTGGTGCTTCTCGAGGGCTTCAACGCACCCAGTCGCTGCGAGAAGCGGTCGACATTGACTGTGAAGCGCAAGAGAGGCGATGGCCTTGATAGCTTGAGTCAGTGGATCGTCTTTTCCAGAAAGGAACGATCGAAGCGACGTGATGGCGCCAGAAGCGACCAGTTGAGTGGCGACGCGATCGTCTTGGGCCAAGGCGGCGACTAGCTTCAGGGCGGCGATCTGGGTGTACTCATCCTCCGATTTTAGGAGCTCGATGCTGAGCTCCGCGATTCCAGGAAGAGACACGATGATCGGACGAACGCCAGCCTCGCTCGCCAAGACGGACAGGACAACAGCCCCACTCTCCTTCTCCTCCTCGGAGCCTGTGCGCATCATGTCGAGGAGGGTGGGGAGGAGACCGGTCGCCACCACTTCTGCCTTAAACCGATCATTCGACTCGGCAACATTGGCCAGCGCAAATCCAGCCCAGGCTTTGATCGACCCCGTTTCGTTCCGGACTTTCTTGACAAGAAGAGGAAGCGCGCCCGCCTCGGCCACCGCCGCCCCGTCGTGGTCTGCTAGGGACGAGAGAATGTAGAGGTTCCTCTCGAGATGCACGTTCTTCTCGAGCAGGTTGACGAAGAGCGGTACGTGGCCACCTTCAATCACACGCTTCTTGATTTCTTTGAGAGATTCCATGGCGTTGTCCAGAGCAAGAAGCGCGTCGTTACGCACATCGCCTTCTTCCGTCGAGATGAGAGAGATCACCTTCTCAATGCCGCCCATTGCAACGACTTTCCGTGCAGTCGTCTCATCCTCAATCAAGATCCGAGCGAGTGTCCGAGTGGCACGTATCTTGTACCATCCCGTTCCGTGGTCAATGGCGTCAAACAGCATCGGGAGGACCTGCTCGTCAGCTCGAAGCTTCGCTTTCCCGTTGCTGTGCGCCGCCAACGCCCACAAAACCTTCATGGCGGCGTCACTGGAGTCAAGTTCACGCTTGGCAAGAGGGAGAGCAAGCTCGAGAGCACCTGCCCCGAGGATCACAGCCTGATTCGCATCGTCGCCAGCCAAAGTCGCCAGTGCGAAGAGAGCCTTCTTGCATTGTGTCGATGACCCGGACACCATCCGGACGAGAATGTCGACCGCACCACCAGCCACGAACTTCTTGCGGAGCTCGATGTTGGCGGCGAGCTCTGTAATTGCCTCGGCCACACTCTCTTGCACCGACGCGGCCGGCTTTCGCAGTTGATTGAGAAGAACGTCCACTCCACCGGCTTGGTCGACGCGTGGCTGGTTCTCCGGAGTGCGACCAAGAGTCTTCAGCAGTTTCGTGGCGACAATCTGAATGTCTTCGTTGTCGTCATCGCGAACACAAGCGACGGCTTCTTCCACACCTCCGGCTTCCCCAATCCGCAGTCGAATGGCGTTCGTTTTATTCGCGCAGTTGTTGAGCGCATTCAGCACCGCCTCATCCAGTTCTTCCGAATCGTAGTTGGCACGAAGAATACCGGGAAGTTTGTCGATACCTCCACAGTCAGCGAATGCTTCTACAAGCTGAGCATCACATGACAGGTTCCAGCAAGCATTTGCGGCTGCAACCTTGATCTCAAGGCTGTCGTCACTCAGCATTTGAGCAAGAGCCGTCACAAGCCTAGTTTGCAGCAGCTCCGCAACCTTTGAGGAAGCAAGCACCAAGTTTTCAAAGATGGATGCAGCCAGCTTTCGGTGTGATAGCTCGCCGGCTTCGAGAATGGAAACGAGGTGCTGGATACCTTGGAGTGTGAAGCGGCTTCGTGTCGCTTCGTTCTTGGCAAGGTGATTCAGCGCGCCGAGTGCAAGGCCACGTAGCCTTGGATTGTTCTCATCGAGTGCTTGCAGCAGCAACTCAGTCGCACCCAAATCCGCCATTCGGACACGTCGATCTGAATTCGCAGAAGCAAGCGCACGCAAGGCACCAGCGCTAGTGCCTTTGAGTCGAATTGAGCCATTGGCGAGGTTGGCGATCAAAGCTTCGATCGCTCCGGCCTCAGCGAACTTGGGAGCTACGTTAGAATTGACCGAGAGATTCCAGGTCAGACAAGCTGCACAGTCTTGGTCCATATCATCGCCGTTGCGCAAGAAAGCCGTGGTCGCAGTTATCACCTCTGCGGATGCGATCGACTCCTCAATCTTGTCGAGGTTCGCAAGTTCATTAAGCGCTGCCAACGCCTTGCTTTTCTGAATGGTCGAGCCTCGACACATTGCACCGATCAAGACGTCAATGCCACCAGCCGCCACGGCGCGATGGCGATTTTCTTGATTGTCCAGCACTGCACTCAATGCCCACGCTGCACTATTCTTCTGACCCTCCGTGCCGACGCGCAGCAACTCCACCAGCACCTCGACGCCGCCCGCCGCGCCGATCTTGATGTCGTTCGCGTCGTCTTCCGCCAGCACCGCCAACACCGACGCTGCTTGCTGCTTGTAATGATCGTTTTGGCCATTTCGAATGTGAGCCACCAGCACCTCGACACCACCGTCCGCTGCAATCTGCGTCTTGTTCATGTCGCTTGTGGACAGATGTTCAAAGGCTTGAAGCACTTGCGCGACTGGCTCCGAGGAACCGTCGCGAAGCATGCCGACCAACGCGCGGATGCCTCCAGCTGTCCGAATTGCTTCACTTGCCGCATCGTTCGAGCTCAGTTGGTTCAGTACTTTGACCGCATTCGTCTTCTGTAGGTCATTACCACTTTGCGCCAAGTTGACAAGCAAGGGGATGGCACCAGACGCTGCCACGGCTGCTTTGCTGGACTCTTGATGCGTCAAGTTGATGAAGGCGGAGCTAGCGCAGCCCTTGTTGTCTTCCGTGCCCGATCGGAGCGTCACTACGAGTGGGGCAGCTGCGCCGGCCGCCACAATGGCGCACTCGACGTTGCTGTCACACGCGAGATTGCAGAGAATAATCGCCGCATGACTCTTGGCCGCGGCATTTCCCGTCGTCAACAAGCCAATCGACGCGTCGACTGCGCCCGCACTGGTCATGCGTGGGCAAGCGTCATCCGAATAGGTAAATCGTCGAAGCGCCTGAGCCGCGTGCTGCTTTTGGATCTCGGTTCCTTGGCGCATGAAATGAACCAGCGCCGCAAAGTCCCACGCCGTCTCGGCCGCCTTCACTTTGTCCAGTCCATTCGTGGGCTGAGCCACGGGCGCCGTATGCGCAGGCGCGGCCACCGCACGCTGTTGTTGTTGCGGATTGGCCTGGAAGAGCGAGCGCACGCCCTGCATCAGGCCCTGACGAAGCTGTTTGTCGTGCTGCTGGGTCCAGCCCATCTTCCGCATCTCCTTGCGCACGTCCTTCTGCACCTCGCGGAACTCTTGGTACGTCTCCCACGCTTGACTGAACTCCTCCATCTTGTCTCGACTTGCGCGGGTGCTGGCCAAATGCCGAATGACCAGTGCCTCACAAGCGTCCGTGCCTTTGGGTACAGTAGTATCAGAAATGAGTCATGGCCACGTGATATGATTTCTCAGAAATCACATGATCTGTACTTGATTGATGATTCAGAGCAGAGCCATCCAGGAGGGACGCTCGATGGATTTCTTCGAGCACGAAATGGAACAGCAAGACGATGCGACTCACGACGCACGCAACGTACACGAGCACGTAGGCGGCCGTGAAGAAGCCACTGGCGCCCAGCGAGGCCGACACAACTTGGTATAGCAACGCGAGCTCGTACAGCGCCAGAAGGAGACCGGCGATGGCTACAGCGTGCTAATAGAGGAGGTCGTGGAGGCGTGGCGTACCTTCCAGGCAGAGTTAAAGTCGTCAATGTCGGGCCTGCAAGTGCTCTACTAATGCGTCGTGTTCAATGGGACTTGCGCGTCAACGACTGGGAATGCCGCGGCTCGTACGTTCTAGCGACACGCCGCGGTGCTGCAGCGTCTCAATGACGAAGGAAGCGGCTGCATCTACGCATGTGCGGTGTCGCTAGCGACTGCGGAGCCCCATGCCGTCGGTCGAATGGTGTGCATGTATCAACTCAGACTCAGAGTCACTGGGATCAGAGTCAGCCTCAGCTTCAGACTCATACTCAACGGATCAGATGATTATCTGAGGATTCGGGACCATTGGGAATGCGTCGTTCCCGAGCCAGGACGCAATGGAGTCGAGCACGAGGCGTCGACCATTGGGGATGCCACGCGACGAGGAGGCTGCGGACGGCGATGAAGACACTGTTAGCGGGTCCTCCGGGTTCTCTTCTAGTGACGAGGGTGCTCCGAGCGTCGGAAACGCTACCGTTGTCGAGTTACTAGACGACGAAGACGAGAACGCGTCCGAGAACAGTGTGGAAATCGTCGACGCGCCGCCCGTGACGCTTGCCGCGACAGAGGAAGAGGATGAGAACGAAGAAGAAGACGACGACGACCTCCCCGTGGGTCTAGCGGGTCGTGAGAGCGCGCAGGAAGCCGAGAAAGCGAGCCGGAAGCGCCGGCGACTGTGTCAAAAGGACGAGAAACCAGCCAAGCACAGCAAGCCGACGGTCGTGATCAAGCCGCAGCCGACCGAGTGCACCGTGTGCTACGACCCATGCACGCTCACGGGTCGCCATCGCCTCGTGTCGTTGAAATGCGGCCATGTCTTTGGAAAAAAGTGCATCGACCGCTGGGTCCAAGAGCGCAAGACGTGTCCCAACTGCAACGTGGCCGTGCGGAAAGCCGACATCCGTCCATTGTTCACAGACCACGTGGCGGTGGTGGACAACTCGGGCGTCGCGGACCTGAACGACAAGTTTGAAGCCGAGAAGAGTCGACGCATTCAGATGGAGACGGAGCTTTCGCGCGCAAAACTGCAGCTGCAACTGGCGCAGAGCGAGGCCGAGCGGTTCAAAGAGGAAGCCAAGCAGTGGCGACAGAAGGTGGCGGATCTGCAGTGTCGCATGGCCAGCGAGCGCTTCTCGAGAAGCGCCCCAGTAGTGTCCACCCAGTCGTCCCAGCCACCGGCCACGCAGCCCTCGTATCACACGCCGACCAAGACGGACGGCAGCGAGAGTCAGGCGTTTTCTCCGCTCTCACCGACGTTGTCGCAGCCACGGACACCGAACGAGAGCAGCTCCGGGTGGAATTATCGGATGCTGTTCCAGTATCCTCTGCAGAACGCGCGTGTGTTCGACATTTCGACGTCGTGTTCGTTGCTTTGTGTGGGTGAGGCGTTCAGCCCGCAGTCGTATGGCATCGTGAAGCTGAGCACGGCCGATTCGCGGCACGCGGTGCGTATTCCCGCGCACCAGTCGCCTGTGCGTGATCTCCGACTCAGTGTGAACGAAGAATTCGCGCTCTCGGTGGCGTTCGACGGGAAACTCGTCGTCACGAACCTCCGATCCGACAGTGTAGCGCTACAGTACGCCTTACCGCAGACCAAGCGTCAAGGCTGGTCGTGTTCATTCTCCAAGAGCGATCCATTTGCGATGTACTGCGGGTTCTTTGATGGTACAGTGTGCAAGTACGACATGCGACGGTCGTTAGCAGGCGGTGTCCCTCTAGCGACGTTCACACTGCCCATGCGCCAACCAGTGCACTCAATCGCGTTGTGTCCAGCGTTTGGTGAGCGTGAGCAGCTCGTCGCCGCGACGTTCAGTGGCTTTGGGCTCTGGTCTCCGGATGCCATGGCCTTGGCTGGGGTCGACGCATCGCCTATCCAGACGTCGTTGTTTACACCTGTTCCTAACTGTAGCTCACTCTCATCGATGCAAGCCAAGCCAAGTCGTGTACTCGCAACGTCACGCACCCAGGCGACAGCTACTCCAGCCAAGCATTCGATCTATGACGTCCGCTCTATCTTCAATACGATACCGTTGTCGCCCTCGAGTACACTCTCTGGATTTCGTACGCCGTCTGTACTCTCCCGTGCTGCGATTTGGGAAGACAGCGAAGCGAACACCAAGGTGGCGTCGTGGGACGACGAGCAGAAGCAGGTGCTCGTGTGGGACGAAACCAGTCGGCAGATCGAATCGCGTGTCTCGCTACCTCGTTTGGGAGGACGTGCTGGAGTCGCGCCAGTGGTGGATGTGCAGCATCGCATCGCAACTGGCGGCTGGCAACGGGCGTCACGGGCAATGCTGGGGGTCTTGGCGCCTCAAGAGCTTGTTGTCTATGGTTCAACCGGGTAATTGTGAAGCAACGACGACAACCTGGGTGGGCGTTGACAAGATTGTATCAACTGTATCGCAAACGGATGACAAGATGATTCGCCTTGATTTCCTGAGCCACGCGTGGGGCGTTGAGGTCAGTGTCTCTCAAGGTGGTGGGGAATAACGCACGGCTAATTCTGTCTTGGTATCTCAGCTCAGTCATATCGGTGCTCGCGTCACACTGTGAGCAAGTCTTGAACGATGCCAAGCCATCAACGGGTTGGACCGATTCACAAGATACGAGCCGTGGGCCATCGAATGCTCCAGTTGGCCAGCACGCAGTCATCTGTGCACTGGTACCCAACGAGTCTTTGCCGACAGTTGACATCACGCGATCGGTCAGGTCGGTCGTGCTCAGCTCCAAGAACAGTGCACGATGGCACCAGGTCTTGATCAGAGGCGGACGATCGTCGGCGTCTGGTACAATGTCGCCCACGTTCTCACCGTCGTCGTGCTCTCTGGTCGCGTCTCAGTCTTGCGGTGGGTGGCGATCCCGAACTTCGTGATCGCACTGTATGGCGGTGTCGCGCAAATCTCGCTCTTGCGAGTCGATATCCTGTGGTTGCTCATGGAAGCATACGAGTTTTGGTTCATGACGACCATCTGTTTGGTGTCGACGGTGCTCTTGGCGATGTACGTGGGAGATCTGCGATTGCTCGTCGTGGTTGGCATGTGGAGCGGCTATCAAACAACAATATGATCGACCCGGGTATCGCTTCCCAACGCGACCTGGTCTGGGGCATCACCACGTCGGCGGTGCTGACCAGCATCCTGATCAGCGGAGTCACTTTGAACATGTTGGACGGAGCAATGAACTTCTCGATTTTGCGAGTCAATGGCAATCATGTGAAGGCTGGGGACGTGATCATCAGCGGCTACTCGACCATTCTGGCGATTATGCTACGAAACGTGTATCGTCGACGCGAGGCGTTGGAGGCGTACGGCACACACTCGACGACCGTGAGGTGTCTCACGTATCGGTGCTCTGCTTCTTTGTGGATTAATCAAGAGCCAGTCGATCCAGTTGTCGTATCTGTTGCGGCCTCTGTCGTACTACGGAAGCTATCGTCACCCACAGCATCCTTCGTCGCATCAGCCAAGATCGTGCCAATGAAATGTGAGCCAGTCATTCTCGGATCGTCGACCAATCCATACATACTTCCCATCCCGCATCGACTCTCGTATCGCGGCAGGATCTCGCAGGTCCTTGTGTGGTGTACTATCGTGGTAGGAATCACTCTCACAATCATATCGCTGGTGCCAAGCGCGTCGTCTGCCTGTCGATGGAGCTCGTTGATCATCACCACGTGCTTCTGTCTGCTGTGCGGCTCTCTGTATCTCCGCTCCGTGCTCCGATATCTCGTGTGGTCGTTCGATTTCGCGTTCCTCTCTATCCAGTTGACCATGATCCATCTGTGTATGTGTGATCTATTCGCATGGGACGGCCGTGTGTTGGCCGTGGGTTCGAGTTGGTTGTGGGTGCACTGGCTGTTGATGTTGGATTGCCTACCATCAGCTGTGAAGAGTGCGTGGCAGTTGCGGTATCGGTGGGTGGCTTGTGTGGCGATGTTGTTTGTGTTGGCGCACGTTGCGGTGGTGTGTCAGCTGGTGTTTGGTCGTCGTGAGGCGCTTCGCGATCGCGCGGTGTTATCGTTTGTCTTGTTGGACCACGTGGTGAAGCTGCGTGTGTTGGCTACGATGGTGGGTCGTATGTTGGTGACGTTTGGTTGGTCGTGTCGTGTGGTGTGGCGTTTGTGGCATCGTGGTGCAAGTGAGTTGCTTTTTATCGAAGGTACTGTAACGTATGTGAACAATCGTAAGGAGTTGAAGCGGTATGAGGATCGTTTGAAGTATCGCGAGAAGAAGGAAGGTCGTGTTTCGACGGTGCGTGTGCGAGGTCGAGGTGTGAAGCCACATGGGGGACCTCGATTTGCTGTTGGTGTGAAGAAAAGCAAGTTGTCCGTCGTGCCAATCAAGTGCTCGCACTAGGATCGAAGGTGGGTGTGGTGTCGTACACCGCCTTTCACCTTCTCTCCAAGGGACGGAGGGTCGAGCCGTATCTTCCAACTTGATGGTATTGATGACACAGCAGCTGCATCTGAGATGCCATATTCAACAACAAGCGATACCTTTGCTGCAACTGACGGATGCGCTTGACGATCTCCTTTTAAATCATAGTCGGATGATCCGGAATGTGGCTCCAGTTGATCACCATCGTGGTGTTAAACGTTGTGCTGGAGGTGCTTTCCTTCGTTCTCATGCTTTTGACTCATTCATCGTGAGCTCGCCTACCAACACCAACACCACAACTTGTTGCCATATACGTAGGAAAACAGCAAACCCTCGTTCATTCTAGCCTCATCGTCTGGATAATGTACATTACTTATATAGCAGTCGACGTTTGCAAGTGCTTCCTTGCATAATTGACATCACGAGTTCCACAGGCACCGAATTCTCAATGCCATTCGAATGCTCAACAGCAAGAAAGGGACATAAAGCTAGTGGTAACAGAACGAAGAATCGTCATCCCTTGCTAGCACGAAGCCATTTGAACTTCAACGTGAAATCAACCCCAATATGTTCAGGCAAGATGCATTGTCGGCAACAACTGGGTCACATTACTGATATGCAGCATACCTGAGTGCGCGAGTGACTGCTGGATGACGTACAAGAGCCAGACAATTAAGCTCGAGTGAACGAGTTCTTGTTGTGCCTCGAGCGCGAAGCCCAGCAGATGGTAACTTCGTAGTTGGAGCCTGCGTTTTATGAGCCAGCAGATGAAGATAAAGGAAATAAACTCAAGTCCAGCGTTCAACATGACAGCCTTGATCGAAAGAATCAGTTCATCGACGTCCAAAGCGGCCAACTGAGGGTAAAACGCTCGATTAGCCAAATGCAACATCGTACCCAGGTAGATACCTACGCCAACACAACATACATCAGCCTACTAACCGCCAGTATATAGGCACGCATGGACGTACAGTAGATGATTGGGATCATCACCTTGGCGAACTCGATAAGCAGCAGAAATTCGACCATGTATAGAAGCTTGGCAATGGCATTCACAAGACGTACAGCATCGTCTGGTTTTTGCCCCGTAGAAACCAACGCTTCCTTGAAAACTGCAACGGAAGGAGTGGCTGCTACTTCACGACGTGGTTCGATGACAGCGGAGTTACCTGCCGGAGTTCTGTTGTGCTTGCTAGCATTTGACATCGTCCGTGATGATGATGTTCATCGATCAAGCTCCTTGCGCGCGCCGGTCAAGCGGGAAGCCATGATGCATAGATCCAGGACGGAGCCGTTGAACTTGTCGAGTCGAACTAGCGATTGAATCTCACTCATCACCACACACAGATCATCTACGGCGATGGCCATCTGTACGACGTCCACGGCGAGCACAATAGTCGTATTGACCCTGGACTGGGACGCCTGTAGGATACTCGCCACGTAAAGCGCACTGAAGACGTCGACGTTGAGCACAACGAAAGCCGGCTTGAGGTCGTCTAATTGACGAAGCATGAAGCTAAAGTAGTTCTTGAGAGCGAGCTTGAGGAGGGGCAACATTAGAGTGAAGGCGTTCTGACCAATGGGCGGCAACTGTGTGAACACGAAAAAGTAGATTGCATACGCATATGTCATGACTGCTTGGCCCAAGAGCACAAAGACTTGGCGGAACACGTCCTTCTTCAGTGTTGGGTCTGCACGTATCGCCAGACGCCAAAGAAAACCCATTAGGAGAAGCGTGAAGGGGAGAAGTGCGCCGGACAGCAAAACCAAATTGGATGGTACCGGGAAGCCAATTAAAAATGAGCAGCCGTAGGTGAAGGATGTACCGATGAGCGCCCCGATAAAGCCTACGAGGAATAAATACCAGCGCGGTGTCCGGATGTGTGGAAGACAGCAGCGGAAATGATGGAGCACTCCAGAGACGATAATGAAAACCACTGGCACCAGACGTAACCAGTAGACCACGTTTGCATTCGATCCCTCTTCCGTGCGACCAGCGGGACACAATCTAGTAGAATAATCACCAGGAGAGCTGGAATTGGTGTTGTGAGGCGCAACGCGAAGACGCGCAGCCAGCTGGCACGTTGGCAATACTCCAGCATGTTCTCGATCCGTTGAACCGAAAATCGACCATAACGAGTTGGTGGAGGCGAAACCAGCTCTGCAGGTAAAGCTGCACGAGACGTGTGCGACTTGGTAGGTGATACGACCGACACAGTCGGTGCTCGGGTCGAATTCATCGACGTGTTGGTGCTGGAAGGCGGAAAATCGAGTGCGCTCGTTGTTCTCGATCGTGTGGAAGAACGGAGGCAAGTCGGTTGGGTTCATGTGGATAAGGCAGAGTGAGATATCTCACCCAACGGAGTTGGAATGACCAATGGAACGACTCGAATGTCGAGTTGAGTCGTTTCGACAGTTTTACCACTTCACGATCCAAGTACGTGCACGTAATTCGGATCTACACGAAGCCCATTCTGCTCGCATGTTCTAGATTTCAGCGTCATTGAAGTTGCGTCATTCGATCGTTGCATATGAACTCGAAACACGACAATCGCCTTTAAAAACACTGGATGTGTTGGCTATGGAGACTGTTGCATCGGTTCTTCGAAGCTCGCGCATGCTTAATTACAAGACCAGAATCCAGTCAGAGGAAAGCTGTGAGGGAAGTGAGCTGTGTCGATCAATGCGGGCCAATCGACCGAGTCAACGGTCAAGGGAAACGAGGTGGACAGTTGTGTCTGATTACGCATGGGCAAAGTGGAAGAAACACACAAACTATCGCTCAGGCGCTTGCGCGTTGAGCATCCGCCACATTCTGGAAGCGTACAGATCTCCTGATTTGAAGAAGCGCGTGAGCATATCGCCAAAGACAATACCACTGAACACTGGCAACTGCGTGACACCGCCATTTGGGCCTAGCGATAGCGACATGCCTTCGGTAGTTCGGCTCGGAAAGACGCGGGTGACCTTGTGCTCCTTGTTGCGAACGAGCGCCACGAGCTCTTTGGCCACAAATTGGCCATGGTGATAGGCCGCACCGGCTGATTTAGGTGTTGGGTGGTTGGTGACGTCGCCCACTGCGAAGATGTGCGAGTACTTGGAGTCATCAAGTTGAAGCGACGCGTTGACACGCACACTGCCAGTGTCGTCGACCAGCGAAGCGTCCATGGCCGCCACCATCTCGGAGAGTGGATGATAGCCTCCACAGAGCAACTGCACGTCGGATTCGATTGCGGTGCTCTTGTCCGTCGTGAGCACTCGACGTTCGAATGTGTTGGCGGTGAGTCTGTGCATCAATCGTTCGCCCAAGACCACATTGACGTTGAGCTTGTCGAGCGAGTACATCGCGTACTCGTGGAACTTGTGTGTGAGGTTATTGGACGAGCACAAGCGATCTCGACTGTGGAGGAGCGTGATTTTCTTGTCAGGGAAGTACGAGGCGATCTCACCAGCGACTTCACAGCCGACGCCACCACCTCCGACGATGAGAATCGACTCGGCGTTGGTGATTTGCTTTTGGACTTGCGTGAGTTGTTGCTTGGTGAAGTCTGGTGCGAAGTTGTGTGGGTCTTCTTTGATGGGGACGGTGTAGGAGCTGCCAGTGGCCAACACAAGGTAGTCAAACGACAACGTCTCGGTCTTTGTGGCCGGCTGGTCATCCTCATTGATCGCTTGGTACTCGATTTCGTTCGTCTCGGCCTTGATCGCTGTCACCACAGCGCGAATCCAGTTTACACTCGTCCCCGGAATGGCCTTATCGTACGGTATAAACAGCTTGTTCGTGTACTCGGCATCGACATACCCGCGTGGCGCGCCGATTGCGTGGTAAAAGTACTTGCTCTTTTCGAGCAGCACGACTTCAGTTTCGTCCGACGCACGGAGAGTTGAGGCAAGCGCCTTGGCCACACCCAAGCCCCCGAAGCCAGCACCGACGATGAGAATGCGCTTCATAGCGAAAAAAAAAGAATGAGACGAACGGAGGAAGGCACACACCTCACAAGAGGCAAGAGCCACTGGTGGAACCACGTGCATTGAGCCAATCAGACGCATTGATATAAGTCCTCAATCAAGCATAATCCGATTCAACCGACATCCTGACTGGCACAGTATCGGAGCGATTGTCGAATTCCCCATGTGACACTTGTGATGTGGTCCAGATGTCAGTGGTCGTAACCAGGCATAAACAGATTATGGTCAGCTAGGGTCACTGCCCTTTTTCGTATGTTTTTATCTGTGTATCACATCATTTCTGATATTTGGCGTAGGCAAAACATGAATTCACTTGTTCGCTGGCGCCCTGAAGACCCATCGGATCACACCAACATGGAGATCTCTTGATTTAACCCAGCGTGTGAGCAGGTCGCCAAAGACAATGCCACCGAACACTGGTAACTGCGAGACCCCGCCATTCGGACCAAGCGACAACGTTATGCTTTGCGTTGAAGGGCAAGGGAAGACGCGGGTGACCTCGTGTTGCTTGTTGCGGATGAACGCCATGAGCTCTTTGGCCACGAACTCGCCTTGGCGGTAGGCCGAGCCGGCCGATTTGGGTGCCGGGTGATTATTGAGGTCTCCCAGTGCAAAGATGTGTGGGTACTTGGAGGCATCGAGCTGCAGTGAGGCATTGACGCGGACGCGGCCATTGTCGTCGACAAGCGACTCATCCATGGCCCGCATGAGTTCGGATAATGGGTTGAAACCACTGCACAAAAGCTGAACATCGGACTCGATCGCTGTCCCCATATGAGTCATCAACGTCCGCCGACCAAAGGAGTTATCAGTGAGTCGCTCAATTAAGCGTTCACCCAGGATGACGTTGACCTTGAGTTTCTCCAAAGAATGCATCAAGTACTCGTGGAACTTGTCGGTCAAGCCGTTCGACGAGCACAAGCGCTCGTGGCTATGCAAAAGCGTGACTTTCTTGTTCGGAAAGTACGTTGCGACTTCACCCGCGACTTCACAGCCAACGCCACCGCCTCCGACAATGAGAATCGACTCGGCTTCGACGAGTTGGCTTCGGATTTGTTTGAGCTGTTGCTTGGTGTGTTCTGGTGAGAAATTGGCTGGGGCTTCTTTGATTGGGGCGGTATGCGAGCTTCCCATGGCGAGCACGAGGAAGTCAAACGTCATAGTCTTCGTCTCCGTTGCCGGTTGGTCGTCGTCGCCGATGACTTGGTACATCACCTCCTTCTTACTCGCTGAGATACCAGTCGCCACAGCGCGCACACGTCGGACGAATTCGGTTTGAGGGATCGCATTGTCGTATGGAATAAACATCTTGGCGGCATACTCAGCGTCCACATACGCCCGTGGGGCTCCGACAGCGTGATAGAAGAACTTGCTCTTCTCCAGTAGCACGACTTCGGTCGCGTCTGACGATCGCAGAGACGACGCGAGGGTCTTGGCCACACTCCAACCAGCGTATCCAGCTCCGATGATCACAATGCGCGCCATGGCGGAAGAAGACGAATGAGTACTCAGTCAAAGCCACCACACAGGCGTGTTTACAGCGATTTATGCGCCGTAAACGACATATATTGCGGATATGGACCGTATAAACAATCTATGCAGGACATAAATGATACATAGGTTCAGGATCCGCTTGATTATGGCCGCCTGAGCTGGCAGTAAACACTTGAAGCTGCTCAAACCGTATCCTGGGCATATGCCTTGATCAGAGTACGCCGGTTGTTCGCTCTTACTAGTTTATGCACGTAATTAACCAGCCTGACTTCGCTACGCTTTTATGTTTCGCTTCATTTCCAGTTGATCATTACGTTCACTTATGCGTTCCATCTAATCGTCACCACCGTCGTCGTCCGCAGTGCTGGCCACCAACGAGTACGTGGCCTGGAAGACTGAGCAGTCTGTTGTCTTCGTGGTCAGCGAGATCTTGGCGTCCTTGCTCACCGCCAGACACTCGGAGCTGTCCTTGACCACCAAATGACCGTCGACCAGTTCGTCAGCCGTCGTGATACTGGCCATCGTGCCGTTGAAAGTGATAGATGGTGTCGTGTACTCGAATGCGAGTGTCATACACCTTTGTGGGTCCGACGAGAGACTCACGCAGTCCGTGGCGTTGTTCTTGAGCTGCAAACTCGCACTCGACCAGCGGAACGCATCCTCGCCGGCCTTGCACGCACTGACTTCAAGCGTTTTACCCGCAGAGACACACGATGGCGTCGCCGTGGAGTTGGTAGCGTTTACCTTAAGCTTGAGGAAGGCACTGTCGAGCTCGTTGGTGAATGTCATCTTGCTCAACAGCGAGCCAGTCTCAGCGTAGCACTGGTTTGTGCGCCAGTCGGCCGTTGCCATACCACGGATATGGTTGAAGGCAGGCGCATCGTACATCCAGTGCGCAAACGCTCGTGAGATCGTCATGGACGCGTCGTTCGCACTCGTCGCGAACAGCCTGCCTTCATTCTTCAGCAGCACATCGCCTACAGCGGCGCACTGCGTGTCTGGCGTCCATCCTGTGACCGTAAAGTCGATCGACATCTTGACAGGACGGTAGAAGAAGCCACACGGCTTCTGAACGAGCAGCTTTGGGTCGTTGCCGGCCAAAGTGTAGAAGTTCTCAGCGTCTTTCTGAGTGAGAAGGGCGCCAGTGAAGCTGGAGATCTCCGAGATGTCGCCAGGCTTGCTGAAGTAGCTCAGTCGGATGTGGAAGTCACCTTCACATCCCATCTTGAGCAGTTGGGCCGTACTCAACTCCGTGTTATACCAGCATCCGTTACCACTGTTGGACTTGGCCGACTGCGGCACGAAGTTAAGGAAACCATTCGGGTTCGAGAACTGACAACCAGCCAAGTGACCGGCCTGGAATGGCATCTTGCCCTTGGTCGCATCTGTGAGTTCTTGGATCACGTTGTAGCGCTGCTGGTAGGCTGGGACGCAGTACTGAGCACGGATAGTAGCTCCTGTAGAGCTTTGACCAGGACGCCCAGGCTTGCGAAGCACGTTGGTGAAGTTCATGCGCACCTTCACTTCGGTCGGGCGACCGAAATTGTCGAGATGGTAGCTATATGTCGAGCCAGGAAGTCCCGTACGAACGACTTTGCCCGTCGAGTCGATGTCCACAGCATCCGTAGGCACGGAGATCTCGTGAAGTGTACCGGCCTTGAGCGCCTTGAGGAAGTTGTCGAGCGTGAACGTGGCGTCCATCGAGTTGATTGTCTCACCGCTCTTGACCTTGGCCAGCATCGAAGCCGTCTGGTAGTTGATGGCGAACGCACGGTAGAGCGTCAAAGGCGACGCCGCGCACGTGGCTGTCGCCTGAGGGAGATACATGGAGATGGTCTTGCTGTTGGTCACGTCCGTCGTGCGGTAGAAGCTGGCGTCGCCGAGCTGGAAGACACTACTGTTGGAGTTATTGGCGACGTTCTGGTTGAGATACTCGCTATCTCCACCGAGAACAAAGCCGAACTGGGTCGTTCCAGTCGTCGCATTCGACGCTTCGGTCTTGGAACCGTCTTCCAGACTCAGATGTTGATAGTACGTGCACGTCTTGTTGCCATTCGACGCCGCGGCGGCCGAAAACCACTGGCACTTCTTCTTGTTCAGGCAATTCAAGGCGCACTCCTCCACACTGCCGAGTGACTCGGTCTTGGTCGACGTCTTGACGGACGCGGCTTCATCCGCTCGTACGCGAGCGTCGCTGTTGACCAGCACGCCGTACCAGTCGTTGCAGAGCGTGACGGCGTCCCAGGTCTCAGCTAAAGACCCGAGGGTCACACAGTCGGTCGCGGCGGACGCGGAGGACACCGCGAGGATGCCCAGGAGCACGGCAACACGCTGGAGCATGCTTCTGGTGCGCGATTCTTGCTCTGAGAGGCGGTGGAAGCGCGTCAAGCGCGAGCCAGAGAGCAAGACATGGCCCATCCACTAGGCCTGTCCAGGAATTAGCTGACCGGAGCCAATCCATCACTCGATTGCCAAAACAGGGCGAGATTAAAATGGACCGGCTCAAGAGCACTCAAACAGAAATACCTAAACAAGGTTGATTCCAAGCATATTTGGGTGATTGCTTGCCAAGTTTACCCACCTATTTTTGACGGGTTCACTGTCTAAAGACCATATTTTGACATCTGATTGACAGATGGGATTGAGCAAATCATCCGATAAACGCAAAAATTAGGATACACAATGCTTATTTTTCTTTTTTTATTTGACAAAATTGAGGGTTTCTACACGTCAACCACCCTGGTATGCTTCCCGAGTGCTATGACGTTTTGGCTTGAGGCAACGCCTTAAGCCTGGTCAAGGGTGAAGGTCTGCGTGGCATCGCTCGAGCTGCACGACTTGACCACCAAGTTCTTGCTCGAGGCGCTGTCGTAGGCGAGACAGAAGCCCGTGTGCTTGGCGTGCTTGACACGCTTGGCAGCGGCGTCGTACGTCCAGACCTGGTTGCCTTCGTCGTTGCAGCTCCACGTGTGGACAGCGGCGTTCTGCTGGGCCTTGTCGGCGTCGAGGCACTCACCGCCCCACTTGGACAAGATGTGCTTGGTGACCGAGTCCCAGAACCACGCCTGCGTGTCCTTGCTGGTGTACGAGGCACCGAAGAGCGTGTCACGGTCCTTGAACTCAACAACGCTCTTGTCACCGGCACGGATGTGCACAGCCTTGGCGTTCGAGTACACCTTGCGGAAGACCTGGTTGTTGTTGTTCAAGTGGCACCAGTAGAGCTGGATGAGACCAGCGCCGTTGTTGCCAGCTGGGTCGGCGTCCAAACAGAAACCAGCGTGCGTGCGGTGCTTGAACTGGCCGGTGGCCGAGTCAAAGTCCCACTGCTGGTTTGGTTCCTGGGCGTTACACTGCCACAAGTGGATACGACCGGCATCCCAAGCCTCGTAGGCGTCCAAACACATCTCCGAGTTCTTGGCCTTGATCAAGTGCGTCGATTCGTCGTAGATCCACTCGGAATCAGCGGCACCCTGGGCACCAAAGCCAAGACCGACACCATCACCCACGCGCACCATCTGAGCGAATGGCTTGGCCGACTCCTTGGTGTAGAAGCGAACCGTGTTCGAGCCAACAGGGGCCGAGCCTGGGGTAGCGACCATCCACACCTGGTTCTCCGAGCCTGGGTTGCAGCCCCAGAGCTGGAGCTTGTTCTTTTGAGCTGGATCGTTGTCCAAGCAGAAGCCCTGGTGGCCAGCGTGGTAGAAAGCGCCCGTGGATGGGTCGTACTGCCACTTCTGGTTTGGCTCACCGTTGATACACTTGTACACGTGGACAGTGCCACCGTTCCATGGCTCGTACGCGTCCAAGCACAAGTCGCTGTACTTGGAGCGGATCTGCTGGCTCGACGAGTCGAAGAGCCAAGTCTGCTTCTCCTGTTCGAGCCATTCCTCCGACTCCTCACCGAGGTACACTGCGTCGTCCTCCTCGTGGGCAAGCAAGAGGCCGGCGCTCGAACGGATCGTCTTCTGGTCGCGCGTGCCGAGCTGGAGCGCCTGGAAGTTGCTCTTCATCTGGCCGTTCTCCTCGAAGATACCGAAGTGGCCTTCAACCTCGTGCTCCTCCGACGTCACACGCCACTGGGACTCGTAGCCGACAAACCAGTAGTACTCGAGATCACGAGCCTTGGCCTGGTGATAGAAGTCCTTGAAGAAGTGGGTCTGGCTCTCCGGCGTGGCTTCACTAGAGGCGTTGTTCTTGCCCTTGGAGCTCCAACCGGTCTCACTGATGAGCATCTTCTTGCCCTTGGCGGCGACACGCACGCGAAGGTCACGAAGACGGTCAAGCATCTGGTGCATAGCTTCATCCACATCGGTCTTCTCCCAGAAGGAGAACTGGTTGATCGAGACGACATCGACAGCGTCGATGAGGCCCGGGTTGTAGTAGTACGAGTCGACAACATCAGCGATGGTCACCGGAATATGGCCAAGGCCGCGCGACACAAGGTAGCTCTTGATGTCCTGCATGTACTTGATGGCCTGCCCGGCCGTAAGTTCCTCACGGTAGATGGCTTCACTACCGACGTGGAGACCGACGACGTTGCCGTCGACGTGACCCGCGTCGATGAGCCAGCCGAGCTGCTGCTTCTCGGCGTTGAAATCGGCGTCATTGGTCGTTGTCCAGATACCAAGCGCGACCTTGAGACCGGCCTTCTTGGCGAAAGGCAACACCTGCCATGGCTGGTTGCAATCACGGAGCGAGTAGATACGCACGCGGTCGGCCACCGTGCGCAACTGGTACATGTCGTTCTGCACTTCACCGTCCGACTTGCATCGCTGAGCGTCCGGCGCCCAATCTGGACCCTTGCGCGAGTTGTAGTTGATACCATAGAGGCGTTCGTTGCCGTTGATGCCGGCGTCGACCGTGGACTGCGTCCAGGCGGCGAGCACCAGCAACGCGCTGGCGAAGACGCTGGGACGGAGGACACGCATTATCAGAGACCCGAAGAGCTGCTGGATGGCGAGTTGGGGAATGAGAGCTCTTCTGGGCGAGCTTCCGGACGAGCTTCTGGACGAGAAGGGGCCCACGATCCAACAACTCAACCAACAACCAACAAACCCGTGCGCGTGGGCAGGCACGCTCGGCCCAGATGGCTGGTTTCTGCACGGGCTCGGGTTACTCCAACCACGCCCGGTATTGCTCGGGCGTGAAACGCAAAGATGCAACCTCAACGCCCTTTGACCCCCTTTCAGCAACTCTGTTGATATAGGAAACGTTGAGGACGTTGCTCGATAGGAGGTCAACGCCGCGGCTATGCACGGAGGACGATATGACGACAACCGACGAAAGTCAGACAAGCCGGTGACAAGAGAGGGGTCGATTAAGTGACAGCAGGATCTTGATCTGTGACATCTGCATGGCATTTCACCTTGTTTTGTTGACTTTCGTCGTCGAAAGGCTTGCTGACTCCGACTTTTGTGCACCCACGACTCTTCTAAGATAGTTTGTTTCGCACCAAGATTCCTCTAAAATAGATCCCGATCCACTAAGATAAGAAGAATTTTCGGTCAGTCTGACTCAAATTTTCCTGCGCACGTCAGAAAAACACGTGACGACTCCCGAGTCCGTCTGACAATTTAGACCACGAGCCGATCCCATTCGAGCCGAGCCCGACGAGCCCTCCTTGATGAGCTCTTCAACATGACCATGATGCTCATTCTATTCCTCCTCTTTCTCGTTACTCTCGACGACAATGCCCAACTGCTCTAGTTCCTCTCGATACTTGTCCACTTCAGCGGCATATCGGTCGTGCTGCTTAATGTAACGCAGTCGGAGACCGAGGTTGAGCCCCCAGGCCACCTGTGGATATGGTGCCTCGCTTGGGACGGCAAAGTTGTCTGGCATGTTCTCGCATGAGCCGTGCTCTTGTGCGTACGCCTTGAACGAGGCCATCACCACTTCGTTCCAGTACGCCTCCTGGTGAGGCTCGAGTGTCTGCGTCTCTCGACGACCATGTCGACTGGCGTCACGCTGTCCTGCCATGCCAGCGTCGGCAGCTGATCGTCGTCGACGCTCGTTCGCCTGCAGCCACTTGCCCAGTTTGAAGCCACTCGCCTCGACTGGCCAACGCGTGTCGTTCACAGGCACAGCAAAGTCGGTGGGGACGTCGTCCGTGCCGTAGATCTCCTTGAACACAGTCAGACACGGCTGGACGACGTCGCGTTCCACCGCAGCCGTGGACTGCGGGATGGTCCACGAAAAGCCGAGATCCTGGAGCTCGTTACGGAACTCATCGATCTGCTTGCGGTACTGCTTGCGATTGCGGATGGCATTGGCGGCCGTGCCGAGCTTAAGACCCCATGCACGCTGTGGCCACGACTCGTCCTGAGGGACAACAAAGCCTCGTGGGACGTCGCAATGACCAAACTTCTCGTTAAACGCGTGCAACGACGGAAGCACCTTCTCGAGAAACTCGCTCTCCACCACATCAAACTTGAAACCGAGCGTGTCGAGTTCTTCCAGAGCGTCCTGGACATCTGGGGCCGTGCGTCCATTCTTGCGGATCAACTGCAATTGACGACCGAGATGGTACTTGAGCGACTCGGGAGGCCACTGATCATCGTTTGCCGGGGTGACAAAGGTCGCAGGGACGTCGCAATGCCCATAGATTTCCTTGTAGCATCGCAGTGCTGGAAGCAACTGCCGAACAAGACGACCAAACAGAACGTTCCAGCGATAGCCGAGACTACGCAACTCGGACTTGCTCTGGTTCACCTGGTCCGTGAACACGTTCTTGCTGAGAGTGCACCGCACAACGTAACCCAGCTCGTATCCCCAGGCCTGTTCTGGCCATCGTGCGTCTCCATGAGGCACCGTAAAGTCCTCAGGGAGGTCTGTGTGCCCATACACCTGTGGGAAGACGGTCAAAGCTGGCATCACGATCTCGTTCCAGACGCGGTTCGGTCGGTCTTCGTCAAAGGCACCGAGCTCATGGAGCTCCTCCCTGCTGCCACTGCTCGAGTCATGATCAATTAGACCGTTCTTCCAGCTCGTGTAGAGATAACCGAGCTTGGTACCATGCAACGACTTGTCCCAGACTCGCTCGTCCTCGTCTTCACCAATGAAAAACTTTGGTGGGACCTCCGAGTGCCCAAAGATCTCGTTGAATCGACGCAGGCCAGGCAGCAACAGCATCTTGAGCTTGTACTGGTTCTCCGTCCACAGGAAGTCCATGTCAATGAGCGTGCGGATCTGGTCTTCGGTCAGTGTGTCGCGCTGCTGACGCAAGAGCGCGACGGAGAAGCCGAGCTTGAATCCCCACGTGTTCTTGGGGTACCGCACGTCGCCCTTTGGCACCACGAACGGGAACCGCACGAACGTGTGTCCTTCCAGTTCGGCAAAGACCTTGAGTGCTGGCAGCAAGTGCTCTTCCCACACGTACGTCTTCCAGTCGTCGTACGGAAAGCCAATGATCTTGAGCATTGCGCGCTTGTACGCATTCGAGATGCCACGCGAGAAATTACGCACTCGCAGACCCAACGGCACGCTCCAGAGCTCTTCCGGCCACTCGCCACAGCCTTCTTCACCGGCCGCTGGGATCACAAAGTCGGTTGGGACGAAGAAATGACCTTCTTTCTCGTAATACAGGCGCAAAGCACGCAGAAAAAGCTCGTCTCTCTCGTTCTTGGGTTTGTACTCCACTGGCTTTGTATTGTCGTCGCAGTCTTCCTCGTCTGCGTCTTCTGAAGACGAGGAATCGTCCGTGGTGGTGGAAAACCAGCGACCGCCACACATTGATGAACTCATCTTCCACAGCGCATCATTCCCTGGGAACGCCACGACTGCCTTGCTTGTCGTCTGGAGCAGCAGACGACGCTGTGTGCCGGGCGTCTGTGTGCGTCGCGCCGTCGCCAGCGCACGCGCCACTGCGCGATGACCCCGTCGAGCGAGCATTCTGAGCCAATTGTGCCAGTGGCATATTTGAGCACCACTCGAATTTTATTTGACCAATCAAATCCTCATAATGTTTTATACCTGCTTTCTATTGGTTGAAAGTGTTGAATTCCAATAGTGGTGGTCGAATATGGAGCGTCCTAGGATTCTTTCAAGTCTTGGGAGCCCCCACGACGCAGAGATCACGTTGTAGGCAACGAAGAACAAGTCAATTTACTGATTGCCTCGATGATCTCTTCAAATATCAGGATTGGATCATGCTCAATCGCGTTATTGTGGTTAGCCCTATGTAATGACGAGTGGCTCGTGGCCACGGCCCTCGTCACCGCGTTTTCTCCGCCTTGAGATTGAATTGCTCTGCTTGGTTGCTCCATCTGACCACACTTTGATACGACTGGACATGGGGCCGTTTGAACACGACTGTCATCGTGTCTTGCCGTCGCACGACTTCAGCCATCCGAGCTTTAGTGCTTCCCCGAAGGTCGACGACCACATACTTTGTTGCGTTTAGCGGCGCAAGGGCTCCCAGTGAGCAAAACGAGACACCTCGAGAGGTGTCTTCTTACGGCCAGCACCTGCGACTAGCAACTCGATCCCCCACCGGTGGACTCCATCACTTAAAAAGAAGCTGGTGGGTTCTTCACCCACCCGGCTTCGATCCGGTCGTGGCACGCGGAAGAATCGCTCGAGATCGTGTATGATCGCCTACGTGGACGGCGTCCAAGCCATCATCCTTGCCATAAAGAAATAAGCAAACGCCTCTTCTTCTGGAAACCTGCCTAGTCGACGAGTGGACCTGAGTGAAAGGTACTCAAGCTCCGAAGCCGACATGTCCCGAAGTACTTCATGTATCAACTCCACCAACGAAGACACCTGTAATTGCGAAGCACGAACGGGGAACAGGACCCTCTGGAGATACCGCTCGGCTAATGGCGACGCGAAGCCGACATACCCATCCTGAGGAGTAAATAGCCCAGCATGAAAGAATTTATAGACACTCTCCAAGTCTCTATCTTCGAATTGTCTTGGCCCCCAGTATGGCGGTCGAGTGATATGTTCCCCGTAGTCCATCATCCACTGAGTCATAACCACTCGGACCGTTTCAGACATCGTCGTGTTCTGCAGTGAGCCAAACCATCGCTCCATGAGCTGAAGCACGTCCTTCGACAAGTAAAACAGGACCAGGTCTCGTTCACTTGGTTTTGACGCTCCGAAATGCGCACTCACAGCCTCATACACTGTGCAGAGTGAGCCAACGTGCCCATTGCAGTCGGATATAATCATTTGCATCAACGTTGGAGACTGCAACCATGCTGGTAATCCACTTGGTAAGCGTAGCACCGCCAGTGCTTCGTCATCCGTCAGAGTCAAGTACTCTCGCCACAGTTGCCGAGTCCACAAAGACTTGTGGAGAAGATCTGCTTCATCGGCGAGCACAGTATACGTCCCAGCGAAGACAAAACGAAGGGTAGGTGGGACTTTCAATGAAATCAACGTGTCCCAAAAGCTCTTCTCATGGAATTTACAAGCCACATAGTCCACCAAAAGCACGCAAATCACATCCAAGGGGATGGTGAACTCCTCTCTTTCGATGTCAATGCCATGACGACGAAAGAGCTCGATTGCTGTGACCGTAGGGTCATCAAAGGATATCTTGATGCAGTCAAACTGCGGAAAACGCTCAATAAATGCGACGAGGAGCATAGATTTCCCTGCACCCGGAGCTGCTTCGATCACCACGCGCAAAACGAGCATATATCCAATCGAGCAAGCGCGTTCTTGGCAGGAGATCGATGCCATTGGGGTCAATATGGTGTGATGTCACCGCGAGCTCGTCATACAGAGCCTTGTGCGGTTTGCTCCAAAGGTTTTGCTCCGTCATCGTTTCGGAAAGTCACAAACTATCTGAAAGTCCACACAAGTCACTCATCAGAGCAGATTATTGGATAATATCAAGATCAATACACTGCCATGTCGAAATGCCCGGTAGTTGTAACACGATCGTCTTCTTGCGATCTTTACACCACGGAATTGCAGTGCCACCACTCAGATGGCCGCGAATGTCGGTGTTAATGTATTCAGTCACGTCCAGCGACCCGAAAAAACCGCCGGAAGCGAACCGAGAAGGCTTGGACCGTGGCTTCTGCTCACTTTTAACGCCAGTGACTAGCAGCTCGATCCCCCACTGATGATTGCCATCGCTCAGAAGATTCCAGCGTCATCTTCGAAGGAGCAACTTTGGTTCGGGCGTGAAGCAGAGAATCGTTGGTCAAGACCTTGAACTACCGTCCATGAAGACGGAAGTATGACCATAATCTTCTTTGTGAAGACGTATCGAAACGCCGAGTCGATCGGAAAAAGACCCCCTTCGCGGTTGAGACAATTCCTCGAGCTCTGACGCAACCAAGTCGTACAGTACGCTTAAGGTCAAGTCGAGGAGTGACACGACGTTATGCCGTGGGACTTGAAGGGGAAATAGTGCCGTGGAAAGATACCGTCCTGCTAAAGGTGAGGCAAACTCGACATAGCTGGCACCTTGATAAGTCAGTAATCCAGCTCGAACCAGTCGGTATCGTCGAATTGACTTTGCAGCCGGATCGACGAACGTGAGATATCTTGATAGCGCATGGGCCAGCGACTCGTGACAAATCGGACGTTTTCCGTCAACAAAATATCGTCAAGTGAGCCAAACCATCGCTCCGTCTACCGCAGCATTGTTCCTGACAGGTAAAACGTCAGCAATTCTCGGCCGCTTGGTTGGTGTGTCTCAAACTGCGCACGCAACGCGCCACAAGCCACTCGAAGAGAGTCGATGTGCCCATTACAGTCGCGAATCATCAGCTGTATCAGCATTGGCGACTGTAACCGCGGCGGGAGCCAACTCGGAAGCTTGAGTAGTGTCGATGCTTCCACATCGGTCAACACGAAATCCTACTCGCAACAGCTGCCGCGGCCAAGATGAAGTCCTCAACAGTGTGGGCTCGCGGCAGACAACTTGTGTACTGGCCGGCAAAGACGAAGCCAAGATTGGGCGGGATGAACATCGCAACAAGCTCGTCCCAGAAGCTCGCCTCGTGGAACTTGACGCTGCGTCATCCACAACAAGCACTCGGATCTCGTCCGACGGGATATCGACACACTTGCTCGTCACATCAAAGCCATGACGACGAAAGAGTTCCGTCACAGTGGTTTCTGGGTCGTTGAAGGATATTTTGACGCAGTCAAACTGTGGGAAGCGTTTGATAAAGGCGTCAGGCATTGTGGTTTTGCCTGCGCCAGTGGCAGCTTCAATCGCTATGCCGAACGAACGTGACAAGATCTTGAACATTGATTCTAGTATACGCGTACGATCCAGGAGCCTAGCGTCTTCTGTATCTCTATTTGGCACTGTGAGCGGAGGCTTGGCAGCAAGCCTCTCATAGAGCTGTCGAGGCGATCTTGGCTGATATGACATAGGGGGATAGCAGGAATCAGGACTTGGTGCATTTTGGCTTTTGACTTCGAGCGAGGAGGCTACTTTGTCTCTTGGCGTCGTGGCTCTTAAACTGCACTGTATGTTGCATCCATCACACTAGATAGAGCTTCACTCGACCATCTTACTCTCGCATCACGCTACGACGCAGCATCAGCAGCACCATCAGGGTCGTCGTCGATCTCCGCCACCAAAATAAGTATCCAGCCAGTCCCCCTTTTACACAGCTCAGCAAGTTTAGCTGACAATGCTCGAGAATCTTGGCAAACTACACACTAACGACTTACTGTAGTGGCGGAGATTGACGACGACCCTGATCCGAACGAACGGCCAGTGAACATGTGCTCGTACTGCAGTTGAAATATTTAGTGTGTGGTTTCGCTCGGATACCAATCCATTTGTATTCGAAACGCCCGCCCATGGTGCCATGGGGTTCTTGTGCAGAGTCCTCTAGACAGCACTGCATGGCATTCTGCAATCCACCTCAGACGTCAAGAAGCATTCCTTCTCCAGATCCAAGTCATGTGGGACGACATATCCACCATCGGCGGTGCCATCGCCACGGCAGCCACAGCTGTGGCGGCCGGTGTCACGTTTGGTCAAGTGGAGGCACTCAATGACTCGGTCGTCAAATGTGCTAACTTCACGGCCAAGAACGCCGAGCAGAGCTTGACGCGCCATGTTGGCGAGACGGTCGGTGCCGGTGTCGCCACGGCCGCCACTGCCGTCGCGGCGGGTGTCACCTTTGGCCAGGTTGACGCACTCAACGACGCTGTTGTCGCGTGTGCTGAGGCCACGGCGAAGAGTGGTGCCATCGTCGGAAAGGAAGCACTCACGCTCGTCGATGGTATCACCGATTCCGTGCCGGTCGTTGGTCACGTGAAGGGAGGCGTCATGTACGCACTCGGAGAAAATGAACGTGGGGACCGCGCAATGAAAGGCGCCTCGCGCACCGTCGGGGTAGTTGCTGGAGGGGTTGGAGGCTTTGTTGTCGGTGGACCAGTCGGTGCTGTCGTCGGTGGTGTCTCGGGCGGAGCAGCCATGGACGGCCTGACCACAGGTGTCGATAGTGCAGTCCATGGCGAATTCAGGCCCAATGGCCAGATCGCCTGCTGGGCGGAGGTCGCCAAGGGTGAGGACGCCGGCCAAGTCGCCCGTGGGGTCATCGGTGGAATTTTGACACCAGTGATGGATGGTCTGGGTGGCTACTCTGCTGGTCGAGGATTCGCCAAGATTCAACAGGCCCGCAACGCGGTCGTAGCTGAGGAGGCGAACCAACCGTCAAGCGTCCTGGGCCCTAGGAACCTAATCAGGCCACCCAGGGTTACTCCCAAGCGAAAGACCGACAAGAGCGAAGATGATTGCGAGCCACTCAACCCTGCGCTCGATCAAGCGAAAGACGAGGACGAAGACGCAGCTGATCCCTCGACTAACAATGCCGTGTTATCACCAGAACACTCGGAGTTGCTGACGATGGAAGCTCGAGCGGCTAGCCTGACGACCACATAACATTGCTCAGTATAAGTGGCCTCGATAGGCTTCGTGACGACTGGATAACACTAATCAAGCTTGAAGCGAGACACTCATGAGAACTTCCTCTTCCGAGTCAAAGTGGCCTTGACCGTTCTGTTGACTTGGTTTAATTGTACCCCCCCCGTATACAGCTTCACTATTCTATCTTTCACAGTACGATCTCTTTCCCGCGACCACCTTCCTGGGTCTAACAACCTTCAACATCAAAAAGCCTAACCATTCTCTTCCCATTTAGACCTGTTACGAACTTGGTGTTCGTATAGAGAGTGATTGCGTGGACCCTGAGCCGCTTGAAGTTGGGGAGATCCATCCACGTTGTGGACGTCGGCCACTGCGTCATCCACAGGCTCTTCAGACCAGATTCGGCGACATCGTCCACACATTGCCTCCCTCCCTCAGCTCCCCATGCTCTTCCGTCGTGCGTCTTCGGCCTCTGCCACGCTCGCGGCGCGTCGTTCGCTGCTTGCCCACCGCGGCTTTGCCTCGGCCACGGCCGAGCGTGTGCCGCTCTTCATCAACGGCGAGTTCGTCCACTCCAAGACGGACAAGTGGATCGACTTGCGCAACCCCGCCACCAACGAAGTCATCTACAGCGTGCCGCAGTCCACCCCCGAGGAAATGCGCCACGCGACCGAAGTCGCCGCCGAGGCCTACAAGACCTGGAAGGAAGTGGGCGTGCAGCACCGTGTGCGTGTCATGCTCAAGCTCCAGCAGCTCATCCGCGAGCACACGGACGAGCTCGCGCTCTCCATCACCAACGAGCAGGGCAAGACCCTTGCCGACGCCAAGGGCGACATCTTCCGCGGCCTCGAGGTCGTGGAACACGCGTGCTCGGCGTCCTCGCTCATGATGGGTGAGACGGTCGAGAACCTCGCGTCGGCCTTGGACACGTACTCGTACAAGCAGCCATTGGGTGTCTGCGCGGGTATCTGTCCATTCAACTTCCCAGCGATGATCCCATTGTGGATGTTCCCTATTGGCATTGTGGCCGGCAACACGTACGTCCTCAAGCCGTCGGAGAAGGACCCAGGTGCCGCCATGATCCTTGCCCGCTTGGCCAAGGAAGCTGGTCTCCCGGATGGTGTGCTCAACATCATCCACGGTGCCCACGACGCCGTCAACTTCATCTGTGATGCGCCAGAGATCAAGGCCATCTCGTTCGTCGGTGGCAACCAGGCGGGTGAGTACATCCACGCCCGTGGTTCGGCCAACGGCAAGCGTGTGCAGTCCAACTTGGGTGCCAAGAACCACGCCGTGATCATGCCTGACTGCGACAAGGAGCAGGCCATTGGCGCGCTCGCTGGTGCTGCTTTCGGTGCCGCTGGCCAGCGTTGCATGGCTCTCTCGGTCGTCGTTTTCGTTGGCAAGACCAAGGAGTGGGTCCACGAGATCGTCGAGAAGGCCAAGGCCATGAAGGTGAACGGTGGCTTGGAACCAGGCACGGATGTTGGTCCACTTATCACCAAGGAGGCCAAGCAGCGCGTGGAGAACCTCATCCAGGCCGGTGTGGACCAAGGCGCTGAGTTGCTTCTCGATGGCCGTGGCGTCAACGTGCCAAAGTACCCTAACGGTAACTTCGTTGGCCCAACCGTCTTGAACAACGTGAGCACGGACAACATCGCCTACACGGAAGAGCTCTTCGGCCCAGTGCTCGTGTGCACGTCGGTGGACACGCTTGAGGAAGCCATCGAGTTGATCAACCGCAACCCATACGGTAACGGTACGTCGATCTTCACGTCGTCGGGTGCGGCTGCGCGCAAGTTCCAACACGAGATCGACGTCGGCCAGGTCGGTATCAACGTGCCAATCCCAGTGCCTCTTCCATTCTTCTCGTTCACGGGCTCGCGTGGCTCGATCCGTGGTGATATCAACTTCTACGGCAAGTCGGGTATCAACTTCTACACGCAGATCAAGACCATCACCGCGCAGTGGGAATACAACGAGAAGACTCAGTACGGCACGGTCATGCCAACGCTCGGTACCAAGTAAGTGTCAGTTCGGTGCTTCATGTGAACGTGAGGAAAATAAATGAATTGAATGGATTCAATTGGACAACAACTTAGTGCGAATACCTTGTTTCATGCGTTAATAACGTCGGCCGCCTCGGCCACGACCACCACCACGGCCTCCTCCTCGTCCACCATAGTTGTTTCCACCATAGCCGCCGCCATATCCCCGACCACCACCTCCACCGTATCCGTCGTTTTCAGTTTTTTCTTCATCAACATCCGTGATCTCCGTCTCTTTAAGCTTCCGGGCCTCAGGTTCCTTCAGCGTACACCGATTCGACTCGTACTCACTGATGAACATCGTCAATTGACCAGCGGCGTTTGCTGCACCCGTCTTCGCATTTGTGCTCAGTCGTGGCACAACTTCTGTCGCAATGAGAATGAGAAGCTTGTGGAACTGGTTCTTGTAGTGACGCAGCAGCTCATAGCCGGCAACTTCGAGGATCGTCAGCAATACTGGGGCGGTCATCAGGTCGGGAGACTCGTTCACCAATCGAGCAATCCACACCCAGCAGTCACCGATTCCGATTCCAGCCGGCTGAGGGCTGCCATCCCAGGGTGTCGTTTGCATGACAGCAGCGAGGACCGCGGTAACCATCGTCATGCGCTTGGTGTACTCAGTGATATGCTCCAATCCATCGGGGTCTTTTGTCTCGCCCACCGCTGGCTCGAAACCGATGGACATACGGTACTCCTTCATCGATTGAGATTCGGTCTTCCCCTTGTACTCTGGGATTGTGTACATGCACATCTTGTTCAGATAGCCAAGGATGACATCAGTGAGCTCTGACGTATGCACACATGACATCATAATCACATAAGCGAGCGGGTAGCATGATCTGCAGAAACACGGGTGCGTGAGGACGATGCGAACGCAGACAGTGGCTGACCTATGATACGTACTTGTAATCCAAGATCACGCGGGCTTGCTTGGTGAGGTTGTTAGCGACCACATCAAGAGCAAAGTTGAAACAACCTTCACTGTGATTCCTTGCAGTCTGAAACAAGCTGCGGATTTTGTCCACAGCTGCGCGAATCTTCGAAGGGGCCGAGGAAATCTGGTTGCATGCAACTCCAGCCTGTGACAACAAGAACAGTGAGGAGCTGTTGTCGTCAGCAGTCTGGGGCTAGCTACCCACCTGTTTCTTGATTTCAACACGGAGCGCTTTGATCGATGGGTCGGGATTGTCCAAGATGTCGCTACACATTTTCTGGAGCGCCTCATGGCGATCCAATCGCGCATGGGCGGCTGTGATATGTTCCTTGGATTGCTGTTGTGCAGCCTTCTTCGCCTCTGCCCGCTTCTTCTGTTGCTCATCTTGGGCCTTCTTCTTCTCAGCTGCGTCTGCCGCAGCTTGCGCTTCGTCCGCTTTCTGCTTCTGATCGGCTTCTAGCTTTGCCTTCCGTTCTGCTTCCTCTGCTGCTTTCTTGTCTTGCTCTTGTTTCAGTTTCTGCATCGACCAGACTGTTAACGTCCGCCATTCTTGCAACCCTGCGTTTTCTACAGATCAAACCTGCTGTCGAGCCTCTTCAACCTTGCGTCTCGCCTCCGCCTCTCGTTCCTGGGCTTCAAGCTGGGCGCGGGTCTTGGCCTCCTGCTCCTTCTTGAACTTGGTCAGCGCCTTTTCGACGTCTGCCAAAGCGGATCGCTCCATGCTGTGGATCTTTAGACAAAGTGGTTGGTCAATGAGGCGTTGCCTAGGACTCTAACTCGATCAACGCCTACCTGCTGCAGCTGCTTGATGGCACGCGCTTCCACTTCCGTGTGCTGATCAGGCAGAGCATCACTTAAAAGCTATTCCAGCAGTAAAGTCACAAGGCATGCACCTACACGCCGCATGATCGACTGGATACTGGAGTCATCAGAGCTCGTAGTCTCCAATCGCTCCAACTTCTCCTCGGCATCCAGCCGCGTGGCCTTGAGCGTCTCACACAGCGATTGATACGCCGGGCTCATCGTCACGGCGTTGGCAGCGCGTCGTTCGCACGATCGCTCGACATTCCGAAGCAATTCTATCACACCATCACTCTAAAACGTCAACAAAACTCGCCCTTCACTGCTCAGATCGCAGTCAAACGCACGCACCCTGTCGAGACGCCGTATTGAGAGCCATCGCCGGCTTGGTGGACGCAAAGAGCGAGTCAAAGGCTTCGTCCTCGTCGTCCTCCACCTCGCTCGACTCGCTCGTTTCCTCATCACTCGGCGCACGCAACCGAGGCCGCGGCGACGCCTTTCCGACCACATCGAACGGATCTCGATACGCCTTGATCTCCTCTTTCCATCCATCTACCCCACGCGTCGTGAAGCCCATCGCTTCCTCCTCATACTCATCGTCGTCGTCGAGGCCAATCTTCATGTTGCTTCGGGTGGCAAACCGCGAAATGGCCAACAATACCCACACTAAGTGCGCATGCGTACTTAACGACCTAAATTAGACCACATAGGTCAGTATACCGAGGGTGTGCCCCTGGTCGACCCGTGAAATGGGTTTGGGTTCTTAACGGGTCGACCCGTAAGTGACCCGGGCCGGGCCCTTGGGGGTTCCTCCACCAGTCAATAGCGCCCAGATAGTGGAGAGCTCCATCCGCGTGACTCGAAAATCACTCGACTTCTTCCTGTGGATCTCGGAATCGCTTACTACAGAACCATGGTGAGTAAAGCGCGAGGATGGCGGGCCAATGGCGAGCGCACTGTGGTGAGCAGCGGCGGTGAGCGTGCGAGCGAGCGACTCGCGAAAGCGCGGACGAAAACCACCGAGTTCGGCGCGAGAACGACGCAAAAGACCGCGAGCACTCTTTCGACCGATCGCGCCAATAGTTGGACACATAGCGACCATGCACGGCGGGCAGCAGTGCTGTTGGACGGCCATAGTGCTTGGGGAAGCCTCGTGGAACGCACCGGATCGTCCAATCACCACCACTGTCGCGCTGCGCCGTTCTGCCCCCATCAACCCATTCGTTGGTGGTTCGTGCGACTGACCGCGTGCGATGCTCTGTAGCCACGTGATCTTCTCCACCCAACTGCCTCTGAGGAAGCCCAGAAGCACAAGCTCAAGCGCTTGGTACAGGCCCCAAACTCGTACTTCATGGACGTGAAGTGCCCTGGCTGCTTCAACATGTACGTTGCGGTCGTTGCTTCCTTTCTCAGTTTCCTCGACGACTGACGAGCTCTTGTGATCTTGCAGCACCACGGTGTTCAGCCACGCCCAGACCGTTGTCCTCTGCGGTTCGTGCTCGGTGATGCTCTGCCAGCCAACCGGTGGTAAGGCTCGCTTGACGGACGGCTGCCAGTACCGCAAGAAGACGGAATAAATTAGTGTGGGCCGCGGCCGACGACGACCGAGTCTCTCTCTATTTTCCTCTCTCGAGTGGCGCTGTGACAGTAGAGATAATGGCGGGTTAAGCGAAGATGAAGAACAGGAACCGGCGCATCGACGCTGCTTGGTGCGCGAGTACTTTGTATCTCTCCCTTCGTCTGCCGTCGTGTTTTCATCAGGACGCTTCTTTGGATTTGATTGCCTTAGCGCTTCTAACGCCACTGAAAAAGCAAGAAGTTGTGAGCAAGGGTCCTTTTTGTTCATGTCTACCCACGTTATACGCAACCAACTGCCTTTGGACGCAATGACGCACACAACGAACGCCGTTCCTTTGCGGCTAGTCTTTCTTCTTTTTCCCGTTCATGTTCACATTATGCTTCGTCGCGGTTATAGCGTCCACGTAAAAAAGACAAGGGACCATCGACTGAGGGCCCCGCGAGCCATCGACACTACGCTCTTTACGCATGGATCGCCGTTCGATCCTTCTCGGCCACCGTCCACAGACTGTCGTCTTCGAGGTCGAGACGTTCCGCCAGCGCCATGATCGAGCCCGTCTCCAACAGATACGACACCAGCTTGTCGTTCGAACTCATCATCTCGTCGAGCGCGTCCAACGCGAGATGGTCCGCTTCCACCGTCTCCGTCGACGTCTCCTCCACCTCCACCTCAGCGTCGTCCTCGTCCTGATCCGATTCAACCGAGTCGTTGTCCTCGTCTCTCGGTCGATGACGTCGTCCAGGAGTCGACTTGCTCTCGCTCCCGGCGGTCTCATCTTCCGACGACGAGTTGCCTGTGTTGCTGCTGCCTCTCTTCTCTGGTCCATTCTTCCCATTCGTACCCTTTTGCTGTTGCTGCTGCTGCCCCTTTTGCGCCGCCTTGCGTTCCTTGGTGCGCTGTCGCTTCTTCTGACGCTTGTTGCGCTTGGACGCCTGCTTGGCCTGCTTCTCATTCGTCTCCTTCTCCGTCTCTTCCTTCCACAGACTCTCTTGATACTTGAGGTGGAAGACCGTACAGTCACAGTTCTTGCACACGTTGCACTTGCATTCGTCACAGAAGAACGTGTCATTCGAGTGCTTGGAGAACGGGCCGAGACAGATCGCGCATGTGACGAAATGCTGCTGCCATATGCGTGACGCCCGCTTGGCCACCGTTGCAGATTTGTGCGAGACTAGCGTCTCTATATTTGCAGAAGCCATCAGACTGGCATACGGGTTGGGAGAATCTGTTCTTTTCGCTTCCATCTCGCCGACTTGGAGAATCCGTTCGAGTCCTTCCAAGGCCATCATCACCATGCTCGTCTCCTCCAAGAGGTTTCCTAAAATCTGAATGCAGCCTTCGTTCACCAGATATTCGATTTGACTGTCCGAACCACACGATGTCGCGTTCAACACGACCCAGCACGCCTCACTCTTCACCTCCGCATCCGTCGTCTCCGACGATGCCAAACCCATCAACGACGGGATGCATCCCGAATCCAGGACATGCTGGATCTGGTCCACCGTACCCGCAGCAATGTTCGACAATGTCCAGCACGCTTCCTTCTGGATCTCGCGGTTCGAATGGGCGATCAAGCGTCGCAACGACGGCACGGCACCGCATTCAATAATGTGTTGCGTGTAGTCGTGGTCGTCCTCGGCGCACACAATGTTCCCGATTGCACGGAGTGCTGGCTTGGTCACACGCCACGATGAATGGCTCAAGAGCTCCACGAGTCGAAAGCACACGTCCGAGTCCACGACCGCCTGGATATGCGAGCTTGGGCCATCGCACAAGTGCGAAAACGCCCAGCAAACATGACTGAGGATTTCCGTATCGGTACTGGTGAGCATCTGCGCATCGAATACGACAGATACCTCGATCAGATTCTATACAACTGAAATGAATGTGGAGATGGACAAACCTTGGCGAGATATGGTAGAATAATCGTGATGTCAAACACTGGACGTGGTTGGCCGTCACATAAATTGCTCAGCGTCCACGTGAGGATACGCAAGAGCGAAAGACGGTCCCATGGTGTCTTCTTTAGCTGGCTGACCAACGGAATCAACGCGCCTGCATTCAAGACCAAGTCACGCGTCGCCGAGCCTTCACCAGCGAGGTTGCCAAGTACCCACACGGCTTGTTCCAACACCTACAACCCGTCTGCGTATCAGCCAACTGCCCATGAAGTCACGATTGCTAGAGTCGTAATATACCTCCTCGTTTGACGAATCCAAAAGCGAGACCAGCGTCGGGATCACACCATTCTGCAGCAGCACCGACGTGTTGTCGGTCGCACCCGCCGCAATATTCGTCAATGCCCACAGCGCTTCCACTTGCAACGTCGGGCGATCTCGCAGACGCAACCATTTGATCAATCGCGGCGTCCAGTTCTTTTCGAGCATCTACAAAAAAAAAAAACCATTTTCAAGTCAGCGTCCTAGGTTCTTTTAGCAACCACCTTTTTGTAAGATCCCCACCTGACGAATGAGCAGATCGCGCTCCGACGAGAGCAAGACACGCAATTTCTTGGCTGCTTCGAGCTGCACATCCGCATCCTCCGAGTTCAACCCGACGTCGATCTTGTGCAGATCGCCCTGGAAGCTCGCAGACGCCACGATGCTCGCACTGGCGGGATCCAGCGGCGCCACAGTGGACGGCAAGCCCGGCGCATGCGTCAGTGGATGGTGGTGATGGTGGTGACCGTGGCCATGACTGTGGCCGTGACTGTGGCCATGGGCATGAAGTGTGGACGTAGCGGCCATGGTCGTGGACGTGGCACTCGCGGCGGCCCCGACTAACCCGGTTAGGCCTTTCGGATGGTGGTGGATCGTGGTCGTCGTCGAAGTGACCAAGGTCGCGTTGTTGGCGCGGTGGGTGGACTGATGGTGGTGCACAATATCGCCGTTCTCCTTGCGCAAAGTCGAACTCGTACTAATGTTCGCCGCCTTCTTGTTCATATTCAGAGCCGAGAGCGAAGTCGGCAGCGCGGCGACCGTCGCAGCCGTGAGCTCCGCGACGTTAGACCTGGTTAGGAACTGCTTCTGCTGCTTAGACTTGGTGGTGGTGCTCATCGACGAGCTCTCTCGTCAAGCCGCGAGAGAACCCAACGAGGGAGATACCGAAGAGCGAAAGAAAGCAGACTAGGGGAACCCACAACGCGCGCACCTCCTCGTCTAGTTCTGTCGCGCACACTCTCTCTCGTAGCGATCAATCACCGCCGTCCGTGGCTGATAGTCGCGGACTTTTAGACCACGGTCGTGAGAGACCACTTGCCGTCACTTGGTTAGCTCTGCTCCTCGCTCCTTCCGTCGGCCGAGGGGCGTGTAATAGGGGCGATGGGCCCCCGCGGTTTTCGTCCCGAGGGAACTATTTCGTACCTAAATTGTACCTAAATCGTAGCTTTTAGATACACATCGTCCCCTATTGGTGGAAATGTCGGGCATCGAGTGGACCACATGAAGAAAATAGGGTGGCTGAAAGAGCGAGTTGGCGAAGCGCTTGGTGTCGAAACGCGGCGGGCTCTGATACTTCTTGTACGAAACTTGAAGCAGCTTCTTCTGGATTCGGATGGATCGACGACAGACACGCATCCGCCCAGCTGTGTGGTAAACAGAGATCCCCGTGAATTGCGCTTGACTCGTCACCTCCAAACGACCGCCGTCGGCCCATGCGACGACCCGAACCCACGACACAACGGACCCGCTGATTGGTTTGACCCAGTGGGTGATTGGGTGATGGGTCCTTGCGCAATATGGATACACTTTGGATCACTTCTGCTGACCGGACGGTTTCGGAAGTTGACTCCCAGCTCCCAGTGAGCTCTGTGGGGGCACATTGCACTCCCATACACCAAGAGTTTCGGTTTCCCATAGGATTCGTTTGTGTTTTGGAGCTAGCACACGATAGAATATTATACGAGAGAGTATTGCTGGGTCGTAATGCCGCCGAAGCGGTGTCGTTCCGGTGGAATGGTAAGCAGCTGTCTGCTCTGACCATGGGAAATAGATATACAGAATCACATCACGTATGGAAGAGCTCTTCCTCTACGAGAAACATAGTATATCCTCAAATGGCTACATTGTGTGGTCCACTGCAATTCAAGAAAAAGGAGTTCTTCATAAGGGCATTCCTGTATCGACGCCGCGGGCGCTCAACATGAATTTGGCTATTAACTGCAGTCTCTGTGACTCACTCACGATCTGACAGCGAAGTACTTCAAATTATTACTTGAAAATATGCGATCGTCGGCTCATCACAGGCAGGGCAGGAGCTACTCGCTCACGTTCAATCGCATCCTTCTTCTTGATCCATTGACCCAGGCGACCAGCGACCCACTGGCTTGGATACTCCACCAAATGGTACGACACCGTGCTCAATAAGAACGTCAACCCCCACACCGCAAAGAACTTGTTGTAGTACCCCTGACGACGCACCCAGTCCGAGTAGATCACAAAGCTGTGCAACAAGTACATGGAGAAGCTGATCTTCCCCGCGTACCGCAACAGACACCACTCCAACAAGGACGACACCACCCCAGGAAGAAGCATCTCACACACGATGATCAGAGACACATTGGCAGACACAAAGTGGCCGCCAGACGTCTGCGGAATCGGGTTCTCGAACACCCAGGAGAACACCAGTCCGCCGAACAGCACGCTGAACAAGATCGCCAGAGACGACATCTCCACGACACGCAGCACCAGCCAATGGTACCAGCGAAACACAAACTGGCGCTTCGTGATCCACTGATCGGCCTTGACGTACACGATCGCCGCCATCGACCCACAGATAAACGTCGGCAGGTGTGGCTTCAACGGCATGTGGTCGCCACGGCTCCAGTAGAAGCCAGAGTACGCGACGAGGTATCCCAGCGGCAGCATCGGCACGATCCAGAACTTCTTCAGTAGCAGCACCATCATCACAAACACGGGGATGAGAAAGTAGTAGGCGATCTCAAGCGGCAGCGTCCAGAAGACATGGTATCGGTACTCAAACTTGAACGTGAGCACCTTCCAGAGGTTGTAGTTCTCCGGGTGGTGCACGAAGAAGAGCTTCTCCTTCTGTGGTGGCGAGTACACCAACAAGTACGTGGCCACGATCGCGAACAGTGGATACACGCGCAAGAAACGACGTGCGAAGTAGTCCAGCAGCGCCCACCCCCAACGCTTGTACGACACCTTCTCATTCAGTAGCGTGCGGGCCTTCTTCTCGAAGATCATCGTGAGCAGGAACGCCGAGAGCACGAAGAACGTGTCGACTGCTGGCTGACCAATGGGGATCCCCATGTACCCAACGTGCTGGACGACGACCATCATGGCCGCGAGACCTCGCAGTCCATCAAGGAACAGAATTTTGCTTCCTGCATTTGGTGGCGCGGGCTTCTGCACGTCTGACTTCTTGTTGATTGAGGACGATGTGCGTGGGGAGTCGGACGAGTCTTCTGTCGGCGGCTCGATCTCGGAGTCAGATGCGCGTCGAGGGATGAGCAGGGCGTCGTCCTTAGGGGAAGCATCATCGCCGGCGTATTCAGCGTCAGCAACCGTGTGGGCATGAGCAGGAGAGGTGGGCATGGTCACCCCAGGCGTAGACGACGAACGACGCTCTTGCAACATGGAGTCTGGAGTTGGTTTGTGTTGTCCAAGCCGTAGGTTTCGGAGTGGTGATCGATAGTTTGTTGCAGCCTGCCCACAGATTGCTCCTCTTTCCAGTACCAGAATGGCGCCTCATCTGTGTTCTGCTGACGCACTTGTCGATCTAGCAATGCTTAGTTCGGCGTTCAGACAGCTTAATTCTCCGTGTCCACGACGTCCATCGTGGCGGCAAGAACAGTCACTGGATCTGCTTTGCACTTAACTTATGTGTATTATGCTGCGTCACCAAGAAATGTGTGGATTACAGGGTCACCATGAGGAAGTACCGCATCGATGCGGCATTTCATAGTATGATGACATCATACTATGAAATGCCTCATCCATTTCATCCATCCTAAGCATATAATGGATAGAATGGATGCGGCATGTCAATAACAAACGCTGTATGTATTGTTTCCACATTGAATGAGAGAAGCTTTGAGGATCCGTCCCCCACTCAGTGATGACCTGAGACCTCAAAGTCCACACCGAGCTCGTTGCACCGAGATGCTCGATGTGGACCACATATTATTGTAGCCATCTAATAAAAAGAGGGTTTGTCAGTGTTGAACTTTGATGGTGTGAAGGTCAACCTCAATAAACTGTCTGAGGAGTTTGGGCTTCGCTGCTCGGGCTGGCGCGCGTCGGCGCATGCATCTAACCTGGATGCTGGTAACTACGCGCCAAACAACACGAAACGACGAATCTGACTGTTTGCACTCATATGAAGATCCATTTCCTGGAGACGGTCAAGTTGTGCGAGACCTCAGTGCGACTTTCGACAGTCATAGTATATCACAGCCAGGCAGTGCCGCCTGCAAAACGGCCACCCACGTTGTCTTCTTCGATTAAGGGTGGATCCGGCGCGTGCAGTCATGTTTGGTTCGCTATCTGGCTGACTTAATTGTCCTATTTTCAAATCGGAAAGGGAGGAGCGACCACGTTGACTCGGGGAGTTGGGATCGATTTCAATGCTGTGAGCGGTAAAAAGAAGTCCGAGGCAGCCACGAGAGAGGACAGACGAAATAACGATACTCTGCATATGGGGAATAATTTACCAAGCTCTACGCGGTGGATCTGCTCTGTATCTATTTTGTGTTGTGTGACCAAATGGTGTGTGGACGATGCTAAGTTACCCAAATCGACTCTGTCATCCACCCGTGTCATAGCTCTCCCATGGCAGATCGTATGGATCACACTCGCATGAACATGGGTCCAGTGGGATCTTCCACATCTTTACACAAATGGCTACGTTATGTGGGCCAAGTGGATTACCTCTGTCCCCTGGCGCGAAGATCTCGGTGTGTGACAGTCTAGCTGATCGTGTCCACCGTTGCGACGACATGGTACGTCGGTCTCTGGCCATTTTATTACTGATTGGTGGACGGATGCCGCTGCTCGAATTTTTCTCACCCAATGTGAAAGGAAGGCATACAGTGTTTGTTTGTTGAGTTGCCGCATCCATTCTATCCATCATATGGTTCTCTTCTTTGGCTGTCAGCCATTGTCGCAATGGTAGTTGCTAGAGCCGATCTGGTCCTTACTTGGATCGTATGCTCGTTCTCCAAAATTCTTTTCTCGTTAGGTAGAGTGGTAGGATCATCGTGTCCACTATTGATCTGTCGATGGATGGTGGATGGATGGTGGATGGATGGGATCAAGTGGTTTTGAGTCCTTCCAACTTCCTCCAGACAGTACGTTTTTCACTAATAATGGCCTTGGTTACTCATCGTTGGACGGCTAGATCGATTGTGGCTACGTTGAGTGCATCTACTTGGTCTCTGAAGGGCGGATGGATACATGTAAAACAAGTGGAGCCGTCCAAGCAGATTGTTTGAAGCACCACTAGCCGAAATCAACCACCCTAACTAACCTGAAGAAATACCGTACATGAGTTGATCATGACCGAGTAATCCCAGTTTGTTAGATTGTATTAGCCATTAGCGCACAGGGATTCAAGAGATACTACCCCGCAAAAAAAAAAAAAAAACGGGCGGACGTCCGTCCGGCGGCATCGGCCTAAGACCGAGTAATCCCAAACAAAGCTAACAACAATAGTATTGCTGAAACCAATCATCTCAAGCCAAACCGCTACCACATTCTATGACACAAAGAGAGGTGGGGGCACCCTCGAACACTGGGCTTAAAAAAAAAAGAACTGCGTCGCCTAGAAAGCGGTCACGTCGGATTCATCACCACGCGAGTATGAGCCGTCTGAGCTGTCGCCAGGAAATGGGACCTCACTCGAGTCGTCTGATCCATTTTCCATCTTGTGAGAACGAGCCATACGATCTATCATCAGGGGACCGAATTTCATCCGAGTCCAAGTCGTCCGAGCCATCTTGAGAAAACGAGCTGTGCGAGCTATCGTGAGGGAACCGAATTTCGTCGGAGTCCGAGTCGTCAGATCCATCCTGAGAGAACAAGCCGTGCAAGCCATCATCGGAGGATGATCCATGGGAGTTAGCCGCACTATTTGGTGCATCAAGGTTGGATGCATGAACCGAAGCGCCCCAGTCGGAGCAACGAGGCCCAAACTCCTCAGACAGCTTCTTGAAGTTGATCTTCACACCATCAAAGTTCAACACACAGTCCGATAGACCGAGCGCCTTCACGTTGTTCATCAAAGCGAGACACTCGGGAACCAAATACATACAGTCGAGATCCTCGCTAGATGAGTAGCCCACTGGCGGTAGCAACTGCCATCCCATGTTGTCTTGGCAGGCATGGACGTTTGGGTTCGATGCGAGGGGCCGGAGAGCTGAGTAATCCTGCGGGTGACACTCGCTGGTTTCTTCGTAGGCTGATGCGACGGCGAGAGATGCGGTTGAGGTGATGGCAGCGAACTTCATTGTTGCTGTTGCTGTTGTTGATGGAGGGACGTTGTGGAATGAGCGGGATGGATTGGATCTTGCACCACTATGGGCAGACTCGGTTGTTTGGCATGATGTGCAAGAACGATGGGTAGAAAGGATAGCGGCGTACGACCACTGAAAGCTGCTGGGAGGTTTTATGATGAGTTCGCATCTTGGTCATATCCATCCATTTATCTTGCACTTTATTAGGAACTCTTCAATCTGTTCCCATGTTCTCTATAATATAGTTTCATCATATATCGTATATATCGGTTTATACAGCTTTTAGTGAACACATTTATCCGGGCCGCAAGCCCAAGTATAATAAATGACAGGCTCAGAGCAATCAAACTTCCACTTACGACATCACGGATGACTAGGCAGATTGTCGAATGTAGAGCTGAGGGTAGCGGCACGGTCAGGCTTGAACTCAGAAAGCACACCCACGAGCTTTCGATACACTGTAGGGCGACTAGAACCAGGATTATTGGTAGACATGAGTGTTGTCACAGTTCCTAGAGAAAGCACACTTTTGCACAGCATCTTGAGGAGGCACAAAGTTCATCGACAAAAAAAGAAATCGGAGATGACCGGCCCTATGGATGGCTCAAACCATTTTTTTTTGCTGATGCATATTCCGACTGTCTATGGCCTACGCCAAGAGATTATGTGGCCCTGACAGGGACGCCCTCGTATGCCTGACTGGCGTATCACTTTTGAGGTCAATACAGTGGCTCTGATGGGCTCAGCGAGAATGCCTCAAATAAAGGGTTGTCGCACTTGAGATGTAGTAGCAGAATCTGCTAAAAAGCTTGCCCAAGCTTTTCCTGTGCTTGGGCAGACTAATAATGTAGTCTCAAGCTTCGACTGGTTTCCAGAGCGCTTCACTCGTAAGAACCCTTCTGATGATGGCCAGACATTTTGGTTGTTGAGCTCGTTTTTGCTTCAGATCGACTCAGATTTGGACTGCGACCAATGTTGCCATTGAGTGCTCGCTCCCTGTGACGTCCTGCACCATTGTTGGTGCTGCTTGCTTCCGACCCCGCAGCGCCGTGGTCTTCCATCCGTCACACGCCAAGCCCTTCGCCGCGGGGGTTTCACCACTTAGAGTTCGTGTACTCAAACCCAATGTAAATAACGCCCTGGGTATGGCCAAGCCTTTGCCACGCAGTTCCGAATGCAGCAGCTTCGGCTGGACGGTCGTTGGAGTTTCTGCCGATGGCTGCTAATTTGGAACTCCAAAAAAAACTTACGGCTTGGACGACACAAACCAACTCCAAACTCCATGCTGCAAGAGCATCGTTCGTCGTCTACGCCTGGGGTGACCATGCCCACCTCTCTTGCTCATGCCCTCACGGTTGCCTACGCTGAATACGCCGGCGATGATGCTTCCCCTAAGGACGACGCCCTGCTCATCCCTCGATGCGCATCTGACTCCGAGATCGAGCCGCCGACAGAAGACTCGTCCGACTCCCCGCGCACATCGTCCTCAATCAACAAGAAGTCAGACGTGCAGAAGCCCGCGCCACCAAATGCAGGAAGCAAAATTCTGTTCCTTGATGGACTGCGAGGTCTCGCGGCCATGATGGTCGTCGTCCAGCACGTTGGGTACATGGGGATCCCCATTGGTCAGCCAGCAGTCGACACGTTCTTCGTGCTCTCGGCGTTCCTGCTCACGATGATCTTCGAGAAGAAGGCCCGCACGCTACTGAATGAGAAGGTGTCGTACAAGCGTTGGGGGTGGGCGCTGCTGGACTACTTCGCACGTCGTTTCTTGCGCGTGTATCCACTGTTCGCGATCGTGGCCACGTACTTGTTGGTGTACTCGCCACCACAGAAGGAGAAGCTCTTCTTCGTGCACCACCCGGAGAACTACAACCTCCGGAAGGTGCTCACGTTCAAGTTTGAGCACCGATACCATGTCTTCTGGACGCTGCCGCTTGAGATCGCCTACTACTTTCTCATCCCCGTGTTTGTGATGATGGTGCTGCTACTGAAGAAGTTCTGGATCGTGCCGATGCTGCCGCTGGGATACCTCGTCGCGTACTCTGGCTTCTACTGGAGCCGTGGCGACCACATGCCGTTGAAGCCACACCTGCCGACGTTTATCTGTGGGTCGATGGCGGCGATCGTGTACGTCAAGGCCGATCAGTGGATCACGAAGCGCCAGTTTGTGTTTCGCTGGTACCATTGGCTGGTGCTGCGTGTCGTGGAGATGTCGTCTCTGGCGATCTTGTTCAGCGTGCTGTTCGGCGGACTGGTGTTCTCCTGGGTGTTCGAGAACCCGATTCCGCAGACGTCTGGCGGCCACTTTGTGTCTGCCAATGTGTCTCTGATCATAGTGTGTGAGATGCTTCTTCCTGGGGTGGTGTCGTCCTTGTTGGAGTGGTGTCTGTTGCGGTACGCGGGGAAGATCAGCTTCTCCATGTACTTGTTGCACAGCTTTGTGATCTACTCGGACTGGGTGCGTCGTCAGGGGTACTACAACAAGTTCTTTGCGGTGTGGGGGTTGACGTTCTTATTGAGCACGGTGTCGTACCATTTGGTGGAGTATCCAAGCCAGTGGGTCGCTGGTCGCCTGGGTCAATGGATCAAGAAGAAGGACGCGATTGAACGTGAGCGAGTAGCTCCTGCCCTGCCTGTAATGAGCCGACGATCGCGTCTTTGAAGTTCTCTAAAAAGCACCTAAAAGCACTTGAAAGTTGGCAGCGAATTTAGTGATGGACCCGAAGAAGTCCATTCAATCCACCGCACCCTCATCACGAAGCCAACTCACCCTACGGATGTCCAATGACGTTGGGCATTGGCAGGAATCTCCTACTGCTCTATCTCGTCCGTCTTGGAGCGACCATAGTTCCTTCGGTGAAGTCTGAAGGGTAGGTCATACAATTGTATGTAACACGATATACCACTGATCATCGTCTGCTTGAAAGTTGTCAGCTCGTGGGTGGGTCACAGACACCACAGCTATTAGTGGTCAGTGAAGCCCCCTTTCTGCGCGTCGATCGCTCAGTCATGTGTAACCGCACTTTTTGCTTGGTGGGCTGCACTGGAGTGCGTGTCAGTTATCATAGCATGAATGAGTCAAGTGATCAGGACGTTTGAGGCGAGCAAGCTTGCAGACTTCTCTCTGCTACTCTACTCTATAATGGGTATGGTACATCTAACGCATGAGAAGTAGGTCTTCTAGAGTTCCCGTTCAGGTCTCACTTTGAGGATGAGAAGCCGACAGTACTGTATTGATCTGTGTTATGCGCACAACACTGCAACCCACCACGCCAAGGAAAGGGATGTTGATGATGAAGGCGAGGTTCTATTGAGCGCAATATAAGGCAAAAGAGTTCTTTCTATCTAGATATGATTTGGCATGTGTTGACTGTATCGGTGTGCTGCTGCAGCAAGTAATGAGTGCGGTACTGTACAATGACTGAGGGACCGATTGGAAGGAGAGCAGAAACTAACTGCGGTCTCTGCGACCTACCTAAGATCTGGCATCTCAACGTATTCACAAGTAGTGGGGGTTTGAACTGACATTCGCGTCACAACTGGCAGAGCAGGAGCTGCTCGCTCACGTTCAATCGCATCCTTCTTCTTGATCCATTGACCCAGGCGACCAGCGACCCACTGGCTTGGATACTCCACCAAATGGTACGACACCGTGCTCAATAAGAACGTCAACCCCCACACCGCAAAGAACTTGTTGTAGTACCCCTGACGACGCACCCAGTCCGAGTAGATCACAAAGCTGTGCAACAAGTACATGGAGAAGCTGATCTTCCCCGCGTACCGCAACAGACACCACTCCAACAAGGACGACACCACCCCAGGAAGAAGCATCTCACACACGATGATCAGAGACACATTGGCAGACACAAAGTGGCCGCCAGACGTCTGCGGAATCGGGTTCTCGAACACCCAGGAGAACACCAGTCCGCCGAACAGCACGCTGAACAAGATCGCCAGAGACGACATCTCCACGACACGCAGCACCAGCCAATGGTACCAGCGAAACACAAACTGGCGCTTCGTGATCCACTGATCGGCCTTGACGTACACGATCGCCGCCATCGACCCACAGATAAACGTCGGCAGGTGTGGCTTCAACGGCATGTGGTCGCCACGGCTCCAGTAGAAGCCAGAGTACGCGACGAGGTATCCCAGCGGCAGCATCGGCACGATCCAGAACTTCTTCAGTAGCAGCACCATCATCACAAACACGGGGATGAGAAAGTAGTAGGCGATCTCAAGCGGCAGCGTCCAGAAGACATGGTATCGGTACTCAAACTTGAACGTGAGCACCTTCCAGAGGTTGTAGTTCTCCGGGTGGTGCACGAAGAAGAGCTTCTCCTTCTGTGGTGGCGAGTACACCAACAAGTACGTGGCCACGATCGCGAACAGTGGATACACGCGCAAGAAACGACGTGCGAAGTAGTCCAGCAGCGCCCACCCCCAACGCTTGTACGACACCTTCTCATTCAGTAGCGTGCGGGCCTTCTTCTCGAAGATCATCGTGAGCAGGAACGCCGAGAGCACGAAGAACGTGTCGACTGCTGGCTGACCAATGGGGATCCCCATGTACCCAACGTGCTGGACGACGACCATCATGGCCGCGAGACCTCGCAGTCCATCAAGGAACAGAATTTTGCTTCCTGCATTTGGTGGCGCGGGCTTCTGCACGTCTGACTTCTTGTTGATTGAGGACGATGTGCGCGGGGAGTCGGACGAGTCTTCTGTCGGCGGCTCGATCTCGGAGTCAGATGCGCGTCGACGGATGAGCAGGGAGTCGTCCTTAGGGGAAGCATCATCGCCGGCGTATTCAGCGTCGGTAACCGTGAGGGCATGAGCAGGAGAGGTGGGCATGGTCACCCCAGGCGTAGACGACGAACGACGCTCTTGCAACATGGAGTCTGGAGTTGGTTTGTGTCGTCCAAGCCGTAAGTTTCGGAGTGGCCGCCAGCGATCGATAGTCTATCGATCGCTCGTGGCCATTCCGAAACTTACTGTCGACGATAGTATGTCGTAGGCCACACGCAGATCCTGATGGCTACATCGTTCCATTGTACCAGAATGGTGCATCATCTATGATCTGTTGACGCACTTGTTGACCTAGCTATGCTCACAGTTAGTTTGGCGTTAGACAGCCTCGTTCTCCGTGTCCACGGTTTCTGTCGTTGTGGCAGCATGCTCACTGGATCTACTCTGTTCCTACATGATGTGTAGTCTGTTGTGTCACCAAGAAATGTGTGGATGATGCTAAGTAACCTTGGTTGACTCTGCCAGCCACATGCATCGCATAGGGCTCGCGCGGATCATACTCACAGGAAGATGGATCCCTTTCTATTCAGCAAAGCATGTGTCATTGGTTTTTCACAGAGAAGCGTGCATAACGCCGTCCTCTCGTGCGACCTCGTTTCGCTCATCGTTGAGTGGTGGACGCATGCCGCTCCCCCAAAGCCTCTCTCGTTCAATTGGGAACGAAGGCACACAGTGCTTGTTTATTGAGCTGCCGCATCCACTCAATCCACTCTATTCACTCTATCCACTCTATCCACTCTATCCATTCTACCCATTACATCCATGCTATCCTTCAAATGTCTCGTTTTTGGCCGTCAGCACTTTTTGCGACCAATCGTCCTTCTCAACTGCATCCACAAGGCAATCTCGACCGCCGTGCTCAAGCCCATCTCCCCATGAGTCCAGAGCGATACGCTCTCTTCATCAGAATGGGTTCCGCCCCCTATAGCAGCATCGCCGGCGCGATCTGGGCGCTCAAATAAACGGATCGCAGTCAGAGTGCAAGGAATGCAAGAATAGACCCAGAGCCTCGGCATCGACCTGACGAGAGCGTTCGACACATTCGACCGGCTCAAGCCCATCACAGTCCTCAAAGACTTTCTACGGAACGACGAGATCCGGCTCATCTACTCTTGCCTTACGTTCGAACGTTTGTGGAATTCTATGTCGCCACGCCATTTGTAAGCAACATCGCACCACAAGGCAACTCATTGTCCCCAGTCCTCTTCCTCATCTTCCTCGAAGCAACGATCCGAGGCCTCGCAAACGACCTTCCAGATGATTTGCTCCGACAGATGACTGTGTATGCGACGACGCAGACTTCACTCCATCTGTCAAGACCAAGACACACCCAATCTAATCCTGAACCGGGCCTCGGCAGTCTTCGGACGATGGTCACTACAGATAAACCCATCCAAGACCGAGCTCACCAAGATCGTACGACGCACCCCGACACCGTCGTGCCATTGAAGAACAGTCACGCGAAACAGTGAAGCTCGGCTTTCGGATCGGCGACCAGGAAGACGTTTCTCACCGAAAATGGCTAGCAACTGTTGCTCTCCGCAAACTCTGGGCCACGTGGCACCAACAAGTGCTCATCTCGGTCCCCACTCGCGTCCGTCTATACAACTGCAACGTACTCCCGATTCTACTGTACAACTATGCAACTAGGCACACCTCGAGAGTTCCCACAGACATCAACTTCGACGCGTCCTCGGGATCCACTTCCCGAACCATGCCTCCGACGACCACGTCTGCAAACTATGCGAGCAACGCCCGCTCCACCACCGCGTCACCGACGCTCATCATCATCAAATTGAGGTCTATTAGGTGCAATTACTGTGTCCTAATAGCCGTGGCGCGGCCACTACGGAGCTAATCTTGTGTTTTATTCGGTGTGCCATACGGTGGAGAGGTTGCACCCTTTATTTCTCTGCACGAGTCTGGAGGAGTTTTAAGTCTTCGCCTGCCAACCTTCGGTTTAATTTTCTCGTAAGGTGACAACCGTCGACTCCCGACATCTTGGAAGAGAAGGTGACAGCATCCAGCCGCATGCTAGCCGAACAGACGAGACTAGTGGGGTTCGATGCAGGAGCAGCGAGGTTTGCCTTGCGGCGGTGCGAGATCGGAGACACGAAGGCCGTCGAACGCGCTTGTTGGTCACTGCAGGAGCAGCGAGGTTTGCCTTGCGGCGTTGCTCGCTCGGTGACACGGGGTCGGTGAGGTCGCATAGTGGCATGAGAGCCGTCGTGCATGCCGTGAGGCAGCACGTTGAGGTTCACTGCCGGAGCAGTGATGTGCCTTGCGGCGTTACGTGCTCGCTGAGCGCGCAGGTTGGTCTCCTGCGTCGCGCCATCTTCTTCCCCCTCGAGGCACCGCCACCGCCACGCGTCCGCCGTTCACTTGATTAAAGTATACGGCGACTTCGAAGTGGACACGTGGCAGCTGGTGGCGGTGAGGGCTGGGCCTAGTGATGGTCACTTGTGCCGAGCCGGAATTTTTCGAAGTGTCACCGACGCTCTCTGGTGCCAGCTGGGACATACACGGAGAAGCTCCCGCCAACGTCCAGATGCAAGCACACTTCGCCTGATGATGGGCCGTATGAGCAAGATGGATCTGACGGCTTGTATTCGAATGGGGTTCCATTTCCTGGCGGCAGCTCAGGCGACTCGTGCAGTGGTGAACGCAATGTAATCGCTTTCTAGGCGACGCGACATTTGTCCCATACTAGTCAAGTAGAATATGGGACGGTTTGGCTTGCTTTAGGTAGTTAGGGTAGTTAGGTTCACCTGGTGGTGCTTGGTGCTTGGAACAAATCTCCACACTGTCATACTCAAAGTGAGCAAAACAAGGAACAGGAAGTCTTCTTCTGGGCTTTCGCTTTTCGACAGATAAAAGCGAACACATCTTCCTTTCATCGAGGAAGAACTCGATTGGATGCCGTATATCTGATAACATGGTCTCTCGGAATGTCGGCAAGGGTACACTGTATTATCAATCCCAGTAAATGTCTACGGTAAACGAAGTACAGTCATCTCCTCAAGGCGTTCCTTCTTTTATCGGCGTACTGCAGCAAGATTTGAGCGCGGTATTCATCACTGAGCGGCCGACTGGAAGGTGAGCACAGAGAGGGGCTTCACTGGCCACTGATAACTACGGTCTCTGTGACCCACCCACGGGCTGACAACTTTTCTCAGTATTTTTAGGTGCTTTTTAGAGAACATGAAAGACGCGATCGTCGGCTCATCACAGGCAGAGCAGGAGCTACTCGCTCACGTTCAATCGCGTCCTTCTTCTTGATCCATTGACCCAGGCGACCAGCAACCCACTGGCTTGGATACTCCACCAAATGGTACGACACCATGCTCAATAAAAACGTCAACCCCCACACCGCAAAGAACTTGTTGTAGTACCCCTGACGACGCACCCAGTCCGAGTAGATCACAAAGCTGTGCAACAAGTACATGGAGAAGCTGATCTTCCCTGCGTACCACAACAGACACCACTCCAACAAGGACGACACCACCCCAGGAAGAAGCATCTCACACACGATGATCAGAGACACATTGGCAGACACAAAGTGGCCGCCAGACGTCTGCGGAATCGGGTTCTCGAACACCCAGGAGAACACCAGTCCGCCGAACAGCACGCTGAACAAGATCGCCAGAGACGACATCTCCACGACACGCAGCACCAGCCAATGGTACCAGCGAAACACAAACTGGCGCTTCGTGATCCACTGATCGGCCTTGACGTACACGATCGCCGCCATCGACCCACAGATAAACGTCGGCAGGTGTGGCTTCAACGGCATGTGGTCGCCACGGCTCCAGTAGAAGCCAGAGTACGCGACGAGGTATCCCAGCGGCAGCATCGGCACGATCCAGAACTTCTTCAGTAGCAGCACCATCATCACAAACACGGGGATGAGAAAGTAGTAGGCGATCTCAAGCGGCAACGTCCAGAAGACATGGTATCGGTGCTCAAACTTGAACGTGAGCACCTTCCGGAGGTTGTAGTTCTCCGGGTGGTGCACGAAGAAGAGCTTCTCCTTCTGTGGTGGCGAGTACACCAACAAGTACGTGGCCACGATCGCGAACAGTGGATACACGCGCAAGAAACGACGTGCGAAGTAGTCCAGCAGCGCCCACCCCAACGCTTGTACGACACCTTCTCATTCAGTAGCGTGCGGGCCTTCTTCTCGAAGATCATCGTGAGCAGGAACGCCGAGAGCACGAAGAACGTGTCGACTGCTGGCTGACCAATGGGGATCCCCATGTACCCAACGTGCTGGACGACGACCATCATGGCCGCGAGACCTCGCAGTCCATCAAGGAACAGAATTTTGCTGCCTGCACTTGGTGGCGCGGGCTTCTGCACGTCTGACTTCTTGTTGACTGAGGACGATGTGCGTGGGGAGTCGGACGAGTCTTCTGTCGGCGGCTCGATCTCGGAGTCAGATGCGCGTCGACGGATGAGCTGGGAGTCGTCCTTAGGGGAAGCATCATCGCCGGCGTATTCAGCGTCGGCAACCGTGTGGGCATGAGCAGGAGAGGTGGGCTTGCTCACCCCAGGGGCGAACGATGCTCTTGAAGCATGGAGTCTGGAGGTGGTTGTGTTGACCAAGCTGTAAGTTTCGGAGTGACCACCAGCGATCGATAGTATGTCGTATGCCACACGCAGGTCCTGATGTCTACATCGTTCCATTGTACCAGAATGGTGCACCATCTATGTCCTGTTGACGCACTTGTTGACCTAGCTATGCTTGCGGTAAGAGTTTGGTATTACAAATAACAACGGAAAGTTCGCCACGATTTGGAACACCTCGTGACAGCAGGTGTATCTGCTTCCTACGAGTACGACGTCTGTATGGCAGCCGTTGGATGTGTTTGCCCTAGGACAACTCAAAGCGTAATTGATGTGAGTTTTTTTTTGGCTAGTGGATGAGCAGATCGTCAAACCTAGCGCACAATCAAGGTCATGGAATCCATCAGCAAGGACGTCATATATCGTCGTTCATTTAATTGTAACACAATATACCTGACCTTCAGCAGCAGCAGCAACGACGTCATCATCAAGAGTTTTGAGAAGCCAATTCGAATAGTGTTGAGAGTGCTGTTGTTTATTTTAATACATGTATCTCTTTTCATAACTAACCATAATACATTTTCCCAATCACGATGGATCGAATGTGACGGTGCCTCAGGACCAGAATGGTGCGTCATCTGAGACCTGTTGACGCACTGGTTGACCTAGCCATTCCTAGTTTGGCGTTAGACACCTAGGTTCTCCGTGTCCATCGTGGTGACAACATGGTGCTCTGTATCTATTTGTGTTGTGTCGCCAAGCGGCGAGTGGATGACGCAAAGTTACTAGAGCCGCCCTGTCGTCTACATGAGTCTCGTAGTTCGTACTCCTATGGCGGCTCGCATGGATCATACTCTCACATGTCCAGGATTTTTTTTTCCACAAATGGCTACGTTATGTGGTTCACATCGACCACCCCTATCCTTTAGAGATTGGTGTGAGACAGTCTGGGCGATCGTGTCCACCGTTGTGACGACATGCATGATACATGGACCTCGGTCATCACTCGGTGGTTGACGGATGACGTTGCTCGAATCTTTCCTTATCCAACTTGGAAGGAGGGCGTACAGTGTTAGTTTATGGAGCTGCTGCATCCATTCTATCCATCATACTAGTATGCTTCTCTTCTTGGGCCGTCCGCAATTTTATCAAAGGTATTTAGTTGCTGAGCCGACTCGGTCCCTACTTGGATCAAATGCTCGTTCTCCAAAATTCTTTTTCCTGGTAGGTAGAGTGGTAGGACGACCGTGTCCACTATTGAGACAATCCGATCTGTCGATCTGGTCTGTATCTAGTGCGTCACTGACTGGTGGATGGATAGGATCAAGTGGTTCTGAGTCCTTCCAATTTCCTCGAGACAATACGTTTTCCACTAATAATGGCCCCGTTTACTCACCGTTGGACAGCTAGATCGATTGTGGCTATGTTGCGTGCATCTGCTCGGTCTTCAATGAGTGGAGGAATAAACGTAAGCTACGTACTCATAGGGCCAACCCAGCAGCTTGCTGCGTCGTGCATTGTGCGTCGTTATCTTTTTTCCTTCGAGTTGCTACGTGCCTTATTGAGTTGAGCACATCGGTCAACTGAAAACGGGCGAGAGACTCCATCCATTCCACTCATTTCAAAACTTCTCTCCAACAACAACAACAACAATGAAGTTCGCTGCCATCATCTCAACCGCATCTCTCGCCGTCGCGTCGGCTTACGAAGAAGCCAAGGAGTGCCGGCCACAGGATTACTCGGCTCTCCGACCGCTCGCATCGAACCCAAACCTCCATGCTTGTCAAGACAACATGGGATGGCAGTTGCTGCCTCCAGTGGGCTATCCATCCAGCAAGGATCTCGACTTTATGTGTCTGGTTCCCGAGTGTCTCGCTTTGATGAACAACGTGAAGGCGCTGGGCCTGTCGGACTGTGTGCTGAACTTTGATGGTGTGAAGGTCAACTTCAAGAAGCTGTCTGAGGAGTTCGGGCCTCGTTGCTCTGGCTGGGGCGCTTCGGTCCATGCATCCAACTCGGATGCTGGCAACTATGCGCCGAATGGTTCGGATGGCTCGCACGGATCCCATGGATCATACTCCTACGACGGATCTGACGGTTCGGGCGCGTATGAAGTTCCATTTCCTGGTGAAGGATCCGACGGTTCGTATTCGCACGGATCGGATGGCTCGTACTCGGATGAAATTCGGTTCCCTGGTGATGATGGGTCGTATGGGTCGTACTCCCAGGATGGATCTGACAGCTCGTACTCGGATGAAATCCGGTTCCCTGATGATGGCTCAGACGGCTCCTACTCGTATGAGGTTCCGTTCCCTGGAGACGGCTCGGATGGATCGTACTCGCGTGGCGATGAATCCGACGTGATCACTTTCTAGGTGTAGAATGTGTTACCATCTGCTCTTGTAGCGTTGAGAAGAGATGAGTTGGTGGTTTTGATTAGGATTTATTAGAAATACCCATGGTCTTGGAACAGTCTCCCTTAATCGTAATATTTTCTTCGAACCATCAGCATCTACTTCGCGTTGGATTTCAAAGGACAACATGATGAACTAGCCCACCACTTGGAATTCCAAGTAAAGAAGGATCGAGGCCTTGATTTGTGTGCATCTACCTCTGGACCGTGTGTGCAACTACTAACTTGCTTTCATCTAGCGCCTTCCGACGAAGCAATGCGCTTTGGTAGATTGATTAGTCGGAGTACCACTAAACATGTGCATGTGCAGGTTCCACCACATGGCTACACAATTATCATGTGGTCCACCCTCGTTACCTCGGTATGTAGCCATCGACCTGACGTACCCCAGCGTCCCTCTCTCATTTATCAAATAGAGGTGAAATACTGATTGACTTACCAAACTACGTCTATACTGCCACTATCTCTTCGTATACACCCCAATTAACTATGTACCTTTTTTTGGAATAATTGGTGCGGGAGTACGACACAGCGGGCAGGTGGATCTGCTCTGCATCCACGACTGCCAGCTGGAGCCCCACAATGCGCATCCACTAGAGCCATAAGTCGGTGACGCACCTGCATGAGCCCATCCTGCTTGCTTCAGTTCGTGCGTCGTTATCCAGTCACTTTTTTCAGTGGTAGGTACAGTACAGTGTTGGACCGCGTGGCTCCGACCCGAGCCTCTCCGGACCCACTTGCTGGAGCTCATTCTCGAATTCTTCCGCCAGAGACACAATGAAGTTCGCTGCTGCTCTTTCCTCCGCCTTCCTCGCCGTCGCGTCGGCGTACGATGAGGTCACCGAGTGCCAAAGCCTCGACTACTTGGCGCTCGTGCCGCTCGCCTCGGACGACAACCTCTTGACTTGCCAGGATGCAACCAACTGGCAGCTGCTCCCACCAGTGGACTACCCCTCGCGCGACCAGCTCGACCTCTTGTGCCAGACGCCCGAGTGCTTCGGTTTGATCGACAGCGTTAAGGCGCTCAACGTTTCCGACTGCTTGTGGAACTTTGACGGTGTCAAGATCAACTTCAAGAAGCTCGCCGAGGAGTTTGAGCCTCACTGCTTCAACTCGACGTCGCCGGGCTACGCTACCAACGGGACCACCGGCTCGAACACGACCGTCATCTCGTACTCCAACCACGGTGTGAACGTCACCATTGTGGCGAATGCGACCCTCGAAGCCAATGTGACCGCGGTGGCCAACGTGACCCGCTTCTAAGCGCCCCCAACTTCCCCTAGAAGCTCTGTCAAGGGCGTGTTTCCATTAACTCTAATAATCTATGTACATTCATGTCGTTGAGTCTCCCGACGACGTATCTACGCTGACGTCAGACAGGATCCTTTCCCACTCGTCGAGTGTACGTAGGGTCTGGATCCTGTCGCCGCCCGCGTCAGCATTCAAACCAGCACACAGACGGCAGAGAACGACCTCTTTATCAACCGACGATGTCTCTCGCGTCACTCGAAGGCAGCAGAAGCCCCTGGAACCTCCTTCATCTGCTTGGTTTCTTCCATGAGCTTCTAGGATGGCTACACTATGTGGGCCACATTACGTGCTCAGTGCGCACTTAGTCCACTTCATCCGCACTTAGGCTACCAAAGAGGTCAAGTGCCAGCGAACACAGTGAGGATCTCGCCCAGCATGACGACGACGGACGCGCTTTACCGCCTTCAGAGCGAGCTCCAGCAGCACGAGGGCGCCGTGCGCTCCATCTGTGTGCTGGACAACGACGTGGTGGTCACGGGCGCCATGGACACGACCGTCCTGAGCTGGATCCGCGACCCGAGCGACAATTCCTACGGCCTCCTGCCGACGGCGACGATCTACGGCCACGAGCACTGGGTCACGGCGCTCGCCAAGCTCCCACCCAACGTATTGGCCACCTGTCCAAGCGGTGGCTTCGTCACGGGCTGTATGGACAAGGCCGTGCGCGTGTACGACCTCGAGGGCAACTTGATCTCGATCCTTCGAGGACACGAAGGCGGTGTCATCAGTCTGGGTTTCACGGCCGACTACAAGTACTTGCTCTCGGGCAGCTGGGACGGCACGGCGCGTGTGTGGGACTTGGCCACGATGCAGTGTGTGCACGTGCTTGAGGGCCATGAGAACGGCGTGTGTGTGTTGGGCTTGCCCAATGGCGTGGTCGTTACGGGCTCCACGGGTCGACAGGAGGGGAACACGGTCGTGGACTTCCAACTGCGCTTCTGGACCAACTTTACGCTCACAAACACGAGACGGGACCACACGGGGCCGATCCGTCAGCTCGCGTTGCTGCCAGACGTGGGCTTTGTCTCGTGCTCCAACGACGGGTGCGTCCTTGCTCCTTCCTGTTCGATGGATGTACCATACTAACACTTGATGTGCTTGGATAGATCGGTTCGCGTGCGTACGCTGGATGGAGAGGTCGTGGCTGCGATGCAGCACCCGCTCAACGCCGAGGGCAAGCCAGGCTTCATCCTTGGCGTCGCGGTGCTCAGCGACAACCGCATCGTCTCGGCGAGTGAGGACTGCACGGCGCGCGTGTGGGGTCCTGATGGCTCCCTGCTGCAGACAATTGAGCATCCTGGTGGCTTGTGGTGTGTCACGGCGACGCCAAACGGTGGCTTCATCACCGGTTGTGACGATAAAACCGCGCGCGTGTTCACCTCGGACCCTGCCCTGGCCTCGGCCACGGCGCAGGCCACTTTCGAAGCCGCTGTCGAAGAAGCCCGTCTCGTGCGAGCGCGTGGCCCTAGCGGCGTCGAGGTGGCTAAGCTGCCGGACTACGACCAGAGAATAAACGTGGTGGGCAAATCGGACGGCCAGATCCAAATGTTCCGCAAGGGCACCTCGGCGTGGGCGTGCCAATGGAGTGGACCTTCCAAGACGTGGGTTGACGTAAGTGCTTGAAGAATCTCTTCTGATGGCTACATGTATCGTTTAACAACCGCTGTTGTGTAGATTGGTGAAGTCACTGGTACTGGAAGTGGTGGTGTCGTTGATGGCAAAGCGTACGACATGGTGATCCCCGTGGAGCTCGACCAGCCAGGCGGCGCTGGTGTTCGTCATCTCGAGATTGGATATAACCAAGGCGACAACCCGTTCCAAGTTGCACAAGAGTTCATCGACAAGCACATGCTGGATCAGAACTATCTCCGAGAAATCGCCGACTACATCACGCAGCGCTCGAGTGATTACCGTCCGCCTGTGATTGAAGGCGCCGAGGATATGGTTGACATCCCAGCCGAGTCGTCGCCGACGGGTCCTACGTACAAGTTTTTCCCTGTGGTTAGTGAGCCTGCTGTACTGTCAATCCGCAAGTGTATTGACTTGTTGTTTGTGTTGCAGAGAAGTTATAGTACGTTCGAGACGATCAAGATCGCGAAACTCATGTCTACGGTCCGCCAGTTCAACGATCAGGTCCCCGAAACGGACAAGCTGAGTGAGCAGGAGCTCAACGAGCTCGATCAAATCGCCAAGACGGTCCAGGACACGCAGTTCTACCACTCGAGTACATTTACCGTGCGTCAGGTCGAAGCCCTCAAGTCGGTCACCGCGCGATGGGCAACAGATCATGTCTTCCCCGTGCTGGATTTGCTTCGTCTTGTGCTTGTGCATCCACAAGGCCCTCCGGCACTTGGCAATGTCGCGCTTGAAAAGATCGTGACGCGTGCTTTGCATCTCGGGGTGGACCCATCGACCTCAGTGCCTAATGCGACCCGCATGCTCTCTCTCCGTGTGTTGGCCAACTTGTTTTACCACAAGGAAGGACGAGCTGCGATCCTTTCGAAGAAGGATGAGGTACGCAAACCTAGTTCTGATTGATTCTCGGCTTGTATCACTCGTATTCTATGCACTTGAGCAGATTCTGAGTCATATCATGACGTTTTCGATTTACTACCAGAAGACTATTGCTCTGAGTCTTGCGACGCTGGTCCTCAAGTGAGTTTACCCTTCCTTCTTCTCATAGACTGCGAGAAGACTGAATTGACAATGTCTCTCGTATAGTATTTCTCGCCTGTCGGTGGAAACGCCAGAGCAATTCACCTCGGAAGACCTTGTTACAATCGGCTCGTCAGCCATGGAGCTGCTGAACGGTGCTCCTTCGCTGGAGGATATTGGCGAGGACACGGTGTTGCGCTCGCTGGTTGCTGTTGGCTCTGTGGTACGTTCACTCTGGTCGAATTTTCTGGATTCCTCTCATTTTCTCACTCTTTCCGCTGCGCTCTAGACGTTCCATGCCGATCAGGACGTGAAGAACGCCATGGCTGCGCTACTGACTGTGTTCTTTGCCGCGAAAGCACACGAGATCAAGTCTCCTAGCCTCCAGGAATGCGTTGAAGAGCTCAAGCAGTGCGTGGGCTTGGTCTAAGAAAGTCGCAACGAAGCACGAGCCGCTCAAAATGGATGCAGAAGCAGCGGTGGTTTGACATTTTTTGTGGTGTTTTGACATCAACGCAGCCGGACAGCTGCTCTTAAATAAATGGATTGTGTTCCGTGCCAAGAGGCATCACTAGGGCGGGTTACTCGGGTTCTTTTCTCTTGCTGGTAGTCGACGACACTGGCATCTTCTTCGTTGCTTCTTGGGGTGTAGTTTGCATACAAGTCTTGGTTTTTTATGTGCTCTGCTGGCTTCTCTCGCTTGCGTCTTCAAGGCGTGTTGATGCTGCCTGCCCTGCCAATGGAGCCTACCATGAGGTCGCGGAAGCGTACGCGCAGTGGCGACGAAATGTCGAGACTGCGACGGCAAAAATACTCGAGAGAGCTGGTGGTGGCGTTCCACGATGACGCACTGGGCTTCTCGGGTAACGTAGAGGCCACGGCGGCGTCTAGGGCCTTGTGTCGAGCCAATGCCCCACTGGACGTCGATCGAGATGGGAATGTGGCCGGACGCATCACGGAGCCCGAGGGGATCTGCATGGATGCACTGCGTTGCCACAGCGTGGACGAACGGCTCAGAACGGGTGCTGGGCTCGACGTGGATCGCACGGCATTGGGGGAGACGGCATCCGACGACTCAGTAACGGCTGCCTTGATACTGGAGAGCACGTCGGCGACACAGGAGAAGGACTTGGCACGCTTGGGGTGCGGTCGCACCTTGGGCGTCGTACAGCAGCTACTGTCTTCCGAGTACTTTCGTTTTCGTCGTCCGTTATCGTCAAAACATAGCGGGTGGTCACCAATTGCCACCATCAAGGAGCCCGTTGCGGTCGCGGGCGAAACGCCGAGTGGCTGGAAGGTCGTGGAGGAGACCGCCACGTCATCTTCTTCGTCTTCGTCTTCCTCGTCTTCATGAGACTGAAGGATCGAGGCAATGGGGTTCTGCGGACGTCCGTCGATGACCGGCGACGCCCTCAAAAAGTAGGGCATGGGCGACGTGGCCCGCAGATCAGGAGTGGGACAGCGCGCGGCGGAGAGCTGAAGTTCGGGCTCGAACTCGAACATGAGATCATCGTCCGCTTCGTCGTCCTTAAGAGTCCATGGCGCTCCGTCATTCATCACAAAGAGTTGTCGGTCGAGTCCACTGGCAAAGGAAAGAGAGTGCGAGGCTTGGCGACTGACTGAAGCAGAGCATGGCAATGAGGACAACGACAACGGTCTTAATGGTACTGCTCTCAACCTACCAGGGAATCACTAGCAGTTGAACGGACGACCACGACGACACACACAGAGACGAATACGAGGCAAAGCTTTTCCCGTACGAGGGGCTACGCGACGAAAGAAACACGAGTGGTGAGCGGAAGAGCAGGAGAGGAGACCGAGTGCATCCTTACGTACTCCGAGGCGTCGAAGGCGGGCTGGAGGAGGAAAAAAGCGATGTGGAGAGGAGGAAGGGCGGCGCCGACGCTGATGAGCCCGTCGATGACTCGGTCGCGAGGAGCTCCCGAATAAAAAGAGAATTCTTTCGCTCTCGAGGAAGTAACTTACGGACAGTTGGGAACATATGAATTCTCACAGGCAGCCCAAAGACGTTGAGACAGCTCACGCGCGTTCGGTTGTCCAGCACCAGTGAGAAGGAGAGTGCGGATTTAGCGTCGACGCGAGCGGATTTAGCATACTGTAAGGGCGGGACAACGACTCTGCGCGCCGGAGATAGATGAGCTCCGCCGGTGACGCCGTTGGTGTCATTGAAGTAGCTTTGAGGGCCACTGTCATTAATAACATACCACTTTCAAAGTATTGCCTTCCCAGTGGCAGAGGAAGAGGTTTTTAAATGGATCCAAGCTGCTGCTCCTCCTCCTCGCTGAGAATTTCTCCAGTCCGGCTACTTTTTGCTTCCGAGTTGATTCTTTTAAGCATGCGTCACTGGTCATGTCAGCGGCGAAGGTGACAGCAATTGCACTTGGGCTCTCTCAAGATGGCTCAATGAGATGGAGAGGAGTAGCGACTGGTGGAGGGGCACTTCCACGGATTCTCAGGTAACCCGTCGACTCCCAAACTTCCTTGAAGCTCCCGAGGTGATCGTCCCATGACAGCTCCCTGTGCAATTTAATTCCTTGCATTACCCATCGTAAACTAAGCGTAATGAATCATTGCAGCGATCTTCACAGCACCAGATGGCACGGCACTTCTATGCCGAGCAGCCACCAAGGCAAGCCGCCACGGGCTCAATTCGCAGTCAAACTTGCATACAAGACATGGCGCCAGTGAATGGCAAGTCTTCTAAATGATGTGTACAATCGAGGGCATCGTGCGCGCCACAAAACCTGAAATTTCGCGGTTCGTTCCGCAAAGCTTCACCGTTTCTACCAACTGCAACTTTTTCTCACGCTGGTAAATTACGCCGTGGGGAATTTTCTCCTTCTGATTGGGTCGGGTGGCTCAAAATGGCTTTCCGGACCAAACGCGCTCTGCTATTGCTGTGAATCCGGAAACGGCTTCCACACAACGGCTCGATCCGGAAGAGGCTGATAATAACGAAAGGGCTTTCGTCACACGAGCAACGAGCGATTTTCCACGTGGTTTGTCGAAGGAAAAATACGCTTTTGAGCGGAAAACTCCCTCGAAAAATCTATTTTTGAGACTCGGATTTTCGGTGTTTTGGGCATTTTTACGAATACGACCCCCGGGTGGTAGTATAAACTGGTCTAACTGGTGTCTCTTCAAGATCGCGAATGGATGGATGATCATGGAGCCCGCGACGCATGTGCAGTATGTTGCAGGTCTTGCGGAGCACTGGCAACGCATGGGCCAGCGCGACTATCTCACCAAGACGCTGTATGAGCGCGCGCGTGGCTCGGTGGTCGCTGTGTCGTTCGTGACGCCGCCGAAAGCGCTGGTCGGACTCGTGTGCCGCAATTTCTACACGGCGTCACTGCGTCTCGTGCAGTACAACGTCGACGGCTCGGTCTCTGTGCTACTGGACAACCACTCACTGATGCAATACGCCAACTGTGAGGATGACGCACAGAAATGGCACGTCATTCACTTGGACAAGGTGTGTAAATGAACCAATAACGACACCTCTCTCACTCGGTGAATTGACCATAAAGCTTCGTATGCAGCTGCCGATCAAGCCAGATGTGAGTCGTCTTGAGGCGCTATGGCTCTATCTCTTCCAGCCATCGACACTCTTTGACAAATGGGAGCTTCAGCATCTTAAATTCTACGAAAGTCGCGTGCCCGTCGAGCCTTCGGCGTCTCTTTCGTCACATCAAACGCGGGAAGCTGCTCTTGTTGACGACACCACGTCGCCTCTTCCTCTTCTTCCGCCCGTAACGGAGTCTGCGTTACTCAGCCGTCGTCTGTCGAGGAGCTCGCTGCTCGAAGTGGACGCCAAGGACGTTCGCGAACAGAGCACCAATGTCTTGAGTCTGCTGCATCAACTCCGTCAGACTTTGTGGCCTCTAAGCCAATAGACTCTTGCGCGCTGCTGCTTTGAGTTGCGTGATTTCCTTCCTCCGCGCAGCGTAGGCATCGGGCGAAACGCGTTCTGTCAGTAGCATTGAGCTCGCGTCGTTTGCTGCTGCTTGAATGATGCGATCGTAGCGCAAGTGATGCAGCATACGAGGAATCCTCTGGTCCTCTCGCTGTTTCTGAGCCTGTTCTCTCGTTTTCGCCTGCGCCAACGCGCCTCGAACACCTTTGCCCCACGTAAACACCCTTCCAGCTTCTGTCACGGCCACATTGTGCGTCGTACCACACACGAGCTGCTTCATTTCGTGTCCAGCTAGTGCTGCAATGGCCGTCGGTCGCTCGACAAAGCGATACGCCGTGTCCGTCAGAGCTTCATAGCCGTCTTGGAATGAAGAGTGCGAGGCATCACCAAGTCCGAGGCGTCCGTTCTGTCCGTCGCCCCATGCGTACGTCGTGCCACCCGGACGGAGTTCGACGGTAATGCCGACTAACAACTCACAAGGCGATTGATCGGTCGAGTTTCGTGGTACGAACGGCAGTGCTTGCGACGTCAGTGCGAGATGACTCGCAGCTCGCAATGCCTGGCCGTCAGAATGCGAGATCATGACGATGAGGTCGTCTGATTTGATCTTTGGTTCAGTTCCAGTCGGCCACGCGAGACCAATGGGTGCACCAGCAGTCTCACCGTCCATTTCTATCGACTGTTCGTCCTGAACAAAGACAACACCGGATGCACCATGCTTCAATGCACTCTGGATACGCTCGCGAGTCGTATCAACACGCTCAAAACACCGCACGGCCCACGCTGACGGTAAAGTTGGCGCTTGATTGACGTCTTCGTGCTCTTCCAACGCTTGCGACGACGTAAACCGGTAGAGGATGTCGCTGAAGACGACGATTTGCGTGGGATCGAGCGTGTATCGCGTTGCATGAGTCGTTTTCTTGAGCATGAGTACGGGAATATACACACCAGCATCTTCCGAGAGCTCGAGTTCGAACGGATCAGCGTCGAGGATGTCGAGCACGATCAGTACACAAAGCGCACCGGCTTCTTGGGCTTCGAGAATCCGCTGAGTCATTCCCTGGACGACGTGGTCGCTCCATGTCACAATTTCCTCGCCGTCAACAGTCACAGAGCGCGTCAACAGACCTAGAAGTCCGTCGTCCTCGTCGTTTTCGGCGTCGGGGTCGTCGTTACCACAGCAACTCTCGTCGAATTCGATGATAAAGACGCTATGAGGCTCCATGTACTCTGTTGGCATGACCTTGCGCACCCTCGTGGGCAATTGAAGTAGTCGTTCACGCATCACAGGGTGGAATACATGCGTGGCGAGTCCTTTTCGAGTGAGTTTGCCTGGTGTGGTGGTGGCACCACATACTGGGAACTCGACCATGCGTGAAGACGGAACTGTAGAGCCTTCGTGGGGATCCAACACACCACGAGTAGCTGAAGAAGACACTGGCAGCAGGAACTGGATGTATAGACCTGCTGGTTTGCCGCGTGGGAAGACTGCGAGGCGATCACGCATGTGGGGACCGAGCCAGGAGGTCAGCAAATGCTCATAACGAAACACCGTTGCTTGCTCTGGGAAGAATTGAGTAATCGTAGTGAAGGATCCATCGTAAACTGCGACCTGAGCGACGTCTTGGAGAGCGTACGGGGCCATTCGCTTTGCCCATAAGCCCTGTTCGTTATCTTCTTCTTCTTGAGGCTCTCCCTCGATGTTATCGACCTCTCCATCAATCAACACACACGTCCACGACGTCGAAGCGCTCACAAACCTTGCTTCTATCGCATCGAGATCACTACTGATCGCACAAGCCAGATACAAACGCGGTGCTGACCCGCTCGACGCTGCTGCAACACTCGTCATCGACAACCAGAGACTCGCTCCCTCCGCGATCATGTGGTGATCGCCGACAATCAACTGACGGATTCGAAGACGAGGAAGCACCACTGGATGCACCTCCTCCGGGACAAACGCGTGTTCGCGGTCGCTGCCAGTACGTCTGCCCCAGTTCCCCCACGCAAACACGCGACTGTCTTTCGTGAGTGCGACCGAGTGGTTCTTCCGGCACGCCACTTGCACGACTGCTTGATCACTCAGTGCAAGCACAGGCTCGGGTTCTGGCAGGAACGTGTATGCCGAATTGAGCATGTGACGGTCGACAAACGCCACTTCGTAGCTTGTGTATGCCTCACCATGACCAAGTTGACCCTCAGAGGCATCGCCCCACGTGAACACGTCGCCGTCCCGACTCAAGGCGAGGCTGTAGTAGTCACCACACACGATGGTCTGGATGGGAATCGGCTCGGCTTGCTGTGCTAACGAGCCCTGGAAATAGATGAGCTTGGTCGGATGTGGTAAATACGGGCTCTCACGACCATCACGCTCGTCGTAGTAGGTTGAATACTGCGTTTGGCCATTGGTACGAGCCAAGAGTGTGTCATTTGATCCGTGACCAAGCTGTCCGTGGTCGTTAAACCCCCAGGAGAAGACATTGCCGTCTTCTGTGAGTACGAGGGCGTGACGGAGGCCACAAGCGAGCTGTTGCACTCGATTTCCTGCTGAGAATCGCGTTGCCAATCGACGAGGGCCCGGCTGAGTTAATATGGTCGCTGCCTCCACGTCGTCTTCGTAGACGCAAGGCAGACAGCGTCCCCAGGCAAAGAGCGACTGTCGATCACTCGTCAACGCAAGCGCACACGTTGACGAGAGCGCAATACTCACAATTTGTACCTGACGGAGCTTGAAGGCGTCAACCAGCTGCAAGGGAGCGGGTTCTTGAGTCGAACCGGGCTTGTTCGAACCTCGAGGGATCGCGGGACCCATACCAGCAACCAACACAGCGCCATTGTATGCGTGGAGCTCGGCGTCTGCGTGCTGTTCGAGTACTTTGGCGAAATGCCACTGCTTCAAGACGCTTTGCAGTGCAATTGCTGAAGCGTGGCGATGGCGAGCGTGGGCTTGGCGATTGCGTTCAAGGAGATATTGCGAGTAGCGTCGACGCCATGTGGACTGGATAAGTGTCGCTGCGCTGTGTTGCCGCATCGCTTGGCGTCCTTCAAACGTCACAACACGCTGGACCAGTTGCTCATACTGCTGTTTCTGCTTTAGAATCGCGTCTTTGTAGGCAAATGGGAGTGGTAAACCGTCGCACATCGAGCGTGTGACGCCAAATGTGAACGGGTTCCGCACGCTTTCGCCACTAAAGAGCCCGAGAAAGCGCACGAGACCAGGTCGTGAAGTGTAATACGCACGCATTTGTCCGACAGTCACCGTCCGTTTTGCTGATTTGGAGAATCCTAAGCAATCCGACGCAAGAGCTCTGGCGAGATTTGGAATATTGAGTCCATGGCACTCCCATCGCCTGGCCAAGCCAACGGTAAGCTTCCCGAGGCCTTGTAGCACACTCAGGAAGAGCTTTGCGACGTCTGCTTCCTTGAAAACGACGGCGTCCGCGTCGTACGGCGTCTTACGAGGCGGCTGCGCTGCATCTTGAAAGAGAAGCATCAGGAGTCTCACTTTCTCGTCGCCTTGCCAGATCGCATGTGACGCAACAGTCATCGCCGCGAGGAACTCGGGAGCGTAGAGCTTCTGTGTCTTGCCAGCAAACGTTGTGAATAGATGCTCGAGCGCTAACTCCGCCACCATCACTCGCTGAGTTGACGGTGGTTGCTTGTTTGTCGAAAGCGGCGCTGTGACAAGCGAAGGCGGGGTCATGATATCAACTGGAGGTGTCGGAAGTCCTAGGATTTCGTCACTTACTGCCGAATTGACTTGGTTCTTGGTCAGCCACGCACAGAACTCGCGGAATGTGAGGAAAGACGCACGCGGACGACGACGCAAGCGATCGTGGAGCACACAGGCGTCGTGAGCCGTGAACCACTGCACAAACGACGCACATTGCGGCCAAATCGCCACGTCAGTCGGCGTGTATTGCCATCCACGCGGCCACGAAGACGCAGAGACTTCACTAGAATGCTGATTTGAGACTGCGGGCGTCACCAGCGTCAACGAGTGCTCAATTCCCATGGCTTATTGCTTAATTAACTTGGTTTGGGACGCACGAGGGGCTTGAACGGTCGCAAAGGTGGTTACGTCCTAGGTTATCCTGGGTTACATGATGGAAGCCGGCAAGTCGGGCGTGGAGATCGCCGCCTTACGGCATTTGCAAGACACCTATGCATTGCTCAAGGGCTCGGATGACTCGGAGGATCCGGTGACATCACCTTCCAGCCGTCAGCGACGGTCAGGGCGCTCACTGTCCCCTCAGAGAGCATCAACAACGACACTGGCGACTATCCGCTCGTTACAACAGCAGCAACAGCACTCGTCGCTCTCCAAAGAGTCGATCGTGACGCAATGGCTACGTCTAGAAGGTCTGATGCACGTTCTTCAAGCTGACCAAGCGCTGCTGGAGAAAGAAATGACCCATTGCGAGGCCAAAACGACCGAAATCCAATTTCTTCCGGTCGATTTGAATCACCTCACACCCAAGTGGCTCATTTTAAGTGATGTTCTGGGTCGAGAGACGTTTGAAGCGTACGCACGCGATCTCCACCGTGAGGTGAGCGAGATTCGACGTCGTTATACGCTATACGGTGTCCGAATGCGTCGATTTCAAGAACATATTCGTCTTCACAGCATTCAGGATCACCAGATCCGCACGCTCTGGTCGCACGACGCGTGTCGAGACGCTCTCAATCGCGCTCTCGAAGCTCTCGACGGCGAAATCACCGCAGCACTCTTGCTTTCACAATATTCGTTGCTCGTTCAGCACTGCGCTGCTCCTCAAAAGCCGGATCAATTGGTGCTAACTGAGTTTTTGGCACTTATAACAGAGCTCACACCAGCGCGAGAGCGTCTCACGCAGCTCTGCTTCACACAGATCGCGACGAACCATCGCAATGACAGTTCTGGAAACCATCATCGAGCGCCACCTCCAGCCGCCATCAAGGCGTATAAACTCGCGGCTTTGGTCAAACAGAGTCACGCCGACGCATTGTGTACGCGAGAGGAGCTGGACCAAGTGCTGGGGTGGCTTGATGACACTGAAGCCCACGAAGGCGACGTCACACTCCAGGCGTTTGAAGCGTTTCACACAACCATCAGCGATGGATCCGAGGCCGAAGACGCAGCATTCCTCACGTACTTGATGCGGGTGTGGCGCTTTGAGCGAGACGAGACGACGATGCCCGGGGCTTTCAACGACGTCTTGACCAACTATGTGACGCGGTGTCAGCAGCTCACCGCACTCAGTCGCAAGCGTGAGGTGCACAAGAAGCTATCGAATCTCACGGCGACGCTGCTTCCTTCACGCCTGAAGCAGTGGCGACAGTCGATCAGCGATGTTGATGCACTCAGGGTGACAACACCAGTCTTATACGAGTTGTTTCTTCGACACACGGCTATTGTAACGACGACGCTGGTGCGTCTCACGACGCTACGATTGATTGACGTTGGATTGACCGAGCTTCCTGCCTTTCTGGTGGCACTCCCTGGTTTGGAAGTGCTCGAGCTGCGGGATAATCGACTCACAACGCCACTACCAGTCGTCTTGGGATCCATGAAGAGCCTCAAAGCATTGATATTGACGCGGAACCAGCTGAATGATCGCATTTTTCCATCCCAATCGACAGCTTGGGACGGGCTGAGCCAACTGGAGACGCTCATACTGGACGAGAACCAACTCACCATCGTTCCGACAGTGATCGCTGGTCTTGTTGGTCTCGTGCACTTGTCTATCGCCTCCAATCGACTCCGAGGCGATGGTTTTACGCCACAGTTCCTCACTCGATGGCACTCGGAGACTGTTCCGTCCCCCAGTCGACTCCAGACACTCGATTTGCATGGAAATCAGCTTATAAATGTACCAAACGAGGTGTTTTCATGGACGTCCGCATCACTGGAGCATTTATTTCTTCACGGAAACACCCTCTCTACGCTTCCTGACAGCTTGACGAGTCTCAAGCGCCTTCGAGCGCTCGCTGTTCATCATAACCAGCTCCAGAAGCTTCCGTCAAGTAGCGTTTTGGCCGCTTGGCTCGTTCATGGCGCGTCAGAGCTGAAAGAGTTCGAGTTCAGTCATAGCAAGCTCAAGACGTTTCCATTTAGCGAATCGACTGAGTCAGCTGTCAGAGTGGATGGTCTCCTAGCACTTCGCATGCACTCGAATCGAGTGCGTCGGCTACCAAGTTTGGCTTCAAGTTGTGTATTTTCCTCCTGTCTCGAACTGGAACTCTCGCAAAATGCGATCAAAGAGATCCACGACGAGTTCTTCTCGGCGTTCCCGCGCTTACGAGTCTGTCGTTTGCAACAGAACGCTCTTACGCATTTCCCGTCATCGATCGAGTGTTGTAAAGAGCTGGAGGTGCTTCAGCTCGAGGAGAATCGCCTCATCAGTGTTCCTACGTCGCTGAGTATGCTCTCAAACCAACTCAAAAATATCCCAAGCGAGTACGCCATGTTCACTTCGTATCGAGATGAAGCCACACAGCGACGGCTGCTCGAGATACTCGAGCTTCATGGTAATCCGATCCGGAACAAGGTCCTCCAGGCGCTGATCGATGGACAACACAGTCAAATGCCCTTCAAGACACAGGAGATCCACACTTGCGAGCGCGTTCTACGTAAACTCATAGCGCAGGACTTTTCGACAGCACCACGCCCTTCGTGCTCAGGTAGTCGCGGTGATACGACGTCAAGTGAGGAAGAGCCCAGCGATACGGATCTACCGACACGACGCCCGTGGAAGGGCAAAGCACGTGGCGTGATCGAGTATCTGGAGGCAAGACTGCGAGCTCTTTGTCGAGGACGTCGATCGTTACTACAGATCCCCACCGACTCGTTTCGAAGGCTCTTCAAGTCACTTGCGCTCGCGAGCAGTGATTCTGAGCTTGCGGTCGTTGTTCGTCGGTATCAATGCGATTCGTCAGCATCCAAGGTCGATGGCTGGCGATTTCTGCTGGATATCGAGCGCCTGGGACTCACTAACGCACTGGGTGATCCAGGAGACGAGGGGATGAAGCCATGGGAGGCGTCAGTACGCAAGCCAGTGGACTCGGTCGCTGGCATCTTGCAGTATCTTCAAGTCGTTCGCGAGCGCAACGCAGCCGAGAAACCCGTGGAGAAAGCGCCGATCAAGATCCATCCGACGACCAGAACACCAAAGCAAAAGCCGACCAAGACACAGCCGCAGCCGATGCGGAAAGAGGAGACGCTGCAAGCGGCGCAGATGCGCACGATCGCCTCCGTGGACAAGTTCGTATCGCAAAAGCAAACCCAAAAAACGGCGTCAGCGCGCGAAATCGAGCGCCAGCGCCAGCGCATTCAAGTATTGGAGCAACAGCTGATGGACCAGCAGCTATTGCGTCTCTCCAAGCCACCAACGTCTTCAACGGCATGGGAAGACCCAGAAGACGCGGTCTCCGAGTCTTGCGCACCAGTACTCCACGTGCAAATCCAGTCGATCAGCGGTGGCGACAGTGTGGTCATCGCGTGTCCAGACGGCGCCACAGTTCTGGATCTCAAGCGAGCCATCGCCAGCCGATTATCCGTATCAGTGGAACAGCAGATTCTCATAGCGCGACGCCACCTTGACGGACAGAACCAGCGTTTACGCGATGACATGCGGCTTGACGAGCAGCTGGAGCGTGTCGCAGGACAAGTGCCGGCCACACACCGACGCGCCAAGGTCCTGCTGCTTGTCAGCCAGCAGATCCACGTTGCGTGGCCAGCTCACCTCCAGCAGACGTCAACGAAAGCGTAGAAGCGTGGTCAACCAAGAAAATATCCTTTCAAGACCGCAATTAGCCTATGTCAAGCGAGATTTCTATAGTGAATGTACATGGAAACGGACTTGCACAAGCTAGACGGGATCGATTCAGCTCGTATCGGAACTTGCATTCTGACTTGAAATGAAGAGCTCGTTCTACTGACTTGATGGCTGGCAGCCAGAACCATGGCGCTTGTGTGGACGCAGACATCAGCAAGTTCGATAGAGATCCACAATGACGATCTGCATGCCACCGCACAGTGGATATAACCAGCTGGTGACCCATAACCAGCCGAGAAACCGCTCTTATCTGGACGGCAGAGAGCAGTGAGTGTCCGTTTTGGCTCTCTGTTGGCGCCAGCTGGCGAGAGATCCCACCTGGATCTTGGATTCTCCATGACCATGCTGTCATTCTTTTATTCACCCTGATCTGAGCGCTTGCGTTTGCGCTAGAGAGCTCATGACAACGCCACCTCCGACAGGTCGACCACGTGGGTTCTCACGCCATCAAGTCAAGGACCAGCGCACGCGTATCACCCAGATTCTCGCGGATCGATCAACACTGCAACTGTCGCTTGTGGACAAGAAGAATTGGGTCGACAAGAAACACCGACCGCACTGCTACTTTTGTCAGCGCAAGTTTGGTCCTTTCAACCGAAAGCATCACTGTCGAGCGTGTGGTGACGTCGTCTGCAGCAAGTGCAATCGCAGACGCGATGTGCAGGTCGGCAGTGAGCCGTCTGACGTGGTTCATGTGCGACTCTGCTTTGATTGTATCGACAAATCGCTCACGTCGGCAGGAGAGAGTGACGCTGACGACAGATCCGACTCCAGTGTGATCGACTCCGCCGCAACACCAAGCGACCGGTTGATAAAGAGCGCGCACTCCGGCAGTGCGACGACGACTAGAAGCACTGTGACGTCCATGGGCTCGACTGTCGACCTCGCAGCGTACGAGAGCGATGCGTCGGACCGCGGGAGCTTCCAGAGCAACACAAGTGATGAGACGTCGAGTAACGCGAGTCAAAGTGATGACGAGGATGAGGAGGACGGCCGCTACACAACTTGTTCGTGGCGGAGTGCATCAAGTAATCGTGGTAGTCACGCATATAGTCTCGAGTTTGTCCCCGAACACGCTGAACGCGTCGATGAGAACGTGGATCTCGACGAAGAGCGCCGACAAGCCGTGCTGACTGCTTTACAAGCCAACCCAACAGTCCAGCAGCGAGAGTTTGACGCTCTCTGTGAGCTAGCGTGTCGCGCTCTGCACTGTGGCGTTGCAGCTGTCTCTTTCTTCGGCGGTGACGTGCAATGGTACAAGTCCCGCATTGGTATTTCCCAGACCGAGTTGCCTCGGAACGTGGCGTTTTGCTCCAAAGTCCTCGATTCCACCAGTCCAACGATCGTGCTGGACGTGTCTCAAGACCGTCGCTTCCATCAGAACCCACTCGTCACTGGCTCGGCACACATCCGCTTCTACGCGTCCACTCCAATCCACGACCCGTCCACAAAGCGCGTGGTCGGCACCGTATTCGCCATGGACCCGACAGCCAAAGAGATCACGCCGGACCGCACGAGCGAGGTGCTATCGTACTTGTCAACCTCTGCGGAGCGTCTTCTGGATCTGAGTCTGCATGCCACCAAGCCTCGTAAGGGCAGTCGTCGCGCGCGTCGTGTCCTGTCCGAGCCAAACGTCATCAACGACGTCGGCGAGAAGCTGTCCAGGTCCAAGTCGTCCGAGACTTGCTCGAGTCGCTCGACGCCAAGCCGGACGTCCTCCATGGTCCATCTGCTAGATGATGAGCAGCTCTATTGTATGACGCGGGACTCGTCTCGCTGGTCGTCCTCGAGTCAACCCGCCGAGTCTAGTCAAGCCTCGGTAGTGGCGCGTCCTAGGATCCATAGCTCGCGAACGGCGAGTCCCTCGCCCTCGGGACTTGCAGAGCTGCATCAGCAGTTCGCCAGCACACAGCAGCTGCTCGTAGAGCTCCGGACGAGTCTCAACAACGCGCAGAGACGCAATGGCGCGAGTCGCGTGACGTCACACGAAGTTGAAGTGTGAGGTTCGTAACCTACCTGTTCAAATATCATGTTATTGTTTCAACTCTCTCCACTCATTGGCTCAAATATCATCCATACTGCGTTCCCATTGGCCAATACGTTGTATATTGCACCAATCACATGGAAGACGGAACAAATCTGAGGAATTCCTCAGCACATATCCACTCGACTCGACGCGCGGGAAGAGCATGGCGTCCACGAGCCCCAACGCGGCGGAGGAGACGGCGGGATGGAAGCAGTTCGCTCGCAAGCAAGAGGAGATCTCGAGCCACGCGACGGCGGCCTCGCCACGCGCGCAGACGGCCGAGAACGACGCCGACGACGACGAGAACCCGTTCTCGCAGTACTACGGCATGCTCTTGCACCAGCAAAACATGCTGCAGGACCACATCCGCACGAGCACGTACGAGCGCGCGATGCTCGAGAACAGCGCCGACTTTAAGGACAAGATCGTGCTCGACGTGGGCACGGGCTCGGGCATTCTCGCGTATTTCGCCGTCAAGGCCGGGGCCAAGCACGTGTACGCCGTGGAATTGAGTGACATGGCGCACTGTGCACGCGAGTTGCTGGCCGCGAATGGCCTGAGCGACCGTATTACTGTGATCAAGGGAAAGATGGAGAGCGTGGAGCTGCCCGAGCACGTGGATATCGTCGTGTCCGAGCCCATGGGCTTCTTCCTCGTCCACGAACGCATGCTCGAGACGTATGTGAACGCTGGGAAGAAGTGGCGTCGACCGAACGCGCCGTTCAAGATGTTCCCCTCTATCGGCACCATGTTCATCGCGCCGTTCACGGACGACTCGATCTATCGCGAGCAGATGAGCAAGGTCGCGTTCTGGCGACAGCGCGACTTTTACGGCTTGGATCTCAGCGTCATGCGCGAGCGAGCGGTGGAGAACCACTTTTCCCAGCCGGTCGTGGGCTATTTCCCGTCGGAAATCCTCCTCTCGTCCGCCACAGTGACGCACGAGATCGACTTTGCCAGCGTCACGAACGAGGCGCTCGACACGTTCGACATGCCGTTCCACTTTGTCATTGAACGCACGGGTACGTGTGGTCTTCCTTCGTCTCTAACAGCACGCGCATACTGTGCTCACTTCTGTGTCTTTGTAGCGATCATGCACGGCATGGCGTGCTGGTTCACGGTCGATTTCCTCGGCTCGACGTCGCGGGTCGTGCTCAGCACGGCGCCAGACCAACCAGGCACGCACTGGTACCAGTGTCGTCTCTTGCTGCCGACGCCGATCGCCGTGAACGCGTCCCAGGGCATCACGGGCAATCTCCACTTTGTTGGCAACAAGAAGTTCAGCTACGACATTGACATGGAAGGTAGGAGCCTCGTGTCTTGGGCGTGAGGCTGGTAGACTTAGACTGACTGACGCATGCGGCTGTTTAGTGTATCTGGACGGCACGACCATCTCGTCGCGGAATCGCATTCGTCTCCACGACCAGATGTACCACTACCTCTACTCGCCAGGCAGCACGAGCGGCAACGGCAACGCCCAGCCGCATGGGAGCGGATACTAAGGGTGGATGACCGAGGAGACTCGTCTTTCTTATCAACGCGTGTGACGGACAAGTGTGCACAAACACAAAGCATGAGATTTAAATATTTGGCATGCGCAGCATTCTCTTTGTCATGCAAATTGATTCATAGCACTCGACACAAACATACACGCACACAACTGTCATCAACCACTCATGATCTGCGCGATCGCCGCCTTGATACACGGATCAAACACGTCGTGACCGTCTTCGCCGTCCGATTCCATCACAGGATCTTCGGCACGGGGCGGTTGGAGGAGGGCTTCGTCCATGTTGGGCACGTGCTTGGTGGCTGGCACGCCGCGGCCTTCGTATAACTTGCCTTCCGCGCTGTAAAAGCGCATGTAGGGAATCTCGACCGTCCAGTAGTTGGGGAGGCGTAGCTTCTGCGCCTGCGAGAGACTGCCAGCTGTCGACGCGCCGATGCGATACGTCTTGGGTCGGTTCATCAACGCCAGCGTCAAGAGCTCGGCGGTTCTATCATGAAAAGCAATTAGAATGCTAGGTCAAAGCAGGAAAAGGAATCAATAACGGCGTACCCGCGTGTGTACTGGCCTTGCAGGACGACCAGTGGGCCATTGTAGCGATGCGTCCTCGACGAAAGAGGGATGTAATGCTTGCGTGTGCGGGAAAATCGCTGTGCGTAGAGCTTTTCGTCCGTCATAAAAGCCACCGAGCGCTTCGGTCCCGCAAAGAAACTCGCGACCGAGAGCGCGGAGACGAGCGAACCACCGCCGGCGTTGAAGCGCAGGTCCAAGACCAAGCCATCCACGTCGCCGAGACTGCGGAGAATGGCTTCCAGCGCCCACCGCATCGACTCCAAGTCGTACACCTCTGGCACCTTGAGTCGTTGCGGACTACTAGCACGCGTCACCGCGTCCTTGGCGTTCTGACTCCACACGGGCGTGAGCGTGTCCAGTCGCGGCAATGGGAAGTCCACGAAGCCGTCCATCGCCGTCAGCGCAATGTACCCAATGCGCCAGCCGGGACTCGTCTCGGCGTTGAGAATCCCGTACAAGAAATGGTTGGAAAGGCGTCGACCGCCGTCCGTCAGGTGTCGCTGCTGCATCACGTCCAGAGCGACGTGCTCGAGGCGTTGGCGCACGCTCGTGCGTGGACTGCGTCCGTACGCCGAGACAACAGACGCTGAGCCCGTGCTGGTCACGCGAAGCCCCGGGTCATCCGTCATGGCGATACTTTCCTGCAGCGCGATCCACAGATCCTCTTCGTTCGTCGTGGTGCGCAGCGGTTCGCCAAAGAGCCGATGCGCGGCGAGCCAATTGACGTCGCGCAGCTCCATGGACGCATAGCGATCGCGCATGGTGGCCCAAAAGGTCTGGTAATTAAACACGGGGTCGCGCGAGTACGTGATGCGCGCGAAGATGCCGTGGAGCAGGTCGAGGAAGAGCCGGAGGAGGATGCCCTGCAGCGTCATGAGCACGACGAGCGTGCCGCCCACGAGCGGCAAGTGGCGGCGCAAGAAGCTCACGGGGATGATGGCGAGCGACTCGTAGAGCTCCAAGGGCCAGAGCACGAGTGTCTCGAGGAGCTGGAAGGGCGTGGAGCTCCATAGCGAGAAGGACGGGAAGACGAAGAGCACGGCGCTCGAGAGCAGCGCGGGCTGGCGGCGCATGGCGAGAGACGACGAGTCCATCGACGAGCAGCTCATGGAGCTCATCGATGAGATGCGAGGGTGAGGCGGCGACGTCACGATCCGTGGTCTGAGTATTAGATATGAGAGAAAATGAATTAGACGAGAGAGAAGCTCAGAAAGACGAGGAATATTAGTTTAGTGGGTGATATGATAAATGATATTTAGGTTAGTAGATTCACAAGTGGAGTTTTAGTGCTTTGGTGTGTTGCGGGAGGCGCGGAAGGATCCAGAAAGGAGGTGTTGCACCCAGTGAATCTTGGAGCGCGTGGTGGTGGTGTCGCTTTTGGTTTCGGACGGTTGCTTGCTTCCAGCGACTTGGAAAAGCGCGGCTTTATCAGACGCGGGGGTCTTGCCGGCGGCCTTGCGATTCGCGCGTTCCACTTGGTGGATGGCAAAGGAGGAGTGGAAGCCAGTAGCGCCGGAGTTGATGTTCATCGTTGCCTGGGGACTTGTGTGAGTGTCGTAGAGTATTGAGGAATGAGTGAGAGGCGGACAGAGCTTGGACTGGTGCGTGTTCGCCAACTTACGGTATCGTTGCAGTCTGACGTGGTGACAAAGGGAATGATTGCGTTGCGAGTGGTCTTTTCTTCCAGCTATGGCGCGCTGCGACGACTCGCAGCGGGTGTATCCATGTGTAGCCACTTATTCCACGGCAAAGAAACATAACGGATTTTTCCACGCGGTGGCCATCCAGAGATCCACTTTTTCTCTCTCTGTACGCGTACCATACGCCGCAGTGCTCATCACAGCGACAGATCCTCTGGAAGCGCGTCCAGAGACTTGTCCAGAAGCGAAAGCAAGTCGTTGGCGATCTTCAAGCGCCGCCAAGGCTGGAGAGACCATCACTCTCGGATCAAATGACCATCACTCGTTTGTTGAATCTACAGAATGAGCGGTGATTGGCTCGTGGGCGAATATTTCTTAAATGTACAATTCAGTTTTGAAATTACATAAAATAGACCGTTCAATTCCTGATGAGGGGCCCTGGAGTGGTTTGGATCGCTTTGATCGTCACATGGGGAAGCCCCATGGCCAGTCATTTAGTGGCTGACAAGCTCTCCGGGGGATCTTCTTGTTGTCTCGACGTTGCTACATGGACCACCGGAAATCAGGAGACGAGCAATCAACAACTGCACCAGCCGACGTTTACGAGTCCCAGTGTGCGGATGAGAGTCGATTGCGCGGGCAAGTCGACCTCGTGTCCTATCCAATGACCCGACGGTGATCGCAAGCCAGTTCCCAACGTTTCTATGCTTTTCCTTGTCTGTCCGGCTTCAAAAGCCTCTGGAACAGACTTGGTACGTTTATTCGCTTGACCCAAGACTCGATGCATGTCATGTACAGATCAAGCTCTTGCGAGTCAATCATGCCAGATGATGATCTTGGCTGATACTGGTCCCAGCTTTTCCTGTCTTCGTCGGTTCGTTCGCTTTCGCGTGAAATCCAAGGTGATTGAGGCCAAAGGAGCGGATTCCATTGCATGTGCCCGTCTGATCGACAGTGCAGCCCGTTTGGGTGGTCTCAAGAGCTCAATGGATGAGGGAATCTCGTCGTTTTGAGATCTTTTCCAACGCGCCAAGTGGGCACTACACTTCCTCATCACTGCATAACCTTGTACACTTTATGAGTACGACTCCTACTTGCTGGATAATTCAAGCGACTCAAGACGAATGACCTGTACGACTCGATCGTATCATCGAGTGGATGTTTACTCGGTGGCTTGTTTCTGTTGCCGCATCTTGTGCGTTCTGAGTGGTTCGTACAGCAACTTGGCACGCGCCTGTTGACGAGGACACGTGCCAAGTCGCGTCCTCAGCCATGTGTCGCCTCGCGATTAAAGTGATTGGCTGGCCACTGTCGCGACTAGAGTGGGCTCGAGGCACCCATGTTGTGTCGCTTCGACAGGCGAACAGCTGGAGGCTTTGCTGGTCGACTTTGTGGACGCACAGGAAGAGCTGTTCAATTGCTAATGCTCAGGAACGCTCGAGAATGCGCACTTGGGTACGCCTTGAGCTTCAAAACGATGGTTTCTCGGTCAACATGACTGGAAATACGTGCACCGAACGAGTCGGACGGACGATCGCCCTTTGTGAATATCCGCTCTGTTCTGAGCTGCATGGATCGGAATTGGAGCTTGTGAGACGTGCAGGACTCTGGATACCAACGTCCACGAGACGAGCCGTCATGGTGTCAGAGACCTCACGATACCTGCTGTGATTGGTCTCGTGTGCCAGTGACTCTGCTGTCGACTCACTTGTTCGCTGCTCATTTCTCAATCGGCAGGATGCGAGTCAACACGGTCGACGTCGTGGAGCGGGCCTCCGCCGCCAGCCTGAGCATGCGGGACATGCCCATGATCGAGTCCACCAAGTCGGGCGCCTACGCGTTCAAGGAACTCGAGAAAGGCGGCGCGTTGCGTGAGGGTGGTCGACCAAACATCTACAGCAAGGAACACATCGGCCTCCTCGTCCAGTACTTTGGCATGGGTGTGATCTACAGTTGCGTCTTCCTCATCATCTACCCGTTCCTCAACAACTACCTCCGTATGTCGGGTGTCGCCACCGCCTCGGTCAGTGTCTTGACGGCCTTGCCGTACACTTTCAAGCTCTTCTTCGGTATCCTCTCGGACTGCGTCCCCATCTTTGGCTACCGTCGTCGTCCATACATGGTCATTGGTATGACGATCTGTACGATCTGCACCTTCATCATGGCTGTGATGCCGGTTCAAGACCCATACTACCCAGACCCAGCGCTCGCCTTCGTCGACCCAAAGCTTCTCACGCAGGCACAGAAGGATGCCATCAACCCCGACGCCCCAGGCTCGGGTACGGCCTTTGTGTTGCTTCTCATCTTCGCCAACTTGGGCATTGTCGTGGCCAACTCGGCCAACGGTGGTGTCTTGGTCGAGTTGTCGCAGCGTGAGCCAGAGGAAGTCCGTGGTACGGCTCAGACGATGGTCTGGGTCGCTCGTGATGTCGGTGGTATGATCGCGGCCGCTCTTATCGGCTTTGGTCTCAACAGCCGTGACTTTGGCGGCACTTTCGACCACTCCATTGGCGTGAACGGTGTCATGGGCTTCTGTACGGCCGTATCGTTCTGTACGACCATCTCCTGCTGGTTCAACGTGACGGAAGAGAAGGTGACAGAGCGTCTCTCGGTCCGCAAGGAGTTGCGCAAGATCTACGACCTCATGCACTTCCGCGTCGTGTACCAGATCCTCTTGTTCCAGTTCTTCAAGAACATGTTCTCGTACGTGAGTGTGACGGCGGCCTACCCGATCCAGAGTGTCTGGGCCAAGGTCACGCCATTGAACAGCAACATCGCGTCCATCTTGTCGTCCGGTATCTCGGCTTTGACGCTCACTGTTGTCGCCAAGTTCGGTCTCGGTTGGAACTGGCGCTGGATCGTCGTGGCCTCGAGCATCGGTGTCATTATCATTGATGCTATCCCAACGTTCCTGACGGTCTGGGACGTCGTGCGTAGCCAGTGGTTCTGGCTTGGTCTTCCATTGCTTGAGCAGATCCCATACAACATCAGCTTCATCGTCTCGACCTTCTGCATGGTCGAAGTCGTCGACGAGGGCAACGAAGCCGCTTTCTACGGTCTCGTGGTCTCAGTTTCGTCGCTCGCCTCGCCATTCTCAACGGTCATCACCAAGAACGTCGATGCCTACTTCGACATTGATCTTCCATACCTCCAGGTTGACGACACGCACGTTCGCACAGAAGTGACCTACGCGTACTTGTTCTCGTACGCATGCAAGATCTTTGGTCTCCTCTTCGTGCTCTTGTTGCCTCGTCAGAAGGCGGAGACGCAGGAGCTCAAGCGCAAGGGCGAGAAGAGCTACCTCATCGGCAACCTCACGCTCGCCATGCTCGTGTTCGTCTTCATCTGGTCCATCATGACCAACCTCATGTCCATCTTCCCATCGACGGCCTGCCTCAAGGTCGCGGGTGGCTCGGGCTGCTAGGCTGCTAGACCCCATAGAACTTGAAAATAGAGTACATATCACCACCTTCTCCACGTCGTCGCTCAGTGAATCCCCCTGTCTTCGTGCCTACAAGGTCTCACTAGCCAAGCAGTTACTAGGACAATCGTGGCTTTAATACCGCAACAGAGCCACACGTAACTCGTCACGCCACACAAACCATTCGCCTAGTACATCAAGTCTGCTGCTGGCAAAAGCACGAAAGACGCGTGCTTCTCATCTCAGTAAGCGGCTTTGATTAAATTATGGGTGTCGCTAGTCTACAACGCGTGTATCGCTCTTATACACTCACCGCACTTCGATCGTGCGTGACTTGGTTTTCGTATGCTTTTGTGTGCTTTCGTGGCTCAACTAGGCGATTTTGCCACCAGAACGAAAGAGCGAGTTGGAGATGAGCAGCTGACGCCGCCAGATCGACTTGGTCTTCTCTTGCTGGCTGGTGGTGGTGTCCGTAGTGTGCGCCGTTTCCTGGGTTTGCGTCTGGACTTTGCGAAGGAATCGCGCCTGACTGGTCTCTGAGGTGGTGTTGCGCTCGTCTTCCGCTTTTGCCTTCTTGACGATGGAGCAGGCCTGGGAAAAGTGCAGCGACGTGGCGTTGGCGATGGTGAAGTTGTTCATTGTGGTGGTGGGTTGTTGGCTTGGGGCTCTTGTTAGCTTGATGCTTGAGCTGGTCGTGGTCAATTCGAGTGTGAGAAGGAGCGGCGTTGCTTGCGCTCTCATGTCCAACTGACTCACATTCTCACTCCATCCACGCTCTTGTCGTGGCGATCTGTCCTCCAGACGCGCTGCTGTTGCGTCGACATTGTCGTTGCTTGGTGAGCATTGCGATCGTCGGGCAGTACCAGCATTCCGGACGAAGAGCTCCACTCAGCATTTGTAAATTTTGGGAAAAGGTTTGAATGAGCCAATCAGAAGACGTGGTTGTACTGTAATGTTCGGAATGATGATGAGACGCGTGGGAATGCTGGTACTCACGTCGGTTGAAGATCGTGAGCCTGGCTGTTGCACCACCAGTATTCGCATCCAGTTCGCTTCGCTGGCTTCCTGAGACAGAAGCTCCGGGTTGTCTTCTTCAGGATACTCAGAGAGCACAAACGAAGAGGCTTCATGTCTTCGTCATGGTGATGTGTGGACGGTGGCGAACCACAAGAATGTTGGCGCTTGCCACGTTGGACTGGTGAGTGTACGCCAGAGTGTGTGCGCTGCCATGTGTGAATGCGGCTCCCACGCTCTCACGATCCCACGCCCCAGATTCTTTTTCCTTGATGATCAACACGGAAGAAACTAGTTAACAGGGTGGCGACAGGCCAAGGACGTTGGCGTTGGACATGTGAGCAGTTCCTTCTCTCCTTCCTTTCCTTCGTCATTCCTCAAGTCACCAAGACACACTCGAGTCTGCCAACGACCAAATACCCCAAAGGCCGACGACCCACCACACAAGGACACAAGACCTGAGCTCCATAGCAATCAGCCATGAACACCAGTACGCACGCTTTCCACTCGACCTTCGCTCTCAATCACGTCAAGCGCTGCAATAATCAGAAGGATTCGGCATCGGACATCCGGTACGAGAAGCTCGCCGCTCGCGCTCGTGAAGAAGAGACTGGCAGCAAGACCGGAGGTGCCGCCAACGCCACCAAGTCCAACGTGCGATGGGTCCAGCACGTCGTTTCGAACTCGACGCTTGCGACTCGCACGATGGCCGGCAAGTGATGTCACTCGAGATGATTTACAATAGCGCATAGTACCACGATTGAAAGATGAATAATGCATTGATGAATGAAGAATAACGAATGGATGCACGCACGAGAGAATGAATCGAGCGACTTATACACAAACGCATGCGAGCAGAGCCCTCTCTCATCTTTGCAAACAGCGTTGATTCATTACTCTGGTACTACTCTACAGCTACAAGTCTATCCATCACTATCTATCCAGCGTCCATGCATACGACATGCCTGTTGTTTGTTCCTATCTTGAGTGTGTGGTGCTTGAGGCATTCATTTGCCTACAGGAATCGGCCGCCACGACCGAGCGCGAGTGGAGTTAGCGATGACGATCTGACGCCACCACACCGTCTTCTTCTTCTCCGCTTCGCCCTCGTTCACTGGTGCTGGAGTGTGTACGCTCTTGTGGTTGAGCGTGTGTCTCTTCTTGGTGAATCGCTCTTGCCCAGACACTTGGGGCACATGGGACAGTTGGGACACTTGGGTCATTTCGCTTTGGCGCTCTTCCTCTTCAGCTCGGGCTCGCTTGACGCGGGTGCAAGCTTGCGCGAAGTAAATGCTGGAGGCATTGACTGAGATGAAGTTCATTATGTTGGTTGGTTGGTTGCGTGTGCTGGGTGTCTTGGAGCGTTAGGCGTTGTTTGCCGCTTGTGGTAGCTTGTGCTTGTGTTTGTGCTTGAGCAGGAGTTGGTCAATTGGATTGTGAGACTCAGTGTGCAGTGTGGATGGAGTGCACCGTGATTTGCATTCCCCTCCAGTCACTCCCTCCCTCTCGTGTCGAGGTGATCTGTGTGTTCTCTCGAGATTCGGCTGCTCGGTTGTTCGTTGTCTTGTCTTGTCTTGGTCCTTGGGTCAGAACGTTGATGGGCAGGTGAGACTGGCCGGTTGAAGTGCCAGAGTGCGGCCATCTTCAGTTCACACGACTGGTTTGCCAGAACGCGGTGCTGTTGGCGTTGTTGGTCCAGCGAATGCGCGTCCGATAGCATCGTGTTCTGGGACGAACGACACATGTGTCGCTTAATCTGGCGAGTGCGTTGTCGTAAATGAGTTATCTGTTGGCCGTGTTTCGCGTGCAAAGAGCCATCGCGTACTCGCTCATGGTAGAAAGCTGCACCCAGAATGTGGCTGGCAGTATTGCTCATCATACCACTTGACTCGCACGTCAGAGCCGCAGTATTGCACATCAATGTCTGAGTAATCGTGAAGACGGCTTGTGCGATCTTGAGACGAGTAACATGGCTTCACTTCCGCCACGTATAGTAGGTGGTGACACATGTGATACAGTTGTCCGGATGGTATACATTTCCATTGATGTACCACTCTGTCCAGTAGTTATAGTATGGAGTGGTACTTGTATACCTAAGATGGATTGCCCAGCCTGGTTGGTGTGTCACCACCTACTATACGTGGCGGAAGTGAAGCCATGTTACTCGTCTCAAGATCGCACAAGCCGTCTTCACGATTACTCAGACATTGATGTGCAATACTGCGGCTCTGACGTGCGAGTCAAGTGGTATGATGAGCAATACTGCCAGCCACATTCTGGGTGCAGCTTTCTACCATGAGCGAGTACGCGATGGCTCTTTGCACGCGAAACACGGCCAACAGATAACTCATTTACGACAACGCACTCGCCAGATTAAGCGACACATGTGTCGTTCGTCCCAGAACACGATGCTATCGGACGCGCATTCGCTGGACCAACAACGCCAACAGCACCGCGTTCTGGCAAACCAGTCGTGTGAACTGAAGATGGCCGCACTCTGGCACTTCAACCGGCCAGTCTCACCTGCCCATCAACGTTCTGACCCAAGGACCAAGACAAGACAAGACAACGAACAACCGAGCAGCCGAATCTCGAGAGAACACACAGATCACCTCGACACGAGAGGGAGGGAGTGACTGGAGGGGAATGCAAATCACGGTGCACTCCATCCACACTGCACACTGAGTCTCACAATCCAATTGACCAACTCCTGCTCAAGCACAAACACAAGCACAAGCTACCACAAGCGGCAAACAACGCCTAACGCTCCAAGACACCCAGCACACGCAACCAACCAACCAACATAATGAACTTCATCTCAGTCAATGCCTCCAGCATTTACTTCGCGCAAGCTTGCACCCGCGTCAAGCGAGCCCGAGCTGAAGAGGAAGAGCGCCAAAGCGAAATGACCCAAGTGTCCCAACTGTCCCATGTGCCCCAAGTGTCTGGGCAAGAGCGATTCACCAAGAAGAGACACACGCTCAACCACAAGAGCGTACACACTCCAGCACCAGTGAACGAGGGCGAAGCGGAGAAGAAGAAGACGGTGTGGTGGCGTCAGATCGTCATCGCTAACTCCACTCGCGCTCGGTCGTGGCGGCCGATTCCTGTAGGCAAATGAATGCCTCAAGCACCACACACTCAAGATAGGAACAAACAACAGGCATGTCGTATGCATGGACGCTGGATAGATAGTGATGGATAGACTTGTAGCTGTAGAGTAGTACCAGAGTAATGAATCAACGCTGTTTGCAAAGATGAGAGAGGGCTCTGCTCGCATGCGTTTGTGTATAAGTCGCTCGATTCATTCTCTCGTGCGTGCATCCATTCGTTATTCTTCATTCATCAATGCATTATTCATCTTTCAATCGTGGTACTATGCGCTATTGTAAATCATCTCGAGTGACATCACTTGCCGGCCATCGTGCGAGTCGCAAGCGTCGAGTTCGAAACGACGTGCTGGACCCATCGCACGTTGGACTTGGTGGCGTTGGCGGCACCTCCGGTCTTGCTGCCAGTCTCTTCTTCACGAGCGCGAGCGGCGAGCTTCTCGTACCGGATGTCCGATGCCGAATCCTTCTGATTATTGCAGCGCTTGACGTGATTGAGAGCGAAGGTCGAGTGGAAAGCGTGCGTACTGGTGTTCATGGCTGATTGCTATGGAGCTCAGGTCTTGTGTCCTTGTGTGGTGGGTCGTCGGCCTTTGGGTATTTGGTCGTTGGCAGACTCGAGTGTGTCTTGGTGACTTGAGGAATGACGAAGGAAAGGAAGGAGAGAAGGAACTGCTCACATGTCCAACGCCAACGTCCTTGGCCTGTCGCCACCCTGTTAACTAGTTTCTTCCGTGTTGATCATCAAGGAAAAAGAATCTGGGGCGTGGGATCGTGAGAGCGTGGGAGCCGCATTCACACATGGCAGCGCACACACTCTGGCGTACACTCACCAGTCCAACGTGGCAAGCGCCAACATTCTTGTGGTTCGCCACCGTCCACACATCACCATGACGAAGACATGAAGCCTCTTCGTTTGTGCTCTCTGAGTATCCTGAAGAAGACAACCCGGAGCTTCTGTCTCAGGAAGCCAGCGAAGCGAACTGGATGCGAATACTGGTGGTGCAACAGCCAGGCTCACGATCTTCAACCGACGTGAGTACCAGCATTCCCACGCGTCTCATCATCATTCCGAACATTACAGTACAACCACGTCTTCTGATTGGCTCATTCAAACCTTTTCCCAAAATTTACAAATGCTGAGTGGAGCTCTTCGTCCGGAATGCTGGTACTGCCCGACGATCGCAATGCTCACCAAGCAACGACAATGTCGACGCAACAGCAGCGCGTCTGGAGGACAGATCGCCACGACAAGAGCGTGGATGGAGTGAGAATGTGAGTCAGTTGGACATGAGAGCGCAAGCAACGCCGCTCCTTCTCACACTCGAATTGACCACGACCAGCTCAAGCATCAAGCTAACAAGAGCCCCAAGCCAACAACCCACCACCACAATGAACAACTTCACCATCGCCAACGCCACGTCGCTGCACTTTTCCCAGGCCTGCTCCATCGTCAAGAAGGCAAAAGCGGAAGACGAGCGCAACACCACCTCAGAGACCAGTCAGGCGCGATTCCTTCGCAAAGTCCAGACGCAAACCCAGGAAACGGCGCACACTACGGACACCACCACCAGCCAGCAAGAGAAGACCAAGTCGATCTGGCGGCGTCAGCTGCTCATCTCCAACTCGCTCTTTCGTTCTGGTGGCAAAATCGCCTAGTTGAGCCACGAAAGCACACAAAAGCATACGAAAACCAAGTCACGCACGATCGAAGTGCGGTGAGTGTATAAGAGCGATACACGCGTTGTAGACTAGCGACACCCATAATTTAATCAAAGCCGCTTACTGAGATGAGAAGCACGCGTCTTTCGTGCTTTTGCCAGCAGCAGACTTGATGTACTAGGCGAATGGTTTGTGTGGCGTGACGAGTTACGTGTGGCTCTGTTGCGGTATTAAAGCCACGATTGTCCTAGTAACTGCTTGGCTAGTGAGACCTTGTAGGCACGAAGACAGGGGGATTCACTGAGCGACGACGTGGAGAAGGTGGTGATATGTACTCTATTTTCAAGTTCTATGGGGTCTAGCAGCCTAGCAGCCCGAGCCACCCGCGACCTTGAGGCAGGCCGTCGATGGGAAGATGGACATGAGGTTGGTCATGATGGACCAGATGAAGACGAACACGAGCATGGCGAGCGTGAGGTTGCCGATGAGGTAGCTCTTCTCGCCCTTGCGCTTGAGCTCCTGCGTCTCCGCCTTCTGACGAGGCAACAAGAGCACGAAGAGAAGACCAAAGATCTTGCATGCGTACGAGAACAAGTACGCGTAGGTCACTTCTGTGCGAACGTGCGTGTCGTCAACCTGGAGGTATGGAAGATAAATGTCCACATGACAAAGCCGTCTGAGCGAATGCTTGTGGGGACCAGGCGGCGCTTTTAGCCATCTCGTCATGACTAATCAGTCTTGCGTCGACGTCCTTTCCAAGTTTTCTTCTCCACATGCTCATTCGCAAAAAAGCATACGAGAAGCAGCCATCGACGTGACACGTGACGTGGAAGTTCCGCATCAAGGCACCTCATCCTCCGTCTCCCTAGGCTGGTGCTTGCAAGAGACAACAGAAGACGCTGACGCTGATGAGCATGGAGAGAGCGATGGATGCTCATCAAGACACCGAGAAAGAGCGTGCTAGTACGAACCACGACGGCTCGGGACAGCGCTGGCGTGACGTCTTCTGGTTCGTATTGCAGGAGATCGTGGTCGCCACCGTCTTCAAGGACCCGAGTCGTTGCGCTGAGGATCCACACACCAGGCCTGCGCGTATGAGCAAGCAGACGAGCGCTTGGTCCATGTGGAAATACCCCTTTCCAGCGTGGTTTGTCCCTTTCCAGCAGCGCATCCCACCGGAGAGCACCGAATCGAATCACCATGACCACTCATCAGCGTCTCAAGCAATCGAATCAGGTCGAGACGAGCGTGTGGACGGCGACGTCACGCGTGAAAGACTGACAACGTGGACGACGCGATGCACCATCGCGTAGAGTGAGAACAATAGAAGATCCTCTTGTATCTTGAGAGTAGGAAGGGATTCGTTCCATGCCCACAGCCGCTTGCACCATCCACCCTCATTGTTCTTCCATGCTTCTCATCTCCGTCGCCCTCGTCATCACAGCGCGTCATCCAAATTTCGAACGAATGGCGTCCTGCCCAGCCTTGGTGATCGAGGAAACAAGCCTGCGTATCGCTGGGTCTTGACGACCAGAGGAGCAAGCCCTCATCAATGCATCAAATCCACGAGGAGCAAGGCGCGTGGGCGCTGCGTGAAGAGCTCCAGAGGAGGAGGAGGAGGAGGAGGAGGAGGAGGAGGAGGAGGAGGAGGAGGAGGAGGGGTGTGTTCCGGTCTTGTCAAGACCGGAACACTCGCCCTGGCGTCAGCCATGTGACGCAGCTGAGTGCCATCACGCGGCGTCAGCAGTGACGCACGCGCGCCACTCGCATCTGATGACAAGCGATGACTCGGTCGGCCATGACGCCATGACATCATCGGCCGGCACTGGTCCCACTCTACCAGGAGCTCCATGGGTCTCACCCATTCAACCCATCTTCTCTTCAAACCCACCCGACCCATTTGTAGCCGTCGATACAACACAACGGCAACATCATCCAGGCCCATCGAACCGGGTCGAAGGCGTTCGAACCCGTTGATTATGCCGCCCGGGAACCGACCCGACGCCTCGTCAAGATCGCTGACATCATCCTGGGTCTGGTCATGAGCTCGTGCGGTTTAGCACTCGTACGTAGGCAACGCGATGACTGAGCGGCGAGAGGAGCCAGTGAATGGTGGAAAGCGCTTCGGTGATGCGACCCGTGCAATTCCCATTTCGAAATTCGCCACGAAACGACCACAATGGACGCGCTACTCGAGAGCTACTATGGCTGGGCCAACAACGTCGAGGAGAAGCTCCTGACCTTCCTCGACCCGACTGAGGCGTACAAGCTGCACCCGATGAAGGACTACCCGCTCGCCAACTTTGCCAGTGTGTATGCCATGTGTCTCGGCTACTTGGCATTCGTGATCCTCGGCACGGTACGCGAGATTCGGTGGCGTTCGTTTGAGGTGGACAGGGTCATTGATTCGTTGGATGGTGGTGCATTATAGGCTATCATGAAGGCTGGCGTGCCTGCTATCAAGACCAGCGGTCTCCAGTTCCTCTACAACCCGTTCCAGGTGCTCATTTGCTCGTACATGTGCGTGGAAGCCGCCATCCAGGCCTACCGCAACGTAAGTCGTCTGATTCCAATCCGAATCAAGAGTGTGTGACTGATGTTTCGCTTGCTTACAGGGCTACTCGCCAGCGCCATGCAACCCGTACAACGCCGAGAACCCTGTCATGGGCAACGTGCTCTACCTCTTCTTCCTGTCCAAGATCCTCGATCTCTGCGACACGTTCTTCATTGTCGCCGGCAAGAAGTGGCGTCAACTCTCGGTCTTGCACGTGTACCACCACCTCTCGGTGCTCTTTGTACGTCCCTACGTCATTGATTATGGCTATTGCTTGGACAAGAGTCTCACGTTGTATGTGTGTTGTACAGATGTACTACATTGTCTTCCGTGTCGGCTACGACGCCGACTCGTACCAGTCGGTTGTGCTCAACGGTTTCGTGCACACGATCATGTACACGTACTACTTCGTGAGCGCCCACACGCGCAACATCTGGTGGAAGAAGTACCTCACCATCATGCAGCTCACGCAGTTTGTGCTCATGAACGTGCAAGGCTACCTCTCGCACACGCGTCAGTGCGCGGGCATGCCGCCATCGATCGCCGTCATGTACCTCTTCTACGTGCAGTCGCTCTTCTGGCTCTTCATGAACTTTTACATCCGCTCGTACATTGCGCCCGCCAAGAAGACGGTCACCGCCGAGAAGAAGACGTTGTAAAGCTGAGCCGGCCTCGTAAATGTAAATTGTCCGTTTGCTCCATTCACTTTATCGCAACAGCCAATCAGATCACTCTATTTGGGGAAAGTACATTCGAATCCACCAATCAAAACACCGGAGTTTTGGGAAAGTACACTGCGTCTTGTCCATGTTGAAGGCGACCGCGCCGTGGATGATGATCATATGGTTCTTCCGTGCACGACTGGCGCGCCACAACACGCGACATTCCCAGAGAAACAGGATCCAGATGCGTGTGAACAGCAACGGCATCACCCGCACGTCGATTGATCGACCAAAGACGTGAAATTTGAGGAGGGACCGATCTTGTAGACGCCATCGAGCACCACTTGCTGTCTCATACATGAACAGGGCTTCTCCAATGAGTAATGCGAGCAGAACCAGTGCGCAATGCTGCAGCTTGAATCCAATCTTTCGCCGTGCGATCGGCATCAACGTTTCAATGGTGAGCACCCAATGCGTCCAAAGCAAACTCGTCGCCAAAACGATGGCTCGCAAGTCCCAGAAGCAGATGTCGCATGCACTCAAGTGCATAATGATCAGCTGGATCGAGAGATAGAAGAAGTCGAAGGAGAAGCAGAGATGCCGAAGAAGTTCTGGATTGTAAAGCGCGAAGCAGAAGCCACAGAAGACACTCGAGCACCCCAGTGCGGTGACAACGAGCACCAAGGCTACCTGAGGGTGGCACGAAGCGTAGCTGAGGTGGACGAATGAGAAGCAGTTGAGGGCGAGTCCCAGTGAACCACAAGACTGGAGCAACAATCGTCACCACCGAGGCCAAGGAGAGGAGCTCAAACGAAGACCACAGACAGTTTGTCGAGCGTCGAACACGCGGTTGATTTTGATGTGCTCCATTTGGTTCGTTGCGCTAGTTGCGATTGAGTCTTCTGCACGACTCAATGTGATCATTTTGAGCACTGTTGTCGACGATTCTGTTCGGTACACTCGCCGAAGCATGACTTTGCATCGATAACTCGCGCACCGAGACTGATGTCGGACGCCACTTCGACGCTTGGTTAGCACGCCATTCCGATACACGCTCGCCGAAATGGTCATGGAGATTACGTCTTCAGCTTGGACCGATCGTGTTCCGTATTGAAAGACGCGGAACGAATGCGTTTTGTCGATTAGCTCCAACCCAACAAAGATCACGAAGATCGAGTTGTAGACGAAAGACACCACCATGGTCACATACATGTGATTCATGCTCTGGAGAGCAGCGTCAGCAGTGATGGCAAACATGTTACCAATCCAGATGATGCAACATTGGACACTTCGAAGGTCACGATAGTAGAGCACTGAAACGGCGACGGAAGCAGACATCGTATGGAGCACAAGCATGAGCCTCTCTGGCACAACCAACAATCAAGTCATGTACGAAGGCCTGATCGCAGGACTGAAGGAAGCTCAGAAGAAGGGATGGACACCACTTGAGGTGGTTGGCAGCAGCTCGCTCGTCCACCAGCAAATGAGCAAATACAAACCGCCCAGAAAGAAGAGACTACTCGGATTCTATGCGGTGGCACGACGATTGGCGGACTGTTTAGGCGTCCGACATTGGCACCATCATCAGAGTGAGTTCAACCGAATGGCGAGAGCAGCAGCGACCCACGGGGCGACCACCCGAATGAGTGCAGCGACACTCCACCCGACCGATCGACCAGGCACAACAACACTGGCAAAGTATCTTTCGGGAGACCACGCGCGCTGGCAAAGCAACTACTGGAGTAGAACTTTAGCGGTAAATTGACAGGGTGTAGTTCAAACAGCTATAGAGCACGTGTAAAACGACTCAATAGACTTCAATGAGAGAGAGAAGACCATGCTGATCAACGCGCCAACGCTCATCACCGAGAAGAACCAGAACTCGTAAGTGCGCAAAAGCACGCGAATCATCTCTGGACGTAGCGACATGATGCCCATGACAAGGATCGGGAATTCCAGGGTCGTGGCGATAGCAGCGATTGGACGGCCGACTGGCGCAGGGGCAAGCAGCATCGCGATAGAAATGATGAGACCGGAGACGTAGAGCGCAGTGACGAGTTTTCCGTAGCGACGCTGGGCCTGAGTAAACACACGTGCACCTGACGCGCCAAGGAGCACAAGCTTCAGGGTCTTGTACATATCAACTCGTGGAAGGGACCGTGATTGGACGATCTCATAGTGCACAGGCTGCGTGTCATTCTCCTCGCCATCGGGGCCGGGTGATCCCACGCCTGGTGCCAAGATGGCAGGCATTGCCGAGGCAGCAACGCAAGATGTTCATGCTTGAGTAGAAGTAATCCCGACGTTGATCACAAATAGCCGCTCAGACTCATCAGTTCGATTGAGACCCTTCTCAGTGACCTCACGTCCACTCACAGACGCGAAATAAATCATACACCATGATGGAAGATACTCGCGTAGCCTAGCGATGCGAGTCCGCAGTCGTGGTGCAGTCGTCACTTTGCATGACTCGCATGTGGGACAGCCGAGGTGCTATCCTGGTCAGATTCAACGCCACTGCACCATGGACGATGATCAGATCTGTCGCTTGAGCGTAGTAAATGCGCCACAGCACTCGGCATTCCCAGATCAACATGATCCAAACGCGGGTGAAGAGCAGAGGCATCACCCTCACGTCGATGGATCGGTTTAGCGCATGCAGAGTGAAGATCGTGCGGTCTCGAATATTCCATTTCGTGTCGCCTGATGTTTCATACATGAACAAAACTTGCCCCACGAGCAGAGAGAGCAAGACTGGAGCACAATACCACAGCTGAAAGCCGAGATTGTTTCTCGCCAGTGGCATGAGCGCATCAATAGTCAGCACCCAGTGCGTCCAAACGAGACTTGTAAGGAGGACAATGGCGCGCGGGTCCCAATAGAAGACGTCGCATGCGCTGATGTGCATGGCGACAAGCTGAAACGAAAGGAAGAAGAAGTCGAAGGAGAAGCAGAGGTGTCGAAGCAGTGCTGGGTTGTAAAGCGCAAAGCATGCTAAGCAGAAGACGGCCGAACACCCAAACGCCACAAGGGCAAGGCCAGACGCGATCTGCGGGTAATCTGGCACGTAGTTCAGATAAATGAACAGCGAGACGTTGAGTCCAAGTCCGAGCACACCACACGCCTTGACAACAAACCGTCGATACGGACACCATGGATCGAAACTCAGACGATGGCCGCAGATCGTGTGTCTGGCATCAAAGACGCGGTCAATCTTGACATACTCCATCGGACTTGCGACTGTCTCCTCAACGATAGCTGGACGATATGTTACTGTAATCGCGTTGGGTGTCAATAGAGAGAGACACCTGGCCGATCGAAGCTGCCGCAACTTGACCTTACATCGATAACTTGCACAATGAATCGCGCGTTGTGCGTTCTCGACTCGCTTCTTCTTCATTCTTTTCCGATAAATACTTCGTACTTGAAGGTAAATCACCGCCGAAAACGCGGTGGAGACGACGTCCTCGGTTTTGACACACTGCGCGCCATATCGAAAGACGCGGAACGAATGGGTTTCTTCAATCAACTCCAGCAACACGAAAACAACCAAGATGATGTTGTAAATGACGCTCACCAGCATAATCGTGTGCATTCGATTCAAGCCGTGCACGTTGGCGTCGGCGACGATCACGAACATGTTACCAATCCAGATGACACCTACCTGTACGCTCCGCATGTCGCGCAAATACCACCCCATGCTGAACATTCCCGCCACACTCATGGTGGAAAAGAACCAGAACTCGTACGTCCGCACCAGCACGCGGACCATATCCAGACGTAGCGACATGACGGCGATGAGCATGATCGGTAGTTCTAGTGCTGATGCGAGCACAGCCAGTGGACGGCCAATACGAGCGGGGACGAAAAACATTGCAGCAGACGGAACAAGACCGACCAAAAAGAGGATAGCAGCCAGTTTCCCATATCGACGCTGGAATCGAGTGAAAACACGAGCACCAGAAGCACTGAGAATCGCCGTCTTCACGGGTTTGTACATGTTCACGACTGGATGCAGCTGAGCCTGGACGATCTCGTAGTACACTTGCTGCAGGGCCTCATCTTCGACGGCATCGGCGCAAAGTCCAGTGTCGGGAACCGATGCTATGCGCATTGTCTTGGCGTTACAATGGTTGATAGTATCAACCACTTGATACGCTATGTTCGAGCATCAGCTGCCACAAATAGCCGCCCAGAAGACATTACATTACTCGGCATAACCCAAAACCGGTACGTCGTCTTCGAAAAGAATGTCATGCCGCAGAGGCAAAACCGCCTTCACCATCAACCGAACAGCACACTGAGCGACAAACTCTCAATGATTGATGAAGATCATGAAAACACGATGATCAGTGTTGGTGATTCCGGTGTCCAGACGTCCAATGCACACAATTCTCTTGGCCTGGACTCGTATTCTCTAGCGATCTGAAATCGTAGTCGTCATGTTGCGATCACTTGGCATGATTTGAAGACCTCGCAAGGGTATCAAGGATAGACGAGGTGCAGTTTTGGCCAGGTTGAACGCTACTGCCCCTGGATGATGATCAAATCGCCATCTCGAGCACGACAGATGCGCCACAAAACTCGACACTCCCATAAAATCATCATCCAGATGCGTGTGAGTAGTAGCGGCATCACCCTCACGTCGATTGATCGACCAAACGCGTGGAACGTCAGTAAGGTGCGATCTTGAAGACGCAAGATCGCACCTTACTGGCGATATGAATGCTCAGTTTTCAGCACAGACAGAGTCAGGTAGCGTCTACCAAAAATAAAAACGTTCTTGGATGGCAACAAGAAGACTGAGCCGTCCAAATCCGATCTGGGTGACTCAATCACTCTGCTTCTTCGCGGTTAGACAGAGCACTTGTGTCTCTGGGCACGATCTGCGTCGCTGGGAATGGCATCTGGGACGGGCGAGGAGGATGCTTGCCCAAATTGAAGGCTACAACGCCGTGGATAATGATCAAATCCGTCTCGCGAGCGTGATAAATTCGCCAAAGCACACGACATTCCCAGATCATCATCATCCAGATGCGGGTAAACAAAAGCGGCATCACCATCACGTCGATTGATTGACCGAACGCGTGAACCGTGAGCAGTTTGCGGTCCTGGAGACGCCAGGTTGAGCCACTCGCAGTCTCGTATATGAGCGTGCCCTCGCCAATTAGCAGCTTGAGTACAACTGGTGCACAATGCCACAATCGAAATCCGAGTTTACGTCTTGCCAATGGCGTGAACGCGTCAATCGTGAGCACCCAATGCGTCCATAGCAGACTCGTGATGAGGACGACGGAGCGCGAGTCCCAAAAGAAAACATCGCACGCCGTCAAATGCATCGTAGTAAGCTGGAACGACAGGAAGAAGAAATCGAAAGAGAAGCAGAGACTCTTCAGCAGTTGCGGATGGTAGAGTGCAAAGCAAACCGAGCAAAAGGCAGCTGAGCAGCCGAGCGAGACGCACACAAGGGCTGATGCGATCGGAGAATGCTCAGGGATATAGTTGAGATAAGGAAAGAGAGAAATGTTGAGTGACAAACCAAGTGAGCCGCACCCCTTGATCAATATCCGCAACCATCTCGGCCATATTCGCGTCGACAATGGTAAACCTGTAACAGTTTTTCTGCCGTCAAAGGCCAAATTGAGTCGGATATGCTCCATCTGGTCGCTGCTAGTTCGTCCCCGGTTGATCCCTTCGGCGGTCTGAAGCAAAGACCTTCTTGAAGAACGATTCACGGATCTCAACTTGACTGTACATCGGTAGCTGGCGCAGTATATCTGCCTAGGCGTAGAGGTCTTGCGTCGACTCAAGATGCCCTTTCGATACACTGTACGCAACTGAAGATACAACACGGCACTGATTGTGGTGGTGAGCACATCCTCGGCTCGAACGGCGTGCGAGCCATACTTGAAGATCTGGAACGAGTGAGTGCCAGGCACGAGCTTCAGCGCAACGAGCAATAGCTTGGCGATGTTAAAGCCCACCGAGGCGGTGAGAGCAACGCTGACCGATTCCATGCCCGTGATCGCTGCGTCGATACAGATGGTGAACTGCGTCCCAACCCAGATGATTGCACAGAGCACTGCGCGAATGTCGTGATAGTAGAGACTCATGACGATCGTCTTGACGAGGCTCATGATCGAGAAGAACCAGAAGTCGTACGTCGTCATGAGCACACGGACCATGTCAGGACGGAGCGACATGATCCCTGTTAGGACTCCTGGGAGCTCAAAAATGGCAGAGAAGACAGCCATCCACCGACCGATGTGAACAGGGGCAAACAGGGTAACCACCGACAACGCCCATCCTGGGAAGAACAACCAGCTCACGATATGGCCATAGCGTCGCTGGAAGCGCGTAAATGCTCGGGCACCAGCCACGCCAAGCAATACAACTTTTAGGGTCTTGTACATGTCGACAGGAGGATGTGGACGCGCTGCGACGATTTCAAACAGACACGGTCGAGTCAGGCCACCTGCATCCATGGCTCTCTCCGACGGACCACGCAACGGACCCGCAGGCACGCCGTCAGGCGGCTTCGTTGCCATTATGGCGCACCTGACGGTTGGAAACTGCGATCGTCCTGTGAGAACCAAGGCGCAGTCAACCCGACCTCACCACCATAAATAGCCATTTGTGACTGTGTTTCGAGTCTCGCGGAGCTAGTCGGGTCTTGAGTCGTGGTTGGGAGTGTTCGCGGTGAATAGCAACACAACCCGCACCATCGACTGATGGCTTGTCTCGACCAAGTCGCTCTTATCGCCTCCTTGAAAAGGCCCGAGGGTGTGGTAACCCCAAAGTAGTCCAATGCCAATGTATCAAGACGACTCAATCACCCCCAATCACTCTGCTTCTTCGTAGTCAGAGAGCGCGCTTGTGTCACTGGGCATGATCTGCGCCACATGCAAGTGCATATCCGACGGTGGATGCTTGCTCAGGTTGAAAGCCACAACGCCGTGAATGATAATCAAATCCGTCTCACGGGCGTGATAGATGCGCCACACTACGCGGCATTCCCAGATCAGCATCATCCAGATGCGGGTGAACAGCAACGGCATCACCATCACGTCTATGGATCGACCAAACGCTCGAACCGTGAGCAACTTACGATCCTGAAGATGCCAGCGCGTACCACTGGCAGTCTCGTACATGAGAGTAGCTTCGCCGACAAGCACGGTGAGTAGAACGGGAGCACAGTACCAGAGCTGAAAGCCGATCTTTTCCCTTGCGAGTGGAGTAAATGCATCGATGGTGAGCACCCAGTGCGTCCAAAGAAGGCTTGTAGCGAGCACAACCGCGCGCGAGTCCCAGAAGGTGACGTCACACGCAGCCAAGTGCAAGGTGGTGAGCTGGGACGACAAGAAGACAAAGTCGAACGAGAAACACAGGTTCTTGAGCAACCCTGGATGATAAAGTCCGAAGCAAACCGAGCAGAAGACGACCGAGCACCCCAGCGCGACAAAAGCAAGCACGGAAGCAACTGGAGGATACTCAGGGACGTAATTGAGATACAAAAAGAGCGTGATGTCAAGGCCAAGTCCTACAACACCGAATGTCTTGATCAGTCCTCGCAGCCACCTTGGCCATATTCGTGACGAAAGGCGACAGCCAGAGATAGATTTCCTTCCGTCAAAAACCAGGTTGGTTCGGATATGTTCCATCTGATTGCTGCTCGTTCGTCCTCTTTTGCTCCCATCAACAGCTTGCTCAGATTGAGCGGACGACTTCCTCATCGAACTGACGCGTCGCAACTTGACAGTACACCGGTAGCTAGCGCAGTAGATTTGCCGAGCCAAGGAGGCCCTGCGTCGACTCAAGATGCCTTTCCGATAAATCGTACGGACTTGGAGATACAACACAGCGCCGATGGTGGTCGAGAGCACATCCTCGGCTCGGACTGCGTGCGTACCATACTTAAATATCTCGAACGAATGCGTATCTGGGACGAGCTCCAGCGAAACAAGCAACAGCTTGGCGATATTAAAGCCCACAGATACGAACAGCGAGATACTGATAGCGCCCATGCTTGAGATCGCGGCGTCGACCAAGATCGTGAACTGCGTGCCGAACCAGATCACCACGCAAAGAAAAGCACGAACATCGTGATAGTAGAGACTCATGGCGACGGTCTTGACGATGCTCATGATGGAGAAGAACCAGAAGTCGTACGTCGTCATGAGCTCGCGGATCATGTCCGGACGGAGCGACATGATCCCCATGAATATCGTCGGAATCTGGAGAAATGATGCGAGCACAGCTAGCCAACGTCCGATTGGAGCAGGGGCGAACAAGGTTGCCACAGATAGAGCCCATCCTGGAAAGTATAGTAAGCCCAAGATACGACCGTAACGCCGTTGATACCGCGTGTACGTTCGGGCACCAGCAACACCGAGTAGACTGCGCTTAAGCGTCTTGTACATGTCGACGGGCGGATGTGGACGTGCTTCGACGACTTCGAAAAGGCACGGCCTTCTGTGATCGAGAGCATACGACGCAGAGTTCGATGGGTCATGTATCTGACCTGCCGGGACAATACCAGGGATTGACCCAGTCATCACGTCGCCTTTCGAGGTCGGAAACTGGAATTGCTGCGATGAGAACGAGGCATGTCAGACCGAATCATCACCACCATAAATAGCAGTTGAGTGTGTTACGGCTTTGGCCGAGTTATTCGGGTCTTGCGTCACGGCTGGGAGAATTCGTCGCACACGGTGACACAACGCACTTCGGGGTCTGAGAAATAACATGGCTCTCGAAGGCCACTGCCCCACGAATCATCACCAAGTCGCCCCCGTCACCCGCTTGAAGGATTCTTGCGACCACCCGGCATTCCCAGAGCAGAACCGTCTGGATACGCGTGTAGAAGAACGGTATCACCATCATATCGATTGCGCGTCCAAAGACACGAGAGGAAAAGAGCTCGTGGTCCCGTACCCGCCACTTTGTGCCGCGTGCGAGCTCGCACACGACCGTCAAGTGCACGCCAATGAGGATGATCATCAGAGGCAGCGTGTGGTGGAGATAGAGACCGAGTTTACGTCGAACCACGGGCGTGACTGCGTCGATGGTGAGGATCCAGTGCATCCACAGCACCGCGAGGAGCACGTTGATGGCGCGTACGTCCCAGAAGAAGATGTCACACGCACTCAAATGTAGCGCCATCATCTGAAACGACTGGAATACGAAGTCGAAGGAGAAGACCACGCGACGGAGCAGCTCTGGGTGGTAGTGCGCAAAGCACGTAAAGCAGAAGCAGCACGTGAAGAGAATCATGAGCGTGGCGACGACGACCGAGAAGACGTGTTCTCGCGCACTCAGTTGTTCCTTGGCCATGTAGTTGAGCCAAAGGAACAGCACACCATTAAACTCAGTCCAGCGAATCCGCTGGCTTGGAGGAGTCGCTGCTGCCACGTTGGCCAGACTTCGAGCGACAACCAGCGTCCAGAGAGCATCTCGTGTCCGTCGTACACGGTTTCTCGTGGGACATACGTCATCCTCCTGGCTTTAACGCGTGGAGAAGACAACTTCTTCTCGTGAAGCGACGCAGACGACGCTGCGACGTCCGAGACCGGGACGGTCTTGACCGTACACCGATAGCTGACGCACCATAGGCGTTGCGTCTTGTCCTGGACGGCAAAGACGCCTTTGCGTGAGATGATCCGGGCCATTAAGAAGAGCAACGCGCCGAGTGAGGAGACCAGCAGGTCCTTGGAACCGAGTGTCCGTCCCTTGGTCTGCAGCACGTTGAAGTTGTGGACGTCGGGGATCGCTTCGACAGCAACTGCGACACACAGCACGTGGTGGAAGACAAAGGAGCGAGGATGACGAGGCGCATGGCGTGGGAATTGTCCAGCGCGGCGTCGATGCAGATGTGGTACTGCATGTTGAGCCACATGAAGGCGGCGAGCAGCGTCCGTGCATCTCGGGAGCTCCACGCGAGCAACAGCAGCGTCGAGAAGTTCGTGATGGAGAAGAATTAAAAGTCGTAGGTAGTCAACAGCACGCGGAGCATCGCCGGACGCAACCAGAGCATCGCCAGCGTCACCAACGGCAGCTGCAGTGTCGAGAGAGGACGATAATGAGCACTTGTGCGGAGCTAGCGGCGCTAAACAACGCCGTAATGGCCACGGGAATGGACGCGACGTAGAGAAAGACGGCGAGGCTTCCGTAGCGTCGTTTGAAGCGAGCAAGACGATTCAGACGCTCGGAACGCAGCAGCAGGTGGCTGAGCTTCTTGGTTACGTCCACCGACGGGTGCGGACAAGCCTGGACGACGCGGTAGCGACTTGGAGCCGCCGCCGTCATGCCACTCGCGAAATGCCATTCGACGCATGGTCCACATGCTCAGAACAGAACGACCGAAAGAATAGCGGAAATTTACGCGTCAACTGGTCAGTTATTTATAATTTGAAACTGTAAGTTACGGTTACCTTTCGGTAAGATACGTGAATCGAGAAAGGTAAAATACATTTTGGCGCTGTGCTGGGGCATGGAAGGCAACATGAGGCAGATGGAATGGCAACGTCCGATTGACGCGCTCGATGGGAAGGCGACTGCGAAAATGACGCGCGCTAACCCCTTTGATCATCTGCATGTGTGAAAGGCGATGATTTTGAGGTGCTGGACACTCTTCTGCGCTCGGTACAAGACGAGTTACGGCGGTTATGACGCGGGCATCACCGAGGTCATGGGTGTTGATTCGCTTTGATGGCTTCCGTGTCGAGATGAAAGTACTTGTAGCCCACGCGTCCCAGCACGACGGTCATGTCCTGCGCGGACGCGTGGGCAGCGCGCCAGGCGAGTCGTCCGGACCAGAGAAACGTCGTCAGCAGTCGACTGAAGAAGAAGGGCAACACGCGGATCTCGAGCCCAAAGGCCAAGGCAACGATGACGCGGTCGTGAAGGCCCCAGTGGTCCAGCATGAGCACTTCGCTCGCGATCGCCAACTGCGCCGCGAGGAAGAGCAGGAGTACGGGGAGCACGTGCGTGCGCGTGCAAAAGCCGATCTTGTGCTGCAGGCAGGGGGTGAGCGCGTCGATGGTAATGACCCAGTGCAGCCAGAGCCACATGGCGACGAGAGGGAGCGCGCGCGCGTCCCATCGGAAGAGCCACGCGACGCTGAGAAGACCGAGCGAGAGCTGGCAGGAGAGGAAGAGGAAGTCAAAGGTGAGGGTCAAGTGACGGAAGAGCTCGCGTTGGTAGAGTCCGAAGAAGATGCCGACGAAGAGCAGCGTGCACACGAGACCCACGATCGCCAGCAGGATGCCATGAGACGAAGGGTACGTGATGAAGACTGCGGTCGGAAGCGCCAGTCCCGTGATACCTAGTAGCCAGAGCGCGACCCGCGACCAGAGCGGCCAGAGTCCCGAGTGCCAGTCGATCGGGAAGAATGTGTGCATCGCATTAAAGCGCTGCTGGACGCGGACATATGCCATCGAGACAACGGGGAAGGCGATGTTGGTATCGACGCCAGACTTCAAGTAGCATCCGTTGTACTCGATGTTGTTTCCGTATGATGGCGCCTTGTCACCGGAACAAGCGGCAAATTGGACACGTGCACGATAATTGATGCACCGCAGGAGTTGGCAACCGAGTTTCTTTTGCTGAGTGAGTTCCATGTGTCGACGGTATACATTGCGAAGAAGCAAGATGAGCATGGAGGTGAGGCCGTTGGACAGCACGTTCTTGCTGAACACTTCATGCCCGCTGTACGTGAAGAGATACATGGAAGCCCAGCCCTTTATCAACGTTGACTCGATTGATAGCATGATCAAGAGCTCCAGCGCGGCAGTGAATAGCGATGCCATTATGAGATAACAAGCCAGGCGGGTGTTGGCGTCGACAAAGCTCGAGTGCAGATTTCCTATCCAGAGAAGCACGCTGACACACACCCGCGCATCCGAAAACCCACGGCCCAAAAGCACACACGTCGCTGTGTTCACAACTGTGAAAAACCAAAAATCGTATGTGCCCAAGAGCAGCTTGATGACATCGTAGCGGAGCAGAAGCATACTTGCAAGAGAGCCTGGAAGGACGCACACCAATCCGATTGGCGCCAATGGTATGCAATATGGCTTGGGGATTAAGCAAGCGAGAGCTCCTAGGCCATGCCCGAAGAGGTACATCACCAACAAGACACGTTGTCCGGATTTGGGACTCGTGGCGTGACCACGGAATATATCTTGCGCGAAGTTTTTGGGGTGAGTTTTGCGACTGCTGTATTGGCGAAGCACACCACCGACTGATCGCGACAAGTCGAGGATGGGCAAGCCCGCGCTTGGCACGAGCTCATACGTCGAGGCGGTGTCTTGAGTACTCTTTGGTGGTGACTTTCGTAGCATATTGCACAGTCACGACTTGCAACCTTGCAACGGTGGGTATCAGGGCAGAAGGCAGAACTGTGCTGAGATACATCTTTGTGTCGTCTATTTCTGCCGCGTGGACAAGAATTCAGTGAAGAACGAGACACCAGCCGACCCATCGAGCTATTTCGAGGTGGAAGCATGTGGATCACTATGCGAAGTTACTAATCTCCTTACCATTGAGTAAGCAAAAGAAGGGAAATGCAGGCTCCATCGCAAGGCAATCGCTATCTCTACCGCATTGTTCAGTCTCGCCCATCCCCAGTGGTCGAAATGTCCAAGGGACTTAAGCATGCGATCTTTCGTCAAGAAACCGCACGGAAATTGACTCGGCTGAAGCGGAAGTACAGTCACCTCGCTGCAATTTTATACGTCGCGACATTTCCCATCTCGATCGCAGTATTGTTTTGTGGTGCGTCCGAGGGTCAAATACTTGCTATGATCTCGTCGTCACTCCAGATCCCGATGATGGTGTTCGTGGTCCTATCGTTGCGAATCGACATGCTTCGTTTACTTCTCTCGACCTACGACTTTTGGTTCTTCTCTATCATGAATTTCATGACGTTGACACTGTTGGCATTGAGCTACCGAGACTCCCGTGTGGTGCTCGCCTTCTTCACGTGGCTTAACATGCAGTACAATGTCAGCATCGACGCCACGCTCAGCAATTCAAGAGGCTCGATCCTCGCCTCGTTCATGTACCATCTCGTGCTGTTTGGGATGGTGACAGTCGATGCAATCCCTGATACACATGCGTTCAGCATATAGCACCACAGCTGGCGCGCATTACGTGGTCGAGACGTTCTATCGGCAACTGTGAGCTCTCTCATTTACCTTCTCGTAAGGATCATTATTCGGAAGCGCGTCTTTTCCTTTTATGGAGGCTCAACTGTGTCGCTCACTAGATGCGTTAGCTACCGTCGCGCGGTGAAGCTCGAGAAGATTCAAGATGCAACCTCGCCACGAAAGATAGTAAGCGTTCGTGTGTCATCGAACGCAGCAGCTCTACTCGAGCATGTTGCGTCCGACATCGTGTACAATGCCGAGCAAACGCTATTTGGCTATTGGTTGTCGCTGGATGCGTGGCCTGCCTGGAAACAACGACTCTTCCAGTCAAGCGGCCTGCTCGGTCTCGATTTAAATGGTATCTTGTTCCTGTACTGGAGCTACGTCGCTCAGGAAAAACTTTCTCCGACGCTCGAAATGTTGACCATCCTTGTTGGCGTGGTTGCTTCGTTCTTGACGTTGTGCTTTTGCGGTATCTGCTTTGCTTACCAGAATCCAGGGTTACTACGCCACGTGTGCTTTTCATTTGACTACGCCTTCCTCATGTTCCAATTCACCGTCATGCATTTAAGCGCGTGCGATATCTTTCTCTGGGATCAACGCTCGTTCATCATCCTCTCATCGCTCATCTGGAGGCATTGGGTGCTGTCGGTCGATGCAATCACCCCACCAGCTCGACACAAACTTGGACTCAACCTCCGTCATACGGCCGTGCTCGTGTTCACATTGGTCGTGTCTTCCAGTATTTCACTTTACGAGTTTGCAAATGGAACGAAATGGCGTCTACGGAATCGCAAGCTTATGACGATTAAAGCGTATGGCCACTCAGTGGATGTAATGATTCTACCAGTTTTCTTCACTCGAGTGTTGATGGTGCTGCTGTGGGATGTACGTTTGGTGTGGCGAGTCGTCAAAGAGCGCGAAGAGAATGCGTTGGTGGTGACTCAGGGCGTCATGGCATTTCAGCAGAGCAAGATCTCGAGCGATCTCGCTCTTCTCCCGGCCCCACACGCGACGCAGATTTGTCCGTCTCGGGTGACGTCATGATCGGCGTGGATTATCAAGAGTGTTTGGTTTGGATGATGCACTATGTTACAAATGGACGTTTCAACTGATAGATCTGCGTGGAACAAGAATCATTCGATCTATTCTACATGTGAAGGCGAAGAGCATCTTCTCCTACTACCTGGAATCCTCGATTTTGAGAGTATCATTCTGTCATACTTTCCGCGCTGTGTCTTCATTCGCAAGCGAACTGGATGGTAGAGAGTGGTGTTGACTCAGAATCCACGGATTTTCACTCATCGACACCGTGCTAGCTGTAGGTGTCGACAGCCGCTCGCAGTATCCTCGGTAAAATCGAACGCGCTCGCTACTGACATGCTGATGCTGGAGTGCGATCTCATCGATCGCATATCCAGAGACAGCTTCTCGGTTCAGCTGACGGTGATTTTGGTGGCGTACCAGCCGACGATGGAGCATAAAAGGAGAGTACTTGCTTTCGTCAACCATCACCTGTGCGACAACTTGGGCTTCAGAGATCTGATCAAGCGGATCATTGCGCTGTCGCATCCATGTTGTATACACAACCACTGTCAACGCGCCGAGAAAAAGCATTGCGCACCCAATAAGCGTCAACCTTGCACTCTGCAGCGGAATCACGAGTCGCAACGCCATCTTTTGGACATTCTTGTCGAACTTGAGTGAAGTTGATCCGTCAGAGAGCGTGATCACATCTTTAACGGTGGCGTCTTGGAAGAGGAAGAACATGGCAGCGGTGTATGAAGCTTGGAGTGGGTGTTCGATGTATAGGTGGTTGTTGAGTACGTTGTGAATGCGGTCTTCGATCCAAGTTATGCAGTGCCTCACTTCGTGAACGTCACTTGACTGAGTCCAACTGATCTTGTCAACGTTGTGAAGCAAAAGCACATCACTCGGCTTGTTTACCGTGAGTGACCGGAAGTCATCTGCCTTTTCAACTTGTGTGGGTGGCTCAACGATTTTAACAAGCGACAAGAAGCCACTTTGATCGCCACTGTTCGTAGCCAATGTCGCCAGTCGATTCAGAGGCAGATTGTCCGAGCCGAGGATCAGAACACGGCCATCTTCCAGTGTGTAACGGAGACCAAGACACTCGCTGCCACCATCGATGTCACAACTCGCGTGAAAGTGAGTCGCCAGCTCTTCACTTTGCCAGCTCAACCGGCCAATGGTGAAGGTGTAAACCTTGCGTAGATTAAGAACTGCTCCCCGATCTAGCGAGATATCTGGATAGCTTTGGTTCGATGCGTTTTCCTCAAGCCTGTCAGCGACGAGATATTTGCCAGCCGAGACTACAAACAAGGACGAAGCGGATACGTTGGCGCAATCATCCACTTGAACAGCTAATTCTCGAGAGGAATCGTTTGTGTACCGGTAAGCGACGCCGCCGCCAGCCGGTTCGCCGTTGTCGCATGCGGCGAGGACATTGATCTGGGAAGGCACGTCGGCAACAAGCGGATCGTTGCCGTACTGTGGTTTACCGAAGACGCAGATGCCTGGGAATGGCCCACACGAGTTCAGCGGCTCAAATTGATTGTACATAGAGCCGTTGGGGAATTCAAAGTCACTAGGCATGTACTCCGGGCTCAGTTCGACTTGGAAAGTAATGGCATCGAACGTGACGGTAAGCGAGATGTCGACGTGTGCGAATTCCATGGCAACGACGTGTTCATTCGCCTTCTTCTTCTTGTCGCTGATGGCTGTTGCCAAATCTTGCGACTCTCTTGGAGGAACCAGTCACGTCGCGACTTTTCGTCTTGTGCACCTTGTTCGTCCGGAAGAAGACCAACTGAAGTAGCCAAATCCACTGTGCGGCTTTCACCTTGCGCGAGCGTTGGCTTTCGGAGCTTGATCGAGGTCCAGTACTTCCCGAACCATGGGAAAACCGTGCGAGACATCAAGAGACCGTTGGCAAACATACTGGCGGCGCGTGAAGCACTCATCGGGAGATCCACACTCGAATTGCTCGTATTCGCTCCGATCTCGACACGAAGAACTTGCGGATCAAGGGCCTCAGGAAGCATTGCGCGTTGCCACGTGCGACTCGGGAATCCGTAGCTGATCACGTCTTCGCGAGGTATCGAGAATGCAACGACATCGCACTTGCGAGAGCCCGGCTCTATCTTCATCACGTGTGGAAGGATGGCTTGACGCAGCACCGTGTTAGCGATGGGGTTCTTAGGCGACGTCTCCGGAAACGTGGCGGACGTAGAGCTCACATTATCCACGAAAATGACCGCTGTCTCTCCGCTGACGGAGAAGTCAGATGGCGAGATCACCGGCTTGAAATCGAGATGCCGGCTCTGAACGTTGACAGCGTTCAAGCCATTGAGCACAAGGTACTCGAGGAACGCCGCAATCGATAACAGGGCGACCATGAGTCTCCATCTTTGACGGACTTGAAGCATAAACCTCGTGGCAAAACGAAGCAAGAAGACCTGTACGACGAGACCAACTACGACTGCAATAGGACGTCCCAAGGCCGCTGCAAAGTTTGCCGTGTACGCGTTGTACGTGTCCACGAGCGTGTTGGTGGCGGCCTCGCTGCCGTCGTCTTGCGGCGCTTCAAACTCGAGAAGGGTGACGCCGCCGCGGAAGAAGATCACAGCGCCACTGATGAGAACCACGGTCACAAAAGCGCAGACGAGCAGCCGGACGCGTTTTACTCGCACGCTGAGCGTCGTCGCGACGGCGACGGCGTCTGGGTTCGGTGTCGGCGCTGAGGAGATCATCCCAAGTCCCGTGTTTGCCACTGACGTGGTCTCACTTCCCAGTCAACGAGGTGGTACAGTGTACCTCTCGCTAGTGCAACTGTGCTGGCTGGGTGCGTTTGGCTTGTGCGTGGATGATCTGCTGACCATGAAGTATGAGTGACCTGATGCTCATTCAGTGACTGTGCTCGCCAATACGACCTCTTCATTATTGTGTTATTTGCCGCGTAACGAGTCGTCCAAGAGCGCGAAGAGAATGCGTTGGTGTGATCTCGCACTCCTCCCAGATGATGTATCCGTCTCATGTGACGACAAGAGTAGGTGAGGCAAACGCGAGTGTTATGTTTGGACGACAATGTATATTTCAAGCAACCGCCTTCTGTCTCTACTGGGACGACAAGTGATTGCTCTGCGCAAGACATGGATGGTATTTTTGATCATCTTGTTATCTGTGATGGTTATCGTGAACAATCTCCGCTCACACGCCCCGTGCTGAGTCGTGAAACATTGCCAACTCGGAGGGAACGCTGTTGCACTGGCTCAAGATCCATGGATTTTCGCCCATCGACACGGTGCTCGCGGTGGGAGTTGTGATCCCCTCGCAATTGTTTTGACCAAACCGAATGCGATTCTTGCTCGGATCGTGGCGAAGCTGGAGTTTGAGCTCGTCGATCACGTACTGTTCGGTCATTTCACGAGATTGCTCCTTACAGTTCTGTCGACGCACTACTCGGCGATGCAACAAGAATGGAGGGTATTTGCCGTCGTCCAACATCACCTGTGCGACAACTTGCGCCTCGGAGATTCGATCAAGCGGGTCGTTGCGTTGCCGCATCCATGTCGTGTGCACAACGACAACGAGTGCACTAAGACAAAGAAGACCACAGCCAAGAAGCGAAAACCACAAACTCTGCAGCGGGATTACGAGTTTCAGTGCCATCTTCTGTACGTTCTTGTCGAACTTAGTGAGATTGATCCGTCGGAGAGCATGATGACGTCTTTGACGGTGGCGTCTTGGAAGAGGAAGAACATGGCAGCGGTGTACGATGCTTGGAGTGGGTGTTCGATGTAGAGGTGATTGTTGAGTACGTTATGGTTGCGGTCTTCGATCCAAGTCATGCACTTCTTCACGTCTTGGTTGTCGGATGCGTCCCAACTGATCTTGTCAACGTTGCGAAGCAAAAGAACGTCGTTGGGCTTGTTTGCAGAGAGTGAGCGGAAGTCGACGCTGTCCACTTTTGCAGGCGGTTCAAAGATCTTGACGAGCGACAAGAGGCCACTTTGGTGCCCCCGTGTTCGTTGCGAGTGTCGCCAATCGATCCAGTGGCAGATTGTCCGAGCCAATGATCAGCACACGACCATCTGCCAATCTGTACTGGAGTCCACGACATCGACTGTTTTCGTCCACGTCACAATTGCCACGTAACCGACTTGCCAGCTCTTCGCTTTGCCAACCCAGCCGCCCAATTGTGAACGTGTAGACCTTATGCAGGTTGACAACAGCGTCCAGACCATGCGACACCTTTGGGTAGGTTTGATTCTACACCTTTCCCTCAAGCTTATCAGCTACGAGGTACTTGCCAACGGATACCACAAACAAGGATGAAGTCGACACGTTGGTGCAGTCCACTTCAGTTATCAACTCTTGAGAGGAGGTGTTCGTATATCGGTAAGCGACCCCACCATCAGCCAGTTCACCATTATCACACGCAGCGAGTACATTGATCTGCGCTGGGACATCTGCCATAAGCGGATCGTTGCCGTACTGCGGTTTACCAAAGACGCAAACCCCAGGAACAGGCCCGCATGCTTCTTTGCGGTCGATTTGGTTGTACATGGTGCCATTTGGGAAACTGAATTCACCAGGCATGTAGTCCGCGGTCAATTCGACTTGGAATGTGACGGCGTCGAACGTGATGTTTGGAGAGATCTCGACGTGTGCGAATTCCATGGCGACGGCGTGTTCACTCGATTGGTTCCCATCTCGTGTGTCGCTCATCTCAGTCTCCAAGATCCGGTGGCTCTCCTGAAGGAACCAGGCGCGTCGTGCCATTTCATCTCGTGACGCTAAGTTGTCTGGAAGTAGACCGGTGGCGCTGGCCAGATCGATGGTGCGACTTTCACCTGCTCTGAGCACTGGTTTTTCGGGATCCGTCGCGTACCGGGACGTCCAGAACCATGGGAAAATGGTGCGGGACATCATGAGCCCGTTGGCAAAGAGGCTGGCATCTCTGGTGGCGTTCATCGGAAGCTCTTCACTTGGGATACTATTATTCTTTCCGATCGCAACACGTAGGACTTGGTGTTCGAGAGCTTCAGGAAGCATCCCGCGTTGCCATGTACGACTCGGGAAGCCGTAGTTGATCACGTCTTCGCGAGGTATCGAGAAGGCAACTACTTTGCATTCTCGCGAGCCCGGTGCTGGCTTCATCACGTGGGGAAGCACAGCTTGATGCAGTACCGTTTTGGCAATCGGGTTCTTGGGTGACGTCTCCGGAAATGTGGCTAACATTGAGCTTACGTTCTCCATGACAACCGCGTTGTCGCCGCCGACAGAGAGATCCGAAACGGAAATGACCGGCTGGAAATCGAGGTGTCGGCTCTGGACATTGATGGCGCTCAAGCCGTCGAGCACGAGGTACTCGAGAAGGCTGCAGTGGACAACAGAGCCGCCATGAGTCGCCATCTAAAGTGGACTTGAAGCATGAACCTCGTGGTGAAGCGAAGCAAGACGACCTGTACGATCAGACCGACGACATACGCAATAGGACTTCCCAGAGCAGCGGCTACGCTTGCCGTATACGCGTTGTACGTGTCCACAAGTGTCTGGGTGTCTGCTTCGTTGCCGCCATCTTGCTGTGCTTCAAACTCGAGAAGCGTGACACCGTCCCGGATGAAAAGCACATTGCCCCCAATGAGCGTCGTCGTCACGAAGGCGCAGTAGAGCAGTCGAACGCGTTGCACCCGCACGCTGAGTGTCGTGGCAGTGGGGGCGGCGTCTGGGTTCGGCGTCGGCGCAGATGGGAGCATCTATCTCATCAAGTCCCGTGTTTGCCACTGACACGGTCTCACGTCCCAGTCACTGCAACGGCACACTGTACCGCTCACAAGTGCAACTCAGCTTTACAGCTGGCTCACGGGAATGTGGCTGTGAAGGATCTGCAAGCCAAGGCTGTGATCAAGGGATCTGATATTTATTTTATTAGTACTGCGTTGGAGCTGTTTGAAACGCGACAGCGTGTCGAGTTTGGTCCTGTGGCTCAAGTACGAGCGAGTTGACGATGTACGAGCCGACATTGTCCTTGGGATTCTTGTCCTCATCGAGATGCACGAGCTTGCGCTCCAGCATGAGCGACGGGTACTTGCTTTCGTCCAACATGGCGGTCGCGATGGCATGCGGAGTGGTGATGCCCAACAGAGGATCGCGATGACTCAGCCAGTACGAGTAGATCACCACCGCAACGGCTCCAAGACACAAGAGTGCGGCGCCGACGAGCGTCAGGATCACGTTCTGGTCGGGGATCGAGAGTCGCAAGGTCATTTCGTGCTTGTTCTCGCTGAATCCAAGCGACAGCATCGACTCTGACACGGAGACCGCGATAATGTCCTGGGCGACGCCATCTTGGAAGAGGAAGAACATCCCCGCCGTGTAGGATACCTGCAACGGATCTTCGATGTACCAGTGATTCCCGAGCGTGATGTGGAGACGGTCTTCGAGCCATTCCGCGCAGTCGAGGCCCTTCTTGCCATTCTTTGGATCCCATGACAACTTGCCAACGTTATGAGGGAGCAAGAAAGCAGTGGAAGAGGTGTCGTTTGTGCCAGTCAAGTCGATGGAGCGGCTCACTGGTGCTTCCAAGATCTCCACCAAGGTCATGGCGCGGGACGTTTCAGTATGCGCTTCGATGGGGGAAAGGTAGCTCAGTGGCAGCGTGTCGCTGCTGGCAACGATGACTTGACCGGTGCCGTCAAAGTCGTACTGCAAGCCTCGACAGCCATGACCACCAGAGATTTTGCAGGTTGCGTTGTGGATGGCTGCGAGGTCGGCGTCTCCCCAAGCCAGTCGACCGATGGTCAGCGAATAGATCTTGCGGAGATTCACGACGGCCGCTACTTCCGAAACAATATCGGGCACCGCCCCGGGCGCCAAATCTGACACTTTCTCGTAGAGCGCATCCGCCACGAGCCGCTTACTCACCGTCGCGATCAACATGGACGAGTTGGACGTGTGATTGCAGTCGTTGGTGAACTGAGGTCCAGCACTCTCCGCCGTGTTCTTCAGCACGTAGAAAAGCTCTTCGTCCCCCTTCTTGCTATTGAGACAGATGGAGAACGCATTGATCTGCGTCGATACGTCGTATGAAACAGTGTCGACTCTTCCGTACGGTGGCATATTGAAGAGACAGACGCCTGGCAACGGTCCACACTGATTGTTACTCCGGAACATGTTGTACCGCGTGCCATCGGCCGTTGTTTCGTTGCCAGTCATCACGGGAGCTTTCACCTCGACTTCGATCGTCAATGCGTTGAAAGAGATCGTCGAGGACAAATTCACGTACGAGAACTCGATGGCCAATCCCTTCTCCGACGTGATGGCAGGCTTGTCCTCAACCGAGAGATTGCCCGCTATGATGGCTTGCAGGCGAGATAGAAGCCACTTGCGCTTGGCTTCTTCGCTTGCCTTCTCGTCCGTTGGGAAAAGATCCATACGGTCAATGGCCGAGTACACAAGCAGTTCGTCCGTCCACCGATCGTCATAGCCGGCATCAGTGCTTGGATTGCTTGTGTTCCCCACAAAGTACTTGAACCAGCCAAAGTATTCTGCACCAAGCGAAGCGCCACTAACGAAGAGATTCGCAGCCATCAAAGCACTCATCGGCAGGCTATTGACGTTCGAAGGAGTTTCTTCTCCGATGGGAAGGCGGTAAGTCGTGGCATTGAGTGCTGTGGGGAGCATCATTTGCTGCCACGATCGGGTCGGGATCCTGACATCTGCGGTATCATCAGGTTGGTTGCTTCGGTACTGATATGTACACTGCAGGCTTTTCGTATCTGGCTTCATGGCGCGAGGGAAGACGAGATTGCGCAAGACAGTGTTCCCCATGGGATTCTGAGACAGCGTCTCTGGGAAAATGGACGACGCGTTGGTGACGTTGTCGCGGATGATCGATTCGTTGAGTGACGCCGTGTACGAAAGATCCCTCATGTTGATGATCGGCGTGATTTTCTCTGGTTGGACCTGGACGTTGAGTGCGTTAAAGCCATTCGACACAAGGTAATCCAGTCCAGCCACCGTCAGGAGTAGCCCTCCACGCAGTTGCCACGTCGCCTCAGGCTTCATGACGGCCGGTGCGATGAAACGCAGGGCCGTGACTTGGACCACAAGACCAACGACCATCTGGAATGGCTTGCCGACAGCCGATGCTACATTGGCCGAGTACGAGTTGTAGTCATCGACCAACTGGGCTTGCTGTTCCGTGTTCTTGTCTTCTGCGAAGAACGTGTGGAGCGACACACCACCTCGGAAGAAAAGCACGAGCACTGCGAGGATCGCGGCCAAGATGAAGGTGCTCAAAAGTAAGCGGATGCGTCGCACGCGTACACTGAGAGTCGTGAGTCCGTGGACCTCGGGACTCATAACCTGGATTGGTTGCGTACTGACTTCATTGGGTGACGGAATGGCCGAGTGCAGGACTGGGAGCTTCATGACGACTGGCACGTGGATGGCAAAAGCCACAGTGAGCACGATGGTGGACGCATGGACCAAGTCATTGCCTTCCGTGCTTCAACTCTACTATCTAGTCTGTCCGGATCTATCTTCTAGGTATCAGCCGTGCGTCCGGAAAAATGAGTCCTTCCTCTCAGTACATTGCCTCTAGATAAATAAATATCAAAGATATTGGATATCACTTCAATAACACTGCATTAGGTTAATTTGAGCGGTCCACGCCGTATAGAGTTGAGATGATCCACGGCCTTTGAGGATCTTCTTTCTTTGCTGTCTGGCTTCTACGTTTCAACGCAACTGAGAGATGGGTACGACTCTGCTGTTAAAATCTATTCGACAACCGAGATGGCCGTCGAGCTGAGAGAAGACGGGTTATTCTTCTTCAAGGGATGTTGAAAGTCACTTGATACACAGACTATGAGAACTGTATGCTACGTTTTCTGTGACTTGTTGTGCTGAGAAGGCTCAGCAGGCAAGTGACCACTTTGAATAGAATCAACGTTGCCACTACAAAGGTACTTTATAGAGAAAGCGAATTGATTATAGGTTGTGAGGCAGCTATTGTTTGTGTGAGCTTGCGTCTTCGACATCATCAGTACCTTGCTCACTGATAGTGATCTCAATACTGGATCCCATACGCGCAAACGAATTGGCTGGCTGCGCGTCTTCACTCGCAAACCCGGCGTGCAGCTTGTCTTCACCTATGGCGAACCCAAAAGCGAGCGAGTTGATAAAAACGTCTTCATCAATCACATGATCCTTTCCTTGCTGGCGTAACGTGCACTGTACTGCCATCGACGGGTACTTGGTACGATCCAAGAGCACTTGTCCGACGACATGTTGCGTCGTAGTTGCCTCCAGCGGATCGATTTGAGACCCAGAGGAGGGTAACGTGGCACGCAATGCCACCAAAAACAGGGGTTGGAATTGATCGATATTTTTTGATCAGGCCTTTTTTATTTATCAGGATTGTCACATATCTGCTTTTATGAGGAGAAAAAATGATCATGATAATTGATCACATGTGGAGACTGATCCTGATTATTTATCACTGCTCTCCCGTTCACCTATGCCGAAGGCTCCTGCCGAGCTCTGGCGGCTTTCGCCCCATTTCTCAAATGTATATTTGGTTGAGATTTGGGGGGAAAGCCGCCAGAGCTCGGCTGATCTAGCTAACCTCCGATATGTTCATTGGATGTGCCTTCGAGTGCTGGTCGTATACGTTCTTGAAGTTTGGGCCAAACAGGTTTTCAAGTGCGCGCGCAGGTTGGACCAAGATCCGGAGACTTTTTGTGGTTTGGAGGTACACGTCGAGTTCTTGCACTTGATGTACTCTGGATTGTCCGTCGGATCGAAGAAGAACGCGATGACTGGATCCGGACGAGGCTTCATTTTCGCAGTCTATGTCTCCGCAGAGGCTTACTGGAGTACAAGCGTATGTGTTGTCGTGGTGAGAAGTGAGATCTTTAGCTAAACCTAGCCGTGAGTCGTGAAGATTGGCATGCGGAAGAAAGACTTTCTCGACGACGAAGATAAGGCGAAGGTTGCGCATTTGGCTCTTACTGAAGAAGACATGAAGATTGCAGAAGCCAAGGCAGAAGCCAAGACCTCAGCACAGTCACAACCCCACGCCAAGAAGCAGAAGAAGGAGAGCAAGTCCGCTGATCCTGACAACTTCGCTGACTTTCTTGAGAGCACCAGTGATGGTGAACCCGAGGAAATCTTCTACACGAATGTCGATTTCATCCCTGCTTCTAGTGCTTCCGTGGAGCGAGTGTTCAGCAAAGCTGGGAAGCTGTTGTCGTAAGACCGACAGAAGCTGGGGCCGGTAAAAGTGGAAGCGCTGTTGTTTCTTCACATGAACGCGTCTTATTGGGATGTGAACGACGTTGCCCAAGCGATGGAGTTCGCGGCCAAATATGGTGACCTCAACGACTTGAACGAGGCACAGATCCTAGAGATCTGGCCAAACGATGTGTAACTCTTCCTAAAAGCTAGCACACCGCTAGTCAACTTGCTTCAATATATCCATAATCCTTTTATGATCAGATCAGATGATCATGATTATTGATCACGCCGTGGTCAGGATGGACGATCTAATATCATTGACTTACCCGCAAGTCCCGATCCGAAAAGATCGGATCATTTCCAACCCCTGACCAAAAACGCGCCAAGGAGCAGTAAAGTGCAACCAACGAGAGTCAGCACCATGTTTTGTTGCGGAATCGACAGTCGCATGATCATTTTTTCGATGTTCCCATCAAAATTGAGCGCCTGGACACCATCCTCGAGATTCAGGAAGTTCTTTGCCACGGCATCTTGGAAAAGGAAGAACATTGCGGCAGTGTACGATGGCTGTAGAGTGCTCTCAATGTAGAGATGATTGATGAGCACCGAGTGCAAACGGTTCTCAACCCAGACCATGCACTGATTCCCTTCTTGCCCGTGCGTGCTGTTCCATTCGAATCGCTCAATGTTGTGAGGCATCAGAATGTCACTCGGTCGGTCGGCTCTTACCACCTCGATACCAAAGTTCTCCGTCGAGATGGGAGGCTCCACCACTTGGACAAGCGAAACGAAATCGGGAGCACGCTGGTACGATCGAAGCGGGGACAGGATGTCCAGTGGCAGCTTGTCGGTGCTAACAACGAGTACTCTACCATCCTCGAGATCATAACGCAGCCCATTGCATCGGTCGCCTTCGTTAATATCACAACGAGCTTGAAACGCTTGCGAGAGATCCTCGGGCTGCCATGCTAATCGTCCCAATGTGAAGGTATAAATCTTGCGCAAATTCAACACCACAGCTGGTTCATAGACTCCTGGAAACGTCGTATTGGTTGTATTGTCGTGGAGTGCGTCAGCGACAAGGCGTTTGCCAATAGACACGACAAACAATGACGTATCGGACGTTTTGTTGCAATCAATTGCTGGCACGATTTCGCCTGATGCGTCCGTGAGTCGAACGGAGATGCCTTCATCCGCGCCGTTCCCGTCGAAACATGCTGAGACCACGTTGATTTGGGAGGGAACGTCGTAAACGAGCTCGTCTTTCCCGTATGCCGGCTTGCCAAACAGGCAGAAACCCGGAGATGCACTGCACCGTTCGGAGGGATAAAAATCGTCGTACAAAGACCCGTTGGGGAACCCATGGAACCGTCCCGTGTCGTTCAAGATTACTTCAACTTCGAAAGCCACAGCATCGAACGAGATGGTGGAGGAGATATCGATGTGGGCGAATTCCAAAGCAACAGCGCGCTCACTCACGTTTTTGCTGTTGTTTCCTTCAGTATTGCTGAGGTTATTGGCCATTACCGCTTGACTTTGCTGAAGGAACCAATCGAGCCGAGCTTGGTCATTTGTTTCGTAGTCGGGAAGAAAACCAAGAACTTGTGTCATCGAGAACGTCTTGCTATCTCCGTCAGCCAAAGATGGAACGTGAGATTGAGCAGCTGCAAAATAGTCGTCGAACCAAGGAAAGAAATCGGTGGCTTTGGCTGCAGCACTATAGAACAAGTTTGCCGCTCTCGTCGCACTCATTGGCAATGAATCAATCTTCGCATTGGCGGCTTCTGTGATTGGAATTCGCACTAGCTTGGGCTCAACAGCAGTCGATAGCATCGCCGATTGCCAGGCACGACTCGGAAAACCGTAATTCACGATATCTTCTCTCGCACAGCTGTCGCTTGCGTCACACTTGCGAGTCATGGGATCTGGCTTCGTAACCCGCGGCAAGGTGACATTCCGCAGCACTGTATTGGCGATGGGGTTCTTCGGCGCACTCTCCGGGAACGTGGTGGTGAAATTGGTGACACCCGATGTCATGTTATAGTTGCTTGTGTTCGCGGAAATGGAGAGATCGGACATGGAGATAACCAGGTCAAAGCCCACCCTTTGGCTTTGCACGTTGAGTGCATTGAAGCCATTGAGTACGAGGTACTCGACGGCGGAAATGGCAAACATGACGAAGCCAGTACGACGCCACGAGCTCCCAGACCGCATAACAGAGACGGCTGCAAAGCGCAGCATCACCACGTGCACCATGACACCTACAACCTGCCCAACTGGTCGCCCAAATACCGTCGCGACATTGGCTGAGTACGAGTTGTAGTCGTCTACGAGCTTGGAAGTCGCAGCGTCGTTGCCGTTTACTCCATCAAAATGACGAAGCGCCACACCGCTATTGATTGCCACGACAGTTCCCACGACAATCGCCACAACAACGAACGTGATCAGGAGCAAGCGCGTGCGTAGCACCGTCACTTTAAGTGACACGGGTGGTACCGTGGAGGCCTGGGTATTGTTCGCCAGAGGTGTCGACTGGGTCGTGAGTTGCGCCTTCGTTGAGTCCATCGAACCGACTCGCACTGAGTGTTGAGGAGAGAATTGCAAAATGCCTGGTCAGCCCTCGCAGTGATTCCAAGTCACATGGACCTCTATCATTTTATAGCCAAGGTGACGCAGTCAGATTATGGTCCTGTTGCAGTCAGGCTTTAGGATTGTTGCATCCTGAGGAGTAGAATCCTGCTCATAAACGACGCAGTGTTCATGGGTGGACTCGTCTGGATGCTGTGACGATGATGCAGCAGCGTATTAAACTCCAGTAACAAGGATCCGACTTGACTAGGGCTGGCATACAGACTAGTTGCAATACGAGACGCTGTGGTTTTCCCAAGGCTTCCAGGAGAAGGTCGACAGTTCGATCTTTGACGCGGTAACACTTCGCTGTAAGAACTCGAATCGCCGTAAGGAGATTCGACAGACAAACAAAGAAATAGTGTAGAGACGATAACTCATCAATGACAATCGCCGAATAAAAATCAGACCTTACTACCTACGTCCTCTACTTGCGTGCTCCCATCGCTCGTAGGGGGATTACTGGATGCCGAACTACTCATTGATGGGTCCGAATGATTGGTCTGGCATCTGGAAGTTGACACCTTCTGTGTTGTTGCTGTGATGCTGGAGCGAAACTGCAAGGATCAAGTACGCTTCGATGTCATTTCGAACCCGCTTATTGTCTAGATGGTGGTCAACTAGTCGGTGCTGGAGCAACAGCGGAGGGAATTTGCTCTCGTCCAACAACACTTGAGCGACAACATGCGGATTTGACACATTCAGGAGCGCGTCCGAGGTGTGCTTGCACTACAATACGACGCCGCGTGCACCAAGACCCAGCAGTCCACAGTCAATCAGAGTTAGCTTCATGTTTTGACGCGGAATCCGAAGACGCAGTGCAATGATCTGAATAATGGGCGTAATGGAAATCGACGTGTGGTGTGCTGTATGGCTCACTGGTGTCCTTGTATCTCTTCACACCCAAGCAATCTCACTTGTGAACGTTTTGACTATGGAAAAAACAACAAAGGTTGACGTGATCTGGCTCCCGTCTGGCTTTGGCACTGCGTTTGTATTCGTAGAGCCTATCAACATACTTCCTTCTCGCCAAGCTTGGTAGTTTTGTCATGAGGATGTTGGTTCAGACAACGCTTCCGCTTCTATCTCGGACGTTCCTGCGGGTTGCCCTTTCCGAACCGAATGACTCTCTGTATCATTGAGGACCAACAATGCTGACTGACGAAGCTCGAACCCCACTCGTTCCTTCACTTCATCCTGACTCTGGTGCTGCAGCGTGAGCGCACGAATGATGTAAGCTTCAATGTCCTCACGAGTATTCTCATCGAGAATGTCCACGAGTTCACGCTGGAGGAAAAACGAAGGGAACTTGTTCTCGTTCAGCATCGTTTGTGCGACAATGTGTGGATGGGTTATCGCACGAAGCGGATCTGACTGAGGTTCGATTTTCGTGAGACGCCACGAGTAAAAGATCACACCAGCTACTCCAAGACCAAGCAACCCACACCCAAGGAGTGTCAGCGCCAAGTTCTGGTCAGGAATAGACAGCTTCAACGCGATGATCTGAACATTCTCGTCGAATTTGAGGGACGTCTGGTCATCGGAGAGTTCGATCACTTCTTTTGCGACACCATCTTGGAAGAGAAAGAACATGGCGGTTGTGTACGACACCTGGAGCGTGTCTTCGATGTACAAATGGTTGTTGATCACGTTGTGCACGCGGTCTTCGATCCACATCTGGCAATTGCCATCTTTCTTCGCACGTGTAGCCTCCCAACGGACAGAGTCGACATTGTGAGGGAGGAGAACGTCACTTGGTCCGTCTGACTCGACGACTCGTATCTCCATCTCATCTTGCTGGCCTGGAGGCTCGATCACTTGAACCAAAGTCACGAAGCTACGTGCAGTGTCGATTTCCGTGGGTTGTTTCAGCAAGCTCAACGGCAGTGTGTCAGCACTGGCAACCAACGTCTTGCCATCACTGAGCTTGTAGTGCAACCCATGGCACTTGCTAGTCGAATTGCACTGAGCATTAAACTTGTTTGAAAGGTTTTCAATTCGCCAAGCCAACCGACCAATGGTAAAAGTGTAGATCTTGCGCACATTGACCGCCACCGCCGAGTATAATGCATCTGGGAATGCCTTTTTCGAAGCGTTCTCATACAGTCCGTCAGCAACGAGGCGTTTACCAACCGAAACGACGAAAAGGGAAGAGTTCGACGTCGCATTGCACGCGATCTCGGGTCGCAATCGGTCAAGCCCCGGCAACTTGGAGAACTGAAAGACGATACCATCTTCAGACTTGTCTTCATTGACACAAGCAGCCAACACATTCACTTGCGATGGAACGTCGAACACCAGCTTGTCGTCGCCATACGGCTGCTTTCCAAAGAGACAAATGCCAGCCATTGGCCCACAGCGATTCAAAGGGTTGAGATCAGTGTACAGGGTACCGTTGGGTAGTGTGAAGTCTCCCTTCAAATAGTCGGCACTCAGTTCCACCTCAAAACTCACAGCGTCGAACGTGATGGAAGGTGAGATGTTCACGTGAGCAAATTCCATGGCGATCGCGTGCTCGGTCGCGTTTTCCGAGTCGTTCCACCCAATATCACTGAGGTTCTTGGCCATCACCTCACGACTGTGTTCCAGGAACCACGTTCGCTGAGCAGATTCCTCTGCTTCGTGGTCAGGAAGAAGGTCGAGAAGGTGGGCTAGCGAGAGGGTTTCACTTTCTCCGTCAGCGAGATCCAGAAGAGGAGGGTCCAGGCCGTGAAAGTAGTCCCGAAACCACGGAAAGATTTCCGTGGCCATGGATACGCCAGTGCTGAATAAACTGGCGGCTCGAGACGCGTTCATCGGCAACTTGTCGACGAAAGCGGCGTCGATCTTCTTGTCTGTATTGATCGGCACGCGCAAGACCTGTGGTTCGAGTGCGACTGGTAGCATGGCACGCTGCCACGCGCGAATCGGAAACCCGTAGTTGACGATGTCGTCGCGAGGAAGGTAATCACTCTTCACCGAGCACTGTCGACTCTGCGAGTCAGGCTTCATCACTTGAGGCAAGATAACATTGCGAAGGACTGTGTTCGCGATGGAATTCTTCGAGGTGCTCTCGGGAAACGTACGCGACGTGGTTGTGACCTTGTCAGCCGCGACCAAGTCTTGTGCCGTGGATGCGAAGGAGAGATCAGACGTGGAGATCACGGGTTGGACGCCAATAGGACTCGACTGGACGTTGAGCGCGTTAAATCCGTTGAGAATGAGGTACTCAAGCACTGCCACGGAAGCGAACACGGCCGCACCGACACGCCACGAGGCGTTTGGCTCTAAAATGACTCGAGTCGCGAAACGAAGCACCACCACACGCACGATCATACCCACGAGCATCTCGATGGGTCGCCCGAACACGGACGCCACGTTGGCCGAGTACGCGTTGTAGTCGTCCACGAGCGTCTCGCGTGCGTCGCCATCGATCTCGGACGACTCGAACTGCTTGAGGATCACACCACCGTTGATTGTACCCACCACAGCGGCGATGACGGCGATAGCGGAGACCGTGAGTAGCACCAAGCGCGTTGTGTGCACCTGCACACTGATGCGCATCGAGGACAGCGCGGACTCTTGCGGCTGCAGCATCATCGGCAGGGACACAGAGGGTGAGAGCAGCGCTTTGCGAGCCGACGGCGTCGACGCCATGCAAGGAGCGAGGACTCGAATGACGAGCCCATGGTCTCCAAAGGATCCGATAGATTGGATCCCAAGGGCTTTGTGGATGACCTGTACAAACGAATACATCTGGTCTAACTGTTCGGCTACGTTCTTTGGGCCCCAAAGTTTGGGGTGGTCTATTGCCTCTATAAATGGATTCGTAACATTTGGAAAAGAGTGAGTATGTTGTGAAAATGAACAGATCATGACTGGTTTCTAAGCTTTACTACCACCGTCTTCTTCTTCTTGCGTGCTGCCTTTGCTTGTATCAGGGGTTTCAGACGACGGACGATTCACTGGTGGGTCCACAACCACTTTGATCGGCGACTCTTGAAAGTCAAAGCGGGTTCTCTTGTTCTCCACCTCCTCGTCTTGATGCTGCAGTGTTAATGCACGAATGGAATACCTGTCGATGTCCTCGTGAGAATTCTCTCCATCAACAAGTCGTCGTCTGAGAAAGAGAGGTGAAAACTTGCTCTCGTACAGCTTCACCTGAGCAACAACATGCGGATCTGAGATGGCGAAGAGAGGATCCAACCCGGTTGATGACAACCACCACGAGTAAAACACGACCGTGAGTACGCCAACAATAAGCAACCCACAGCCGATTAGCCACAGAATCACGTTCTGGCTTGGGATCTGGAGCCGGAGTACCATCATATGCTGGTTTCTGTCGAATTTGAGCGACTTACGGCTGTGAGGGAGATCAATGCTGTCTCTTGTCCTAGCGTTCTGGAAGAGGAAGAATATGGCGGCGGTGTACGACGGTTGGAGTGGACGAAGTGGTTATTGATCATGTTGTGAATGTGTTCTTCCACCCAAGTATCGCACCCCTTGCCCTCTAGTGAATGCGTCATGTTCCACCGAGTATTGTTAATGTTGTGGGGCAAGAGAATGTCGCCCGATCGAAGAAAGGAGACCCCTGGCATGTCAATCACGTCCTGCTGCACAGGTAGTTCGACTGCTTCAACAAGACTTCCAAAGCTTTGAGCCGTGTCGACATCTGCCGTAGGCGGCAAAGCTCGAGGGGTAGTGCATTGTTGCCAACAACAAGTGTTTTGCCGTTCTGTAGCACGTACTCCAAGCCCTCGCATGAACCATCCGCTTGGTAATCTGCAGCATACTTCTTCGAGATATATGACGTTTGCCACGCCAATCGGCCAACACTGAGGGTATAAATCTTGCAAAGATTCATCACAGTAGAACTGCCGTGACCCTGCTGATATTCGGAAATCCTTCGACTGATCTATCTTCGTAGATCGCATCAGCTACCATGCGTTTGCTGATGGAAGCAACGAGGAACGATGAGTTAGAGATGGAATCACACACCACGTGTGAGAGTAACGGGTCGTTCACCGACCAGTTGGAGAATTGTACAAAGATCTCGTCGTCCGAGTTGTCGTGATTGAGGCACGCACCGAGCACGTTGATCTGTGCAGGTACATCCAACAACTTGGGATCGAGGCCAAATTGGCCTCGATCCTATTGGCCTGGCCAATAGCTGGGTTGGCTGACCAAACAGAGTCCCGGTGACCATCCACACTGTTGTGAAGCATAGAAATTGTCATATTGTGTACCATCGCGAAGCGAAAATGCCGAACCCATGTACTCGTCGCTCAACTGAACTTCGAACGACGCGGCATCGAATGTGATCCATTGGAAGGTGATATATCCACATGGGCAAATTCCAAGGCGAGTGCCGTCTCAGTCGGATCGTTTATGAGCTTGCTCCAACCGATTTTGCTGAGATCATACGTCACCAAGCGCCGACTTTGGTCAAGAAACCATCGTCACTGTACTTCTTCATCGCCTTCGTTGTCGGGAAGGAGGTTGAGCAAACGCGTGAGCGACTGTGTCTCATTCTTTCCTTTCGATAGACGAGGTTCGTTCCATGCGTAGGTGCTACTTGGAAACAAGGAAAGAACTGTTTTGCCATAACAGCTCCCTTCGCGAACAGGTTAGCCGCCCGCGACGCACCCATCGGCAACTTTCGAGCAAGCTCCAAATCGACCTCCGAGTCATCATCCTCAATAATTGCGCTCAATAGACTTCGCCTTCATCATCATCATCACTGCGCGAGCAGGCAAAACTATTTTACGTTAGAAATAACGTAAATATTGGAATTTCTAAACCTGACATATGCAGAAGGGCAGAGGAGAATCAGCAGGTAAGACGCACAGGGTGTCTGAGTCAGCCACCTATGTGCGTCTTGCCTGCTTTGTTGCCCATCCCCTCCTCCGTTCCACTGCTGAATGCCGAAACGGGGTCATGATATGCCTCAAAGTCCTTTCTGTTACGTCCTCATTTGCGAACAACCATAGCAACTGACGTAGATTAGCTTAGAGTGGAGCTGCTGCTTAGAGTGAGGATTTTTCAGAATGAGGGTGAGATTCCAATACTGTTCTTCCAGCGACGGATACTGCGAATACCATCCAAGGACTTTTTGTTCCATGTTCTCACCCGCACCTCGTCGAAAGAGGGCTTACATTGGTGCCGAACACCAGCACACTGTGGACCTTCTTTCTCCATCATCAAGATCAAGACAAAACACGTGCACAAGAGTTTAAAACGATACGATTTTCTAAAAGCAAAAAGTCAGTCAGCCCGTCAAAATAGACAGTGAACGTGTATAGCCTAAAATTTAAAAAACCGTATCGTTTTAAACGAAAAAGAATCGATTTTGTGCGTTCCGGACAAGGCGCACGGATATATCATGGCTCTGCAGCACGAACAAGAAGCACTTCATCCCACCGTGGGTACGGTAATCACTGGCTGGGAATGTAATAATCAGGATGGGCCATAACTCAGGTTCCGTAGGTTGGTATGGGGTAGCTGCGACCAGGGACACATCATGAGATGCTCTGTTGCGTCAATGGCTCTCTTTACCACCGACGCCAGTGATCAAACACTCATTTCCTTCAACCCCTCCCATAGACGTGGCAATTCTCTGACCAAACACCTCATATCTCAATGCAAGAACGAGAAAGATGGCACATAGACGTTGTCTCTGGGACCCTAGCTCATTCTACTAAAGTACTGGATTAATGTACCAAATCTTGTCTACCGGTGGGTGTCATTTGGCAGTGTGCAGGTGATACTGACGGACACGGCATTCGAGAAATCGCCTTGCCGGCAAAGAGCGTGTCTAGACGACGAGTTTCCACATGCTTCCAGTCACTGTCGTGCGTCAAGTGCTTATGTTTGTGGACGAGGAGTATATCGTCGACGTGGTCCCACAGACGCCACGGATCCCAGGGAAATTGTTCCAGAAGCTTTCGACCGTCTCCAAGAGCTGGTATGCTGTACTACGTGAACTCCAACACCTCCATGATACTGTGTCACTCAGCCTTGATCTCGGATCCATGAGCGAAGATGACGTGGTGTCTATGATGATGCGACTGGATACGAGTCACGCCTTCAAACACTGAAGATCTCAATGGGTACAAGTCACAAGTATCTTGAACCTTTTAACATCAGCCTTGCTCGAAGATCAGACGAAGACTTGGACGACGTCGAGATTGACTGGGAGCGCGTTTTCCGCCTCGTCCCAAAGCTCCAGCGCCTCGACCTCACGGGTGTACCTATGCATTCCATCCATTTGCGGAACATCCTTCTCGCTGCATCAGCTTCCTGTCACGAGATGAAGGCTCTTGCGCTACCACAGAGAGAGTGGCATCGAGGACCCGTGACTTCTCAATGGCAGCCCACGATCGACACACTCTACACAGCTCTAGAGCGATGGCATTACTCCACACCAACAAACGGTCTTGTTCAGCTCACACTACCACAACGTGTGGTCAAGACTGAGAATAACCAAGCCGACTTCCATGCTCTCACAGACACGTATCTTCGAGTAGTCGCTCGGTTCTGTCCGAATATCGAATACTTTGACGGGTGGAAGATGTCTTACACAGAAGATGCGGGTCGGGTCCACTGTCAAGAGCTATTGTATTGCTCACGGCCTGCATGGGAGGCGTTCTGTGGTTCATGTACGCAGCTGCGTGAAGTGAACTGGTTTGTGCTACCTTTTATCGACGACTTCTTCGAAGTATTTGCGGCCGACCACAAGCCAAAGCTCGAGAAACTCACTCTAACAGCTGGAGACCACGAGGATTTCCCTGACACTGTCATGCTTGGACACTACTCAAGGATGGATGATGGAAAACGTCGGCAGACAGCGTGGACCAAGTGTTCAAGTGCTGTCCCAACCTTCGTGAGCTTCGAGTGGTGTTTTCGCCTACTCATGACGACTTGCAGGACGTCGTCTTTGACGATACAGCCTTGATTGCCCTGGCAAAGCACTGTCGGTCGCTGGAGAAGCTTCAGATCGAATGGCTTCAGTCACCCGATGGGGTCTTGATTCATGATGTCACAGACGCTGATATCACAGCGATCGCTTCACTAGCTAGTCTGCGATCAATCCAGCTCAAGTCGACAGCGTGTGGGCTGCCTGGCGTCCTTGAACTCTTACGTCACGCTCCGACTGAAGGCGCACTTCGAGAAGTTGAAATGTTCACAGGTGAAACCAAAGGAGTTCAGATCGACTCTTTTCACAAGAGAGCAATCAGCTTGTTCCAAGCGCTGATGAGCGAAGCTCCCGACTCTGAGCGTCGACGTTTCTGCCTGACCATAACTGGACACGTCAATCTTCGTAAGCCCGAGACGTCCAAGAACCGAGACGGGATGAAGACCCTGGTACATGAGGTGGGGGTAGCCCTTCCATGGCTGGCCGTGAGCATCAAGGAGTCGAGGACCATCACCACCATTGTCACCCAGAGCCACGCCCATCATCCACTCCTTCTTCATCGTCAATCCAGCCAGTCATGCGCACTCAACGCATGTAATATGGGCCCAAGCGAGCCAACCGGTTCATGGAGGCCCCTCGGCTCGTACCTCTGGCAAGTGCTGGGCTAACCACAAGCTTCTGCATAGCTACATTTACATGCAGACAACATAGAAGCCCTCTAATGTACGCATCACCCAGAGCTTGGGACCTCCTGACTCAACTCCCATTTCCCTTCCAGCGTGCGATACCTCATATTTCTGCTACACGACCATTTACTAACCTACAATATCAATTAACGAAAAGCTCATTCACTGAATCGACGTAACGCTGGCCTCATTTCGTCTGGGATCCCATGATGGGATCCCAGGAGCAACCGTGCCACGGGATTCCCATGGCACGGTTGCTCCCGAGGTTGCTCCTGAATTTCCAGTCTTTTTTCGAACACAAGTGAGATGAGATGAGATGAGATGAGATGAGATGAGATGAGATGAGATGAGATGAGATGAGATGAGATGAGATGAGATGAGATGAGATGAGATGAGATGAGATGAGATGAGATGAGACGAGATGAAAAGGTTGAGTAGAAATTGTGGCGCGTCTACCTAGCATCCGTGCAACCCAAGGGACATGATGGCGGAAGAACGAACTGACGGTTACGTACGCGCCGAAAACGACATGGCCGCAGTGGGCCCAACTATCCAGTCGGCAGGATGCCACGCTTCCACGCGCTCCCCATCACAGTCGTGCAGCACGTATTGACCTTCGTCGATGGAAACTACGTCGTGGAAGCAGTGACGCGATCCAGCTCTTCCAGTCACTCGCGACGCTCTCGAAGACATGGATGAGCATGTTGGGCGAACTCAAGTGGCTTCAATAATGCTCAGTTAGAAGAACGCAACGTTAGACGCTGTTGACGCAACCTTAAAGGGTTTCCCGGTAAATTAACCTGCTCAAACGAATAGATGAGTTCTACATTTCTTCACGATGAAGTCTTTGCCGTGTTTTATTTTACCTCTGGAAACACATTTATTTGCCAGATAAGGAGATTTTGCAATGATTTTCTTTAAGAGGTCAGTTATAATAGATATTGCTCCAAGTCGATCTGATTCAGAATCAGATTGTATTTGTTTCAATAGTTTACGTTCCTTTCGATTCGATAACGGACCGACCACGCATTATGACCACGAGGGGTTTCTCACTTGGTGGGAGCACTACGAAATCCCCTGTGTGTATATCGGATGGAGCCAGCTGTAGTCTCCGTTCATGCGCTCTCAACGCTGTCGATACAGCCACAGCTGCCCGCATCGACAGCTAGGACCCTACGTGTGGAAATTCTGAGCACGCGGTGCTGCTGCTTACGCTTGTCGTCGTCTCTGCGATCGTGTGCTCAGTGGTTTTCATCAATCGCGGTGTCAATTTGAAAACAATTGAGATGCAAGAATCAGGCAATGTCTCCACATTAGACTCATATGTCGACGATTACAACTCGTACTCGGCATGTGTCATGTCTGCGTTTGGTACTCCAATCGAAGCACTCGTTAATACGGTGGTCTTTGTGGTGGCTCTTCGCTTCTCTACAAATTTGGTGTTGCACCCAGCGACGTCGTGGCGTTTTGGTGCATTTCTGTATGCCTCGTTTCTCGCACTCAAGTATCTGGTGCTCAATGGGATGAATGCACTGAACGTCCAACCAAGCCAATCCCACATCCAGCCAGTGATCTCTGACAGTGATCTGTCAGTGGTTTCTGCGGGTGGTGACTCGAATATTATTGGAAATGTCACGACATCTTTGCATTCTTTCTCCGAACGTGCCCCAAAGAACCCGATATCGAACACAGTGCTGCGCAACGTCATCCTCCCGAAAGTGATGAAGCCTGGCGAACGGAATGGGCAGTGTAGCCGTGGAGATGTTCTTCAAGGTGACGACAAGCTTATCCACGGGTTTCCGACTCGTACCTGGCAACGCAACATGCTGTCATCAGCGGTTGAGCCGGATATTCTTCGGATCCCGATCAGCAAGGACACGATAATCGACGCCGACCTCGCCAAGCGGTTGCCAATGAATGCGTCACGAGCAGCCAATTTGTTCGCAACTGGGGTGTGGCTAGCAGACATGTTCGCTCCATGGTTTAAAGTGTATCGCACGGTGGAGTCGATCACGCGTCTTGCTGAAGGAGAGAATTCGATACTCTCTCTCGCACAAATCGACCGTCTCCTTCCAGACGAAACAGTGGACGAAGAAGCACAGCGACTGTGGTTCCTCGAAAAGAGCCAAGGCGAGATGACAAATAGTCTCAGCAACAAGTGGAGTACATTTACCAAAGCGACGGAGAAGCCCCTCGCCCTGGAATTCGCACATGTAAACCTCTTTTCGTCATTTCGATCGGCAAACGCCTTGTGGCTGACGAGGTATTCGAAGATGGGTCGGACGCAGGCCTGACGGATACAGACTACCCGGCGGTGGTGACCAATCTGCGCAAGATCTATACCTACACCATTGGTAGATTGGCCTTGGAAACGACTAATCTCTCATCAGAGTATTCTGCGGATTGTAGAGCAGCAGAACTCGGCTGTGATGGATTGCATTACGAGCTCGAAGACGGGCAGATTCTCATAGAGGGAGGCAACGCACTACCGTTGGAGGTCTTGCCAACACCCAGAGGTATCGGTAAATCTGGCGGTTATATGAAGTTGGTCGACGTGACCGAGCCACCGGCGCATCCCGAAGCGATTCCGTACCAAGTCACGAGTCCAGATGACGCAAGCGACATCCTCCTGCCCCACAACATTAACAGCACTCATTGGAATTCTGAGCACGTACTGAAAGGACAACGTTGCCGAACTTGGGTTGAGAACCGCATTCAGAATGTCCTCAACAACCATTACTACATCGAAGATCCACTTCAGCCGTCATATACCGCCGCCATGTTCTTCCTCTTCCAAAACGCCGTAGCGAAAGAAGCTATTTTGTTGCCCGACAACCACAAGTCGCTCAAATTCGACAACAACCAGAAGATCCTTGTGCTGCAACTCCGCATTCCAACCCAGAACATGATGATGACACACTGCGGTTGTGGCTTGCTGGCTGTTGGAGCACTTGCGGTGTCATTTGCCTCGTGGATGCTCACGGGGGGTTCGAATCCTCGATCAGACCCTCTTCTCATCATCTCCAGTCCACATGTTATCGCTCAGGTGAAGCTGGACGAAAGCAAGTTCCCGCCACTACTCTTTCGACGGCGACTTGTCGACAGTTTAGACGGCAAGGACGCTATCATCGGGGATGTGGATGCATTCGTGATTCGCGGTCTCTCGCTGGAGCACCAGGGCAATGACGAGGAGAAGATTATGCGATGATTTGAGTTTCAGAACGTGCCAGTCAAATCAATTAGCTTGGTGGCGAGCGCTCGATCGTCCAGCAATGAGCCCCACACAAGCGGCGGTAGCACTCAAGAAGAAGAAGAGGCTGGCAAGACTTAGGAGTAATCGTCCATGATGCCGCCACTTGCGAATGTACGAAAAGCTATATTAAAGTTTAGGAGAAAACGTAAAAATATCATGTATCCATCTCCAAATTATCCGTAAGTTTCTGTGTCCTTTCGTTTCGTTTCTGAAATTACGTGAGACCGTGGCCTATGCGGTGACTTCCATGGCGGTCGCGCCCGCGCACAGTCGTCGCTCGCGCGTGGATCAGTATGTATACGAGATCGTCCAGAGCTCCTCGCTGCCTGTGGTCGACGTCTCGCACTCCATCAAGACGCGGCTACTCGGTCCAAAGGTCACCAAAAGGTGGGACGCTCTAGCGAAGCGAGGCACTGTCTTCTTCACGCTCTCGTACAACCTCGCGCTGCTCTCCATGCCCATCAATCTCCATATCCCCAGCGAGATCGGTCGATGGCTGTCGCTGCTCTCGGCGTTCATGAGTCTCCCAGGCTGCCTGGCCTTCTTGCTTTCGCTCCGCATCGACGTCCTACGCGCTATCCTCTGGTCGTACGACGTCTGGTTCTTTTCCGTCGTCAATTTCCTTACGATGGTTGGCCTCGCAGCGTATGTCCGCGATCTGCGGATCTCGCTGATCACTATGATGTGGTTTGGACAGCAATTGGGCATTCTCGTCGATGCCAACCTGACCATGTTTCGGAAGTACCTCGTCCCGTCGACGGTTGGGATGCTACTTTGTATCACAGTCTTCGGCCTGGTGCAGCTGGATCTCATCAGCGACAGCTATCCCGCCGTGTTCACGTTCAACAACCACATTTACTCGCTCGCTGATGTCGTGGCCAACGGCTGTGTTACGCTTGCTGCCCTGCTTTGTCGAAACGTGTACCGACGCAGTGTGGCGCTCAAGAACAAAGCGGGGAATCGCTCAGCCGTGCACTGTATGAATTACCAGTGTCCTGTCAAGCTCCAGTCTATCTCGAGTCGTCGTATGTGCCATCGAGCGTCAGTGCTTCCGCAGCTGAGTCTACGCACAATCGAAATCACCAAGCCGACGCAGACAACCATGTATTACATTCGCAGTGAGGAGCGATTCGACGCGAGAAAAGTACTGTGGGGCTATCAGAATCCGCATCTTATGTGGACGCGTCTCGCTCGCATCTCTCTCTTTGCTTTCACGATTCTCACGGCCACCATCACCATCATTGCGTACATGAATGGAATCATCGCTGACACCGACGAACCAGCCGTGCTGTTCGTGCTTTCGGCGATCGGGTCGTTTGTGTTTTACGGTATTTTCCTCTCGCTTTCGCATCCTACGCTTCTCAAACGCATCTGCTTCTCGTTCGAGTTCGCTTTCGTCTCGTTACAACTCACACTCGCGCATCTACTGGTCTGTGACGTGTTCTTCTGGGACCATAGAAGTCTCGTGGCCATGGCCGCGTGGGTCTGGATCCACTGGGTGCTCACACTCGACACGTTTATGCCATTGGCACGTCAACGGATGGGTTTCCGTCAGTGGTTTGCGATTCCAGTTGTTGCAGCGTTTGCCGGCGGACAGAGCGTGTACCTGATGAAACTCATGTTCGCCAAGAACTGGAGGGTCAATGATCGTGTGATTTACCAGGGCAAACTCTTTGGTCACTACGTCGAGATCCGCGTCATGTCGTTCCTCTTTACGCGTGTCACGATCCTTATCTTCTGGTCATTGCGTTTCCTCTGGAAGGTCTGGAAACGCCGAGAAGACGAGCTGATTGTCCTGAACGGACGAGTTGCGTACGATTACTATCGCGCAGCACCGCCACCACCAAAGAGATCTTCGCGACGAGAGCAGAGAAGCAGCAGGAGACGCTCCAAGCTCTCCGATCTTCCCATTCCACGCTTCAGTCGCCGTGTTCAGCACATGAAAACTCCTTCTGTGACCGCAGGCCCCAGAGTTTTGACTATCAGAAATCGAACATGAGGAGCGAGCTTGTTATCGTCGAGGCGGATCGATGTGAGCAGGGTGCACCACGTTCTTCTTGCGCTCCACGGTCGTCTTGGTATAGGCGTGTGTCGTTAGTCGGTATTTTTTTGCGTCGATAATCCTCAAATGTGACGTTGCCTTGGATCATAATGAGCTCGCCTTGCTTCCAGAACCAGAGTCGCCAGAGCCATCGCAGCGAGAGACACGTGATCGACACGAGCCGACTGAAAAAGAACGACACCGCGTTGATCTCTATCGAACGTTGGTGGATGTCGATGGAGAGAATGATGCGATTCGGCCAGTGGCATCGATTGAGAAGTGCGAGTTCGGCAGTGATGGCGGCCTGCCCGGCGAGGAAGAGCGTCATGACCAGGATTGGCCAGAACGTGGGCAATCGAAGCTTTTCCTTGGAAATTGGCGTGAGCGCATCGAGCGTGAGGACCCAGAGCGCCCAGAGCCACGTCGATGCTGCTGCAACACTGTGAGCGCTCCAGGAGAACATGCCCATGACACAGAGCAGAGCCAGTGTAAGCTGAACGGAGTAAAAGAGGAAATCGAACGAGGAGCACACGAGCCAGAGCAACTGGCGCTGGTAGTGACTGAAAAAGACACTGATAAAAACCAGAGTGCTGCTGATTGAGACAGTCGCGAAGACTATTTGGTCAGTGGAGTCGATGTGTGGGGTCTCATCGACGTCTATCAAGGCAAACGTGACGACGGTGCAAGCAAGACCGGTAAACCCGCAGCCGTAGAGTCCAAGGCATTGGGCGAAAGATATCACCTCAAAGTCAGCCAGACGCGTGTTGATCATGTCTCGAGCATCGAATGAACCTCGAAACGGGACGAACGTCAATGCATGAAGCCGTACCATTGCTGACTGGCTTTGGGGCTCAGCAAAACCGAGCGAACAGACCTCGAAATGTCAATGCTTGACAAACGCGCGCTGGGAATGATCGAGTACTCGATGGCATGAGAGCTCGTCGGACTAGGAATGCGCGTGATGGACACTGCTCTCGACACATCTGGATAGACCTGCCGGCTTGAAGGCGTCGAGTCGACGTTTGTTCCAGTGGTCGACATGGCACATGAAGCGAAATTAGCTTCGAAAGGGGGATCCAAACGAAGAGACCGACCAGTAGAAGAAGCCGCACTACATTGCCAACGGATTCTTCAGATATAAATACAGCGGAGTGTTGTCAGGCCATGGAAGAACAGGCGCCGACGAGAAAGCTCACAGTTGTTCAAATGGATACGCGTTCGCACTTTCGTCATGCTAATGCTCATACGCATTTGAATGTCTCGTACATACAAAACGAGTAGAGTTGTCAAGGATACACCAACTAAAACCTCGTGCGTGCCCATGTGCAGCCATATGATTCCACGGGCATGAGCTAGGTGGCTCAGCGTCCCGAGTACTCGGTGAGCGAAAGGTGCTCCCCGGCGAAGACGCAAGATAATGGATATCTCCTATCTATCCAGTCGAAATGTCCCTCTCCTCTCGTGTATTCAATTCGACATGCGCATTGCTCGCTGGAACAACTGGAGTCAATCGAATGGTGGAGTAGAGAGACACATCGCGCATTCTGGAATGGTCTGCAGAATCCCCAGACACTGTCTTGTCCGTGAGTTGCACGCGGTTGAACTTTGAAAGGGTTGCGATCGCGAGTGACCTGGACGCATCGACGCTTTCCTCGACAGGGGAAAGCAAAGATAGACGTCGCACGTCAGTTACTGCAGGAGCCATTGAGGATGTCAAGCTCTCGGTCGAAGGTGCTACCTTGGACTGGAACATTGCGACACGGCTGACTCGATGGGCAAACTTGCGCAATGAAGTGTGGCGCCGCTCTTTGGTCTGCTTCCGATGCAATTCTTCTTCATCCTTCTTGAGCTTTCGCCGGTTGTTCAAATATGTCACTGTCCCTTGTATGATCAACAATTCGTTCTCCTTCCGACGCCATAAACGCCACACAATTCGACACGACCAACCAAACGTCACGAGCATACGACTGAGCATCGTCGGCAAGACGCGTAATTCAACATGCGAGCTGAATAACCGGAACGAAACCAATGCACGATCACGTAGAGCTTCTCGACGGCCGAAGCCTATCTGCCAGGCGGCAGCCAGATGCGCCATCACAAAGAGCATGGCCATCCACACGACAAAGCGATACCGAAATCCGCACTTGGCCTTGATCGCCGGTGGCATACAGTCGAACGTCAGGACCCAGTGTATCCATATCCAGCAGGAGATAACGGGAATGGATCGAGAATCCCACCGAAGCAGATCACAGAGACAGAGGTGGATCAACGAGAACTGGGTCGATAGGAACGCGAACTCGAACGACAAGACGAGGTAGCGCAAGAGGCGGCGATAGTACATCGCCCCACAGAGCAAGCAAAACAGCAAAGTGACCGAGAGTCCACTCAAACGGCACGCCAAAGGTGCAGTCGGAATGAATGACAAGACGGTGAGGAGCACTCCAGAGTTCATAGCCACAAGACCTCCCATTCGCCATGCCTGGGAAAGCTGTTGGTCTGGGCCCTCGAGGATTCGACGTGCCTTGGGAGCACCAACATATCTGCTGATGACCTGAGCCGGGTCGCCGGACATTCCATTTGCACCATCTTGGCGGAGGCAATGAAGCAAGCTGTGAGGCGAGGCAGCATTTCGGTCCTAATGCGTGTGATAGAGGACACGCTGGACGAGCTAGCGCGCCGTCGCCGAACGCGTAATCGGACGGGACAGCGGTAGGTGATGCATTGCACCACAGCAGAACGGAGGCCACGTTCCTTCAGGACAGCTCGACGTCGATAAGCATTACGCACGAGGATCACAAGCTGAGTCGAGAGTCCGTTGAGAATTACGTCAGACGCACGAAGTGTGTGTCCGTTGACTTGAAAAAGCGCAAAGTTATTCACACCGTCGATGATGTTGAATGTCACACTCCACATAAGAGTGGACGTAAACACCGCAGCTGCAATCGTGCCGAGCAAGAACTCGCGTTGCGAGGCGATGATCGCGTCCGTCATGGCCATGAACTGATAGCCGAACCACAGACTCCACGCCATTGCACTCCGCAAGCCAGGCAGATACACGCTTAAGAGCGCCGCCGTCACGAAATTGGACACCGTCACGAACCAGAACTCATACGTGCCCACGAGAAGCCAGATGATGTCGATCCGCATGAGCGAACACAGGGAGGAGATGGTGTAGAACGAGATGAGCACGTTGGGGATCGCCAACCAACGAATCGGGCGGACTGGCGTCCAGATGATCAGAATGTTCACCACAAGCACCGTGTTAAAGAGCACGAACATAATGAGACGCGTCCGGGCCATGAAGCGACTCCATCGCTTACTGATCTTCTCACTAAGAAGCGCCGAGCGAACGGAACGTGAGATGTCGATCGTCGGCAGGGGCGTACTCGGCACGATATCGTACACCAAATCAAGGACCGACGCTTGAGAGGACTGCCGCCGCCACCGTTGGTGCTGCTGTTGCTGTTGTTTTTGAGGAAAGTTGCGAATCGGAACAACTGTGGTTCCTACCGATCGAGCGACGAACCGCCCGAGCCCACTCGGTCTGTGAGCGCTCATTGTCATCTCCACGGCCGATGTCGACGCTGCATTCCGCACTTTGGCCTGAAATTAGACGTGAGAAACACCAACGACTTGAGACGCTGGGCTTGGCAACCTCCAGGTGGCTCCAAATAGCCTGACGTATACTGGAAATACCGGATTGCCACGGATTTCGACTTTCCATAAGCAGTTATGACTCACACAGGCAGACAATCTGAACTCCGTATCAAAGCGGTGATGTTTCGTCTTCACTTGTCACCAGCCTCCGTCGGCGCATGAGTGACGGATGTAGTGCTGGCACTTGTACCGTCTTCGCGAAGGACAGCCAACACGGGCGGTCCACGAACCTGTGCAGACTTGTTCCTCGAACGCTTGTGTCCGCTCGCGGGGCTGACCTTGTTACCGAGACTCTCGAGCATAGCGAGAGCTGACAATTGACGTTGAGGCTCCACTTGACGCCGTTTCTCCTCGTCCTCTTCGTGCTTGATCTTCTTCCGGTTGTTCACATACGTCACAGTCCCTTGGATGATCAATAGCTCTGACTCTTTGCGTCGCCAGAGCCGCCACGCAATGCGACACGACCAGCCAAATGTCACCAACATGCGACTCAGCATCGTCGAAAGAACGCGCAGCTTGAGCTGATGGCCAAACACCTCGAACGATAGCACTGCTCGATCTCGCAGTGTGCCACGTCGACCACGCGCCACTTGGACCGCAACTGCGATGTGTGCTAACACGAACAGCAACGCAATCCACACGATGAAGCGATACCGAAAGCCCCACTTGGCTTTGATCGCGGGCGGCATGCAGTCGAATGTGAGGACCCAATGGATCCAGAGCCAACTGGAGACGACAGAGAACGCACGGGCGTCCCATTCGAGGAGATCGCATAGACACAAGTGAATCAGAGTGAACTGGATGGAGAGAAACGCAAAGTCGAACGAAAACACGAGATGTCGAAGCAGCTGACGATGGTACATGGCCCCACAGCTCAGACAAAACACCAGAGTGAGAGCGAAGCCGATCGGTCGACACGCTGGAGGAGCTCCGGGAAGGAACGACGCGACTGTGAGTGCGACTCCAAGCTCCACAAGACACAACGCGATAAACCGCCACGACTGAGGGAGTAATTGCCCAGGATGATCCAGAATCCGCCGAGTCTGAGGCAGCACAAGTAAAGCCATAGAGCCATTCAAGTGCACTGAACGACACTGGAGCTGGAGGATCTTGGACGACGTCGATAAAGTGGCTGTCCTCGGCTTCTCGTTAAGTGTACGCACGCCTGAAGAAGACTGGGACCGACGCCGACGCGTTCGTAACATGGCCGGACAGCGGTAGGAGAGACACCGCACGATTGAAGAGTTGCCTCGTTGCTCTTTCAAGGCCGCGCGTCGTCGGTAGATGTTGCGAACGAGAATCACGAGCTGCGTCAAGAGTCCGTTGACAATGGCGTCCGATGCCTTGACTTGGTAGCCGTTCACACTGACGATCGCAAAGTCGTGGACGCCATCCATCGTCCCAAAGGCCACGACGCAGATGACGGCACAGGTGAGCATTACCGGGGCGATCGTACCCCATAGGAACTCGCGTTGCGAAGCGATGGTGGCGTCGATCATGGCGGACACTTGGTATCCGATCCAAAGGCATGCCGTGGTGAGAACACGAATGTCGCGCACGTAGAGCATCAAAAGCACATTGGAAACGAAGTTGACGACGGATGCAAACCAGAACTCGTACGTGCGGAAGAGCAGCAGCACCATGTCGAGCCGCATGAGCGAGATCTGCGCCAGCGTGCCGTGAAAAGTCACGAGCGTCACGGGGATCGCCAGCCTTCGCACCTCTTGTACATGCGTGCAGAAGATGACGAAGCCCAGGACCTGACTCACATTGAAACCGATGAAGACAACCACGCGGGTCTTGACCATGAAGCGGTTCCAGCGCTTGTTCATCGCGTCGCTGAGTAGAACCGAACGGACGGAGCGCGTGATGTCGATGGATGGTAAAGGCGTGCTCGCCACGACGTCGAAAACGAGCTCCAGCGACGGAGACGGCGTCTGCACCTCCACAGGGACTACATCCATCGGGCCGACGACGCCAGTCGTCTCCAGGGGCACGCTGGCGGCCAGGCGGCGCGACATGCTCGACACTCCATGCACTCCATCCAGGCGCGCGAATTTAGACCGTTTCTGTCGGAATTCGTCAGAACAGACATGATAACTGCTAAATTTCACGACTTATGGATAATTGCGGTACAATTTACCAAAATAGACAAGCGTACTCTGCAAACATTTCAATTATAGACTGACCCAAGTTGGAAATGGAGCTCCTCACAAAGGCTTTCGCAATGATAGAAGCACATACGCACCCGGTCTATGCAATGCTCTACATATGATTTACCACACTGAGTAGACATCGGGTCGGTGTCTCTATCTACAATTCGAATTCCTCTTCGTGGACACCAAAGTTCGTCGCGCCAAGCTCAGCAATAGAGCGCTCCGTCGCCGCCTTGAGCGTCACTGGGCCCGAGATGAATACCCCAACGCGTGAGTTGCTGCCCGTCGAGACATTCGCTGCGCCTTGTTTGTGGGCTTCAAGTACACTCTTCAACTCGTTGTTCACGTTGGGGGGTTCGCCAATTGTAACCCGATGTTCGGCTACAAGATCTTGGTACATGCGGACATCGCTCGCCGAGTTCCAGCCTGTCGCTGGGTTGGACGCTTCAGAAGCAGACTGGCTCCGGTGCTCGACGACCCCGAACACGTAGGTGACGAGCGGAACGATGACGAAGACGAGCGTGATCTCGACAAAGTTCTGCAGCGGCCACAGCTTCGCACTGCTCGCTTGAATCTTCGGTCCGTATCGGAGCACCGCAAGTAGCGCACAGACGACGACAAAGGTCGTCAGGTACAGCAGTGGCTTGATCAGACTCGATCGTAGCGGTGCGGAGAATGGCAATGGCGTCGCGGAGGTCACTGATTTGTCGTATTCCCAGCCGGTGGCCTGAAGTTTGCCAGTGAGCCGATCGAGATCCACGTGTTGCTCGAGCTGCTGGCTGGTGGGCTGCTGCGTGAGGAAAAGGCGGACGACGAAGTGCTTGTGGTGCGGATCGAGCTCGCTGACTCGCATGAGCAGCGGGTGAATCTCCTCGAGTAGTGCAAGCTCGCGGAGTGTGAAGATGAAGTAGACCTTCTGCGTTGGCGTCTCACCACCGGCAAGCTTGGCAACCATGTCGTGCAAGATGGCGAGAAGTGGCGTGACACCGGTGCCTCCGCCAATGAGACACACAGTCGAATACTTTTCGTACTCGTCCAGCGAAGCGCCGTAGTACCCATCCATGTACATGACAGGCAGCACACTGTTTTCCTTGCAGGTCTGAGCATACTTGGCGAGTTGGGCCGTCCATTTTCCTTGAACCTTGAGCAAGAGCGTGACTGCGTCGGGGCTCACTCGCGGCGACGTCGTGATAGTGAACGGGTGCCATTGGAGCTTGGAGATGGCTGGAACATTGAGGTATACAAACTGACCGACACTGAAGCCCTTGGAGCCCTCAGTCACGCATGGGATGGTGATCTTGACAATGTTGGTGCCCAGGACAGCGAACTCCTTGACGGCAACTGGCTTGGAGCCATTGAAAATCGACGTTGTACGGCTGATAAGGTAAAGCACAAAGGTGGGCAGGATCGCCACGTTGATCGAGTTGAAGTGCAGCACGGAGAAGAGGACAGCGACCGTGAAGAGCTGGTGAACGCTGTAGAAGACACCGTAAAGGTGACGACGCACGTACGGGATAGAGGTCGCAGCGATCAGCAGCATGGCGATGAGGGCAATCAATCCCAGGAAGTTCATCCAGCCGGCCTTGCCATCGTCGCTGGCGTCGCAGTGGATGCACGGGAGCGACATCATGACCCACATGTCCATGCGAATGTACATCCACTAGTAAAAGATGGTATGGAGCAAGGACGTGACGACAGTGAGCACGCCGACCCAGCGGTGGTACTTGATGCCGTTGGCGTACGAGATACCGAGAAGCTCCATCCACGCGCTGTCACGAGTCGAGGGCAGGAAGAGGAACGCTATGTTGAACATGGCAGCATAGCCCAAGCCAAGACCCCAGCAGTCCAAATAGGCGGTGAAGTTGAGCTCCATGTCACTGGTTTGATAGAAGATCACACACGCGTTGTAGTAGTAGTAAAACACGTTGACGTTGCCGCCAAGAAGCACCGCGAGGAAGAGGATCTCGCCCCAGCTCCATGGAGAGAGCCAACCACCGACGAACGGCTTAATCCGAAGCGCCGATGTCGCCTTGATGGCGTAGCTGGAAGCGATCCGATGCACGTTGTAGTAGCGCAGGAGCTCGAACACGAGCACGGAGGCGACGAACGGCAGTAGGGCAAAGAGGAAAAAGTACGTGGGGATCACCATCTCGCCGTGCCCACCGCCGTCCTCCGTGACGCCAAACCACGCGCCGATCTTGGGGCTGAGCGATTCGTAGCTCGTGGAGAAGAAGAAGAACTGCGCGAACATGAACACGAACATCGCCGCGAAGATGAAGAGCACGGCGAGACCACCACCCAGCGAATGCTGCGGTGCGCGTCCTGGATGACGCTGCGAGACGCCGTCCGGCGTCTTTACGTTCGTGTAGTCGACATCCGGCGTCGGAGATAACGCAATGGCTGAAGTTGGCTTGTGTCTGCTGGGACGCTGGTGAGCCGAGGCGGGGGGAATTGACAATTGAGCCGGGTGTGTGTGTGTGTATGCGCGCCCGCACCGAAGGACGCGGTCACTGATTGGAGCGAGGCTTTCTGGTGATCGCAGATGGCTGACCAGGAAAGAGAGCTGGTTCCGTGGGTGCAGTTATTGAATCCGATCGTCGAGGCGTTTGCGCGAGGTTTGAGTGAGCAGGGCGCTTGCTAATACACCCAGTCAACAATTGCCGCCCATCTCACTTCTCGTGCCTGTGGTCTCCTGAGAACGCCGAACGGGGCGTTGGACTCGAACGCGCGTCGTCTCCGACTTGGACACGACGCACGACGGACGATTTGCCTTGTGCGACGCAGCTGGTCGTCGGGAGATGCTCTGAATGCGGCTCACGAGTTACGTTGCGTCGTGACAAGTCTGTTGAATTGGGTCCACACGCCATGCAACGCCGCCAATCCACATGATAACGGCGGTTAACACCGCTGGGGCGGTCATACCGAGTAGAAACGCGCGTTGAGAGGCAATGGTGGCGTCGAGCATGGGCGAGACTTGGGTTTCCGATCCAGAGCCTTGTAGGATCCTGAGGAACACCAGCTAGCAGACGGTGGACACGAAGGCGGTGATGGACATGAACCCGATGGACGCGGCGAGCCGGAACGTCTTGTCATTGAAGCGGATCCAGCGCTTGCTCACCGCATCGCTCAGTGAGTAGAATAGAGCGGACGGAACGTGCCGTGTCGATGTCTGGCAGAGGCGGTGCACTCGCCACGACATCGAAACCCACCTCCGACGACAGAGACGGCTGCTGCACCTCCACAGGGACCAAATTCTTCGGTGCGCTCATGTCAGTCGTCTCCACGGGCGCCGTGGCGGCCACACAGCGCGCATGCTCGACGCTCCATTCGCGTGAGCGAATTTAGACCACGTTTGGTCGGAATTCACCAGAACAGACACAATCACTTCTATATTTCACGACTAACCGACTGTAAAGCATTAATTTACCAATATAGACAGTTGCGTACTGCACCCTTCCTAATTGTGGCCTGCTTTATTAGCTGTGCCCATTGTCATCGAATGGAGCTCATCGTGCGGTCAGTCAGTCGCTGTCGAGGGAAGCAAGGAGCTCGTACGTGGCTCAGCGGCGACCCGACTAACTGAGGAAACCACAGGACCCACTCGCGTCATCAGCTGCCGCAATGACGCCTTCCGACGGCCTCCTAGCGACTTGAATCGCTTGAGTTCGTCTTCATCGCGTTTGAGCTTGCGACGGTTGTTGACATACGTCACAGTGCCTTGGATTATGAGCAGTTCGTTCTCTTTCCGATGCCATAGACGCCAGACCATGCGACACGACCAGAAAAACGTCACCAGCATGCGGCTGAGCATCGTAGAGAGCACGTTCAGCGTCATGCGTTGACCGAAAACTTCGATGGACAGCACGGCGCGGTCCCGAAGCGTGTCTCGGTGTCCGAAAGCGACTTGAACACCCACGACAATGTGTGCGAGCACGCAGAGCACCGCGATCCACAAGACAAAGCTGTGACGGAGTCCCCACTTGGCTTTGACGGATGGTGGCATGCAGTCGAACGTGAGGATCCAGTGGATCCAGAGCCAACACGAGACGACGGAGACGACGCGAGTGTCCCAAGACAGAAGATCGCATAGACAGAAATGGATCAACGTGAACTGGAGGGATAGAAAGACGAAATCGAAGGAGAAGACGAGGTATCTTAGCAGCTGACGGTGGTACATGGCGCCACAGCCAAAGCAGAAGACAGAGGTGACGACGAGTCCGCTCACGCGCCAGACCAGCGGTGTGGCTGGAATGAATGACACGATGGTGAGCAGTATTCCAGTGACGCGGAGGACAAGCGCCCAGACACGCCATACGTGAAGACGAATCGGGCTTGGACTGTGCAGAATCCATCGAGAAATCACCGAGAACACCAGCTTCTCGGTGGACGTCTTGAGGCCTACAGGACGACACTGCATCGGCACCATTTTGGCCGACGCGATGAACGACGCGGTTAATCGAGGGAGCTTGTCTGTTTCACTGGGAGTGGCGGTGGAGAAGTCGGTCGAATCTGTACGTCGACGAACTCGAAGGCGAACCGGACATCGATACGTGAGACACTGGACAACAGTGGATTTGTTGCCGTGTTCTTTGATGGCTGCTCGTCGGCGGTACGCGTTTCTCATCAGGATGAGAAGCTGGGTGGACAACCCGTTGACGAGTAAATCGGTGACAACAAGCGTGTGGCCGTTGACGCTGAACAGTGCCTGATTCTTTACACCATCCATGACACCTAGAACAACGAAGATTAAGAGCATACCGGTGGCGGTGGCTGAAACGATGGTTCCGAAGACAAACTCTCGTTGTGATGCAATGGTCGCATCGATCACGGTTTGGACTTCATGGCCGATGCACATTGCCCACGCATTGACGAGCCGGATATCAGGCATGTACACACTCAGGAGAACTGTGGAGGCGAGATTCACGACCGTCATGAACCAGAACTCGTACGTGACGACAAGCAACTGCAAAATATCAACCCTCATGAGCAGTATCTGCACGATTCCTTCGTAGACAGCGAACATGAGGTTCAACAAGACTGTCGAGCGAATCGGCCACCAGGATGTGGAGTACATGATGATGCTGACGGTAGCGCTGAGTACGTGGAGGAGAAGGAGCAAGACTCGGGTTTGGCGCATGAAAGCGCTCCACCGTTTATTCGCTCGCTCGCTCAGCATGACTGAGCGCACGGATCGCGTGATGTCGATTGTCGGCAGTGTATCACTGGGCACGATGTCGTATACATGCTCCTGTATCGATTGTAAGGTCTGGGAAGGGATAACTGCGAGACCAAGCCGGCTGTGCGTTGCCGTACACGAAGTATCGAGTGGACGCATGGTAGGCGGTAAGCGCGTCAGGCACGTCAGCCATGTGCGAAATGTGATACCAAGACACAGAAACGATCTGAAATTAGGTCGATGACGCTCCTAAGGTCCATTTCGAGCTGATCAGATCACGTTTCAATCGGTCTATTAACTGCTTTCTGTGAAAGTGCCAGCAAGGTCGGGATGTTTGGCGTTTTGTTCGTCTCTTGCGACGCTCAAGCTCTCCAGCATCGTACTCGAGATTGCCTTGCAGCATGATCAATTCACAGCCTCGCCGATCAAGAAGTTGCCACAGGATTCGTCCACTCCACAACAATGTGGCCAGCAGTCTGCCCATGACCAGAGGAACGACACGAAGGTGTTTAACGTGGTCATGAAAGTGGGCAGTGACGATGGAGCGGTCTCGAAGCTGGTGTGAGTCGAAGAAGGCAAGCTCTAGAGTCACGAGAACTTGCTGGACCAAGTAGACAGCAGTGACTACGACAGCTCCAGACTTGTGGAATCCCAACTTTCGCTTCATTACTGGTGTAATGGCGTCAATCATGAGGACCCGGTGAATCCAGAGCCAAGATGCCAGAATAGCAAGACATCGACCATCCCAGGCGACAAGATCACAAGCCCCCAGATGCACAACTGTGATTTGTATCGAGTGGAACCGGCAGTCGAATGAAGTGGAGAGTCTTTAAAGCAACTGTCGTTGGCATAACCGGCAGCGTGTGCATCGCAAGTCCACAGGCGGCAAGAGGACGACCCAGCTCCGCTCTGACGAAGGGCACTGATAACGACGCAATCAAACCCACGAGGAACAGACGCGGAAGCCATCGCCTGGTGGGGAACATGACACGATTGCAAATCGAGAGAGCCAGCGGTGGTAACAGAGTGTTCTTGATGGATTTGGTGGGGTCGATGGCTGGCAATGAACGGCTGCTCTGGATCGCGTAGCAGCAGGGGTCGGCAGGCGAGAAGCATGAGCGAGGACTCGATAGACCCGTTGGCTGGTCTAACGAAGGATAAATTCTGACCAGTCCACTCGCCTGACGACACGATTCCTTCTGGTGACTCAGGTGCGAGTTTCCGCGTTAGAAGACAAGTCTGCTGAATATCCAACGCAGGATGTAAGGTCCTAGTTTGATTCTCTCTTTCGCTTACGACGACGGACCAACTCTACATCATCGTATTCCACACGACCAAGCAACATAACCAATTCCGAGCCGCGACGATCCAAGATACGCCACAAAATACGACCAGTCCACAACACTGTCGTGATGAGACGACCCAAGACCAACGGCACCACGGATCGGCTTGACGTGGTTGTGCAAGTGTATGGTGAACAACACACGATCTTGTAGATGTCGGTAATCGAGGAAGACGAGCTCGAGTCCGAGAAGGATTTGTTCGAGCAAGCAAGCGAGTGTGACGAGTATGGCCATATATTTGTTGTATCCGAGTTTGTGTTTCATGACGGGTGTGACGGCGTCGAGCGTGATGAGCCAGTGTGTCCACATCCAGCTCGCGAGGATGGCGAATGCTCGGTGGTCCCAGTACATGAGGTCACATGCGCCTAGATGGAGGAGTGTGAAGTGTGTGGATATGAATATGTAGTCGAAGGAGTGGAAGAGTCGACTGAGAATTTGACGTTGGTAGAAGCTGACGTAGATGGTGACGAAGAGTGTCGTTGTGGTGAGTGATACTATGGATGCGATGAAGCAGAGTTGATGAGACGATCCGATCAAGGCGGTGCATGTGGATATGAGAGCGAGGCAACCAAGCACGTGAAGAAGGCGCTGTCGAGGCATGGACCAAGGTGTAAGAGAAGGCTGAACTATTCGTCGCGGGAGAAGCACGTTGGTCGCTTCGAAGGCGCTGTCTGCATGTACAAACTTGAGCTGCACGACGTGTGACCCGGCTGTTGGGTGCTGAGGGATGCATTCGGTGGATGTAGTCGTCGCTGACTCGAGTTTGATATGACAGTGGTACGTGATGCACCGTGCTACAGCTTTATTTCTCAGCTTGTCGCTGTCTCGAGATTGTTGGACGATGGAGTGGTGCTTCCGATAGGCGTTCCGGAGCAAGAGCATCGCGATTGTTCCCATGAGGTTGGATACCGCATCGTCGACCTCGATGCGTCGTTTGCTCGTCCTGACAACGACAAATGCCCGTGTGGCGTCGAGCATATTCATGCCGCACAAGACCAAAGAGCACATGATCGCCAGCGCGGCGCCGGTGGAAGCCATCACCGCCATGCCGGCGTCACGATAGCTGGCGTCGATGAGAAACGGAACAAACAGCCCAAGGATTACCATCACAGCAACGCAGGCGCGAGAATCGTCATACATCATACCGAGAAGAGTGTTGGCGATCACATTCTTCGCCGCAATGTACCAGAACTCGAAGGTCGATAACACAAGACACACCATGTCGTAGCGCAAGACGAGAACTGATGTGAAGAACGGGATGATTTGGAAGCCAAGCACACAGACAGCGAGGTACCGGCCAGGTTCAGCCTTGACGAACGGTACGACAACGGACGCGAGCATTCCGATGATATACATCAACGGAAGCCATCTTCTCGTCAAGACAATGACTCGATTGCAAAAGGCTAAGAATCGGTGAGGAAGCAGCGTGTTCTTGACCGATTTGGCGCAGTCGATCGTGGGCAAAGGACGACTGCATTGAATTGTATAGAAGCACGACGTGAGTGATGCGGTTGGAGAGTCGGTCGCTGGGTCACGTAACTCTTGGTCGGAAGCGCAGGCTTGTATGAACGATGCCGCTGGGTAGATCCGGTGCACCAGCCTCATCGTTCGTGTGAAAGCGGATGAATGAGCGCCCACGTGAGGTCAATTTTAGACTGCTACTTGGGACCGTCTTGCTTCAAAGAGGGCATAACACGACACAGGGTTCATGTTTCATTGTGATACTGGGTCACTGGATTTGGTCGTCCATCTACATTGAGTCTGTTTTGTGTGGGTCTCGTGGCAAATGCGTCGTCTCCGGCTGCGAAGGACCGAGTTCCGGCGTACGTTTATCTCCGAGGTGTCTTCGCGCTCCCATTAAGGCTCGGAGTACCATCAGCTTCAACCGAAGATTCCGCGAATGGCTGACAGAGGTGGAGTCGTGGCTCGACTCGTTGTTGCGCTTACGCCGACAAACGAGCTCCACGTCATCATATTCCACATGACCAAGCAACATGACCAGTTCCGAGCCCCGACGATCCAAGATACGCCACAAGATCCGACTCGTCCACAGCACCGTCGTGACGAGACGACCCAAGACCAACGGGATCACACGAACGGGTTTGGCATGGTCCTCGAGTTGGATGGTGAACAGCACGCGGTCTTGTAGGTGTCGGTAACCGAGGAAGACGAGCTCTACACCAAGACAAATCTGCTCAAAGAAGTACATGAGCGCGATGAGGATGGCCATGTGCTTACAATATCCGAGTTTGTGCTTCATGACGGGCGTCACAGCGTCGAGCGTGATGAGCCAGTGGATCCATAGCCAGCTTGCCATGATGGTGAGTACTCGAGAGTCCCAGTACACGAGGTCACATGCTCCGATGTGTAGCAGCGAGAAGTGTGCAGATAGGAAGGCGTAGTCGAACGAGTGGATGAGTCGAATCAGGAGTTGTCGCTGGAAATGGGCCGAGTACACACCGACGAACAGAGTCGTTGCTACGAGCGCAAGTATCGAAGCAATTGTCGAATGCAATGACGGAGGCAAGAGAATACCCACGATCGTGCTGACCAGACCAACTGCACCTGCCACTCTGAGCCAGATCTGGGTATTTTGTCGCCAACTGTTCGTTGACACCATTGCAAACCATCGTGGGATGAGGACATTTGTCGCGTCGAAGACCGTGTCGACTGGTACAAACCGGAGCTGCACCATTCGCGCTGATGAAGGCGTTGGCTTAGCGATGTATGGGCCGATCGTGTTGTGTGTCGCTTCTCGAAGCTCGATCCGACAATGGTACGTGATACAGGTCGCCACCGATTTGGTCCTCGTATCTTCACTCGCTTGGGGTTTTGGTGTGAGGGATTGGTACTTGCGGATCGCATTCCGGATCAAGATCACTGCGATCGTACTCATGATGTTCAGAAACGCATCGTCAACGTCTACTCTGCATTTTCGTGTTTCAAACACCACTCTCGTCTGCATGTCGTCGATCAACCGAAGTTTACGAGGACAAGCGAGCAACTGATCGCGAATACTGCCCCAACCGAGCCGATAATGGACATACTGGCGCCTCGGTAGGTCGCATCGATCAGGAACGGCACGAATAACCCGATGGCTGCCATTACAGGGACGCAAACGCGAATGTCGTGGTAGATAAAGCCGAGAAGAACGCTCGCCAGAACATTCTTGACCGTCATATACCAGAACTCGAAGGTGGTGAACAATAAACGCACCATATCGTAACGCAGGACGAGGAGAGACGTGATGGAAGGCAACACCTGAAGCACTAGCACGAGGATACCCATGTGACGTCCTTCCTCGACTTTGGCAAACGGCACGATGATCGAGAAGACCATCCCAGCCATGTACACGAAAGGAAGCCATCGCTTGGTGGCGAAGAGCACTCGGTTACAGATAGCCAGCGCCCGCGGTGGGAGGATGACGTTCTTGACGGACTTGGTGCTGTCGATCGTGGGCAAGGAACGACTGTTGTGGATGATGTAACAACATGACGCTGCGTTCCGAGCAGCGGGGTCGCGGACGTCTTCCACTGGTCGGTCTAACGATGTCGACGGGTAGACTCTCGTCCAGGTCATGAAGGAAGTCTACCCATGCAGCTGAGCTGCCGTGGTGTGATTGATTCTTGTCGACGTTCGACAGAGATAGACTGGATGCTACTCAATTTAGTTCCAAGCGGTGGTCGAATAGCTATGCAAAGAAGAAGATAACGCAGCACGAGTTAGAATTACGATACAATGCCGTGCTATGCCCGGGGAAGCTCTGGATATTTGTACGGTTGTGTCACCTTGAGCGAAGACTGTTATTCAACGGAACACACTATCCATTCATCATCGAATATATAGCTCGTGATTTGCTTTTGGCAGGCTTTTTCGTCAATGAGGAGGGCGAACTATCGATCTCTTATTCGTCCGCTGGAGCCAGGATGTTTGAGTCGATCGGTGCACAGCCCTATTCGTCATTGATATGTGTCAATGACCTGGTACACTACTTGAGCTCTGGTTTTTATCGGTCTTCTTTGTCAAACTGACAACTTGTTCGTAGTGCAACAGCTTGGTGGAGGCACACTTTTCTAATCCTGGTTCTAGACAATACGGTGTATCGAATGACTCGTGTTTGTGCTCTCTAAGCTCACACCTGACTGTGTCGCTACTCTCACGGCTTGTGAATCGGCCGACGTGGTGATGTAGATGATTGACTGAAAACCTCTTATTTATTGTACTCGGGGGTGTTTAGTTATTGCGGCCGCAGCAAAATGTGTCTAAAAGTACTGTATAAAACGATAAATGTGATATATAATAGTACTATATCATAGAGCAGCACGAGCTGGAATGACAATACATGCACAAGACTTGGACACGAGATACGATTAAGAAGACCAAGTTCCCCTCTCGTGAACGCAGTAGCGGCACTGAGCGAGTTGGAGCGACGTGGGTCTTTGTATTGTATCGGGGCTTTGAGTATCTTGAGGAAACTCTTACAGTTGTGGAACTGGACCTACGTCTGCATGGTACTAGTCCTATGGTTTTTATGCTTTCCCATCAAGGCTCGCAGCGCTATCGCCTTCAATCGCAGCTTCCGAGCCTCGTTGTTGCGATTACGACGACGCACCAACTCCACGTCGTCGTACGCCACACGACCAAGCAACATGATCAACTCCGAGCCGCGACGATCCAGGATTCGCCACAAGATACGACTAGTCCATAACAGCGTTGTGATGAGACGACCCAAGACCAACGGCACTACACGGATCGGCTTGACGTGGTTGCGCAAGTGTATGGTGAACAGCACACGGTCGTGCAGGTGTCGATAATCAAGGAAGACGAGCTCGAGTCCGAGAATGATCTGCTCGAGCAAGCACAAGAGGGTCACAAGCATTGCCCTACTCTTGTGAAATCCGAGTTTGCGTTTCATGACGGGCGTGACGGCGTCGAGTGTGATGAGCCAGTGTAGCCACAGCCAGCTAGCCAGTATGGCAAGCACTCGATCGTCCCAAGAAACAAGGTCACATGCTCCTAGATGGAGGAGCGTGAAGTGTGCCGATAGGAATACGTAGTCAAACGAATGGAGGAGCCGGATGAGGAGTTGTCGCTGGAAATGAGCCGAGTATACACCGACGAAGAGAATAGTTCCGACCAGCGCAACTGTCGAGACAATCGTCGACAACTGCGACGGTGAAGGTAAGAGAAGACCCACAAGTGTACTGGTGAGGCCAAGTGCACCTGACGTTCTGAGCCAGATCTGGGTCCTTTGTCGCCAAATGTCCACTGACACCGCCGTAATCCAGCTTGGGATGAGGGCGTTCGTCGCATCAAAGACGATTCCGGTCCCGACGTATCTGAGCTGCAGCATCTGCGTGGCCTCGAATGAGCTTACAGCGTCATATCGATCGATCGTGGATTGTGTCGCCTCTCGAAGCTCGATTCGACAATGATACGTGATACAAGTCACCACCGATAGATCATTTGCACCTGCCCTAGCCTGGGATTTTGGAGCGAGGGACTGGTACTTGCGGGCCGCGTTTCGAATCAACAGCACTGCAATGGTACTCATTACATTCAGAAACGCATCGTCGACGTCCACACGGCACTTACGTGTCGCAAACACCACACTCGTTCGCATGTCGTCGATCCACCCGAAGTTGACGAGGACCAGTGCCGAACAAATGGCGAACGCTGCTCCTGCGGTGCCTACGATGGACATTCGAGCGCCTCGGTACGACGCATCCATCAGGAACGGCACGAATAGCCCGATCGACGCCATTACAGGGACACAAATCCGGATATTGTGGTAGATAAAGCCGAGCAGAAGGTTTGCGAGCATGCTATTCACCGTCATGTACCAGAACTCGAACGTGGTAAACAAAAGACGCACCATATCGTAACGCAAGACGAGAAGAGACGTGGCGGCTGGTAGAATTTGCAAGATCAAAACGAGCACGGCTAAGTGGCGACCCACCTCGGCTCTGACAAACGGTACACTCGCTGACAAGACCATCCCAGCCAAGTACACGAAGGGAAGCCATCGCTTGGTGGCGAAAAGGACTCGGTTACAAGCAGCCAATGCTCGTGGCGGGAGAATGGCGTTCTTGACGGACTTGGTGCTGTCGATCGTGGGCAAGGAGCAACTGTTTTGAATGATATAGCAGCAAGACTCTGCATTCGGATGAAGAGCTGGGGCGCTGGGGTCACGGATATCTTTGACTGATTGGTCTAACCAGGCCGATGGGTAGACTTTCGTCCAGGCCATGGAGCAAGTCTGTCCATTCGTTTACCGTGCTGCGTGGCTAGAGATCAAGATAGACAAGATGTCGCTTGATATAGGTCAAAGTGGTTTGAAGCGGTAAAAACAGAGCACAGCGCCTCAGATACACTTGACAAATTCATTAACGCACCACAACGAGGCAGTTCAGATCCACTAGACACGGTGACGACGACGAGTCTTGGTTCCTGGGCGGAACGAGGGCGCAGAACGCGTGGGAGCTGCCGTCGGCGGGTTTTTGGGATCGCCCGGTGGGTCTTTGGGGTCTCCAGGCGGATCTGAAGACCCAGAACGCGAACCATTGGAAGCTGCTGGGGCATTCGATGATGCGGATGGCTCTAGAGTCACGGAAACAGGAGCCCCCGTCGTTGTTACTGCTGCTAGGGCATTCGATGATGCGGATGGCTCTAGAGTCACGGAAACAGGAGCCCCCGTCGTTGTTACTGCTGCTGGAGCTTCGCTCGAGGATGCATTCGCGGGTGCTACTCCCATCGGAAGCCCACCTGGACCGACTTGAGTCGACGACCCAGGTGGTACTCCAGGACCGACTTGAGTCGACGACCCAGGTGGTACTCCAGGACCTCCAGGCCCTCCTCCACTCGGTACAGTTCCTGCTACACCAGGGCCACCAACGAAGCCTGGGTCCCACCTACCACCCAAGCCTCCCCAGCCAGGACTGCCACTTCGAATCAAGTCGAGGTTGGTGGTGGGTGTTGCGCTGGATGGTTGCTCTGGTGCCGTCGCGTTGCCGCCGGTGATCTGGATGTTGGTGAATGTCGTGCCGATGTTGACGCCGCGGATATTTGAAAACACATTCGAGGTCGATTTCTCGTCCTTCTTCGTCTTCTTCTTCTTCTTGTGCTTCTTGTGCTTTTTGTGATGGTGACGATGCTTCTTATGCTTCTTGTGGCGACGATGTCGGCGATAGTCCTCACTGCTGTCATCACATGAATCATCACTCGAATCGTCACAACTGTCGTCGCTGTCATCACTCGAGTCGTCGCAGCTGTCGTCGCTGGAATCGTCACAACTATCTTCATCGTCATCATAAGACTCGTGTGCGTGATGACGCCGCTTGGCCTTGCCATGACGACCCGAGTCCTCGTTTTCTATCGCCACATTCGTCACTAACGCCTCCTCCAGAGCCATCAACTCTGCTCGTTGACGTGCTTCCACTGCGATCAGGCTCTCACAGCCGACGTGGCTCTGCGAAGCCAGACCATTTCCAGTGCTGGCAATAGGAAGGCCGTCGGACGCTGGAAGACTGCCTTGTTGCTGACTGGACACGAACGGTTGACTAGTTGACTGGAGACATACAAGAACAAACACCACACTCTTCCACATACTCGCGAGTAACAGAGTGACTTACCTGCCGCGACCGCACGATGCTCGTCACGTCACGCAACATGCCGCGCGTATTCCGATAGTGATCTAGGAATGCACCTGAAGAGGACAGAGAGGTGGTTGATGGATTCACGAGATGATTGATGGCCGTGTATTCTTTCTAGTAATACATGGAGGCGTCATCTGATGTATCCGAGTCTTCACGCGGACGCTTCGCGCGTGGACTGCCAAGCGACTCCAGCGGAGAGACCCCATACCTTCTCATAGCATACGACTGCTTCATCCCTGCCATACATTTTTGCTGAGCAATCTTGTGGTCGACGATTGGAAATGGGTAATCCTTTCCGATGAGACAGCCGGCTGCTCGCTGGACGGTCACAGGCGACTTCCACGGCTCGTAGATGTACTTGGTCGGCATATTCCGCAGTTGTGGGATATACTTGCGGATGAACTTGCCCTCAGGATCCCATTTCTTGCCAAATGTCGAGGGTGAGTACACACGGAAATACGCCGAGAAGAACGCACTCGCACTGAGCCAGAGCCAATTCCCACCGTTGATGCACCAGTCGTGGTCAATCAGCCGTTCTTGGAACACTTCCAAACCGCGAACCCACGAAATATAGAGATCACCGCGCGTGAGAAAGCAAGCGACCGAATGGCGAGCCAAGTGGTGCATCCACCCTTCTTCTTTGAGCTGGATCATGATCGCATCGATCCACGGATACCCCGTTTGGCCTTCCGTCCACGCTTCAAACTGGGCTTTTGCGAGCTTGTCGTCCTCGGTCATATCTTCTTCACGCTCAGGAATCGTATGCCACCGCCAGTCGATCTGCAGACAGATCGGATTCTCCTCCATCTTGTCCAGGAACGGATTCGCGTGGCCGTTGCAATGGAAAAACTCCCGCCAGAGCAATTGGCCGTCTAGACTCACAGGAGGAGCGGACGAGGCACGCTGATGGCGTTCCTGGATCTCACGGACGCGGTGATAAAACAGTCTTGGACTGATGCACCCAAAGTACAAGTACGGACTCAGCGACGTCGTGGAGGAAGACGGTCTCGTCTCAGCTGGCGACGTCTTGGGCTTCTCAAACTTGACCACGCGGCCTTCGTTCTTGCAGTACTCGCTCAGGATGTTGAGGGCGATCCGTTCTCCACCATAAATAAAAGAGTGACGAGCTGGCGTCTCGTACCCAAACTCGGTGACCTCGGGGATAGTGAACGACTGCTCTGGGCCAGCAATGATCTCTACTTGCTTCTGGATCTCCGCGTCGTCTTGTGCAATTGCGCTCCAGTGGTCCACAATCTGCTGGTACAACTCACTGGGCAAGCACATGGGCGGCGGGAGTTCCTGCGGCGTGTCAAGGGGTTTCGACGGGATCGGGAACGTGGAAATCGTCCGGAGGAACGACGTGTACGTCTTGGGTGCGCGTCCACTGTGCTTTTCGATCACGGCGTCGAGATCGTACAGCGTGCATCCGTTCGTGGTCTCCACCTTGATATTCAACGCGTCGGCGACGGTCCGCACGCGATTGTCCCGTTCGATGCCAAACGGCTCCGTCACATTGTCAAAGAAGAGATGTGTGATGTCCCACGCAGGCAGCACGCGCTTGAGCACTTCGACACTGTCGCCGCGTGCGATGATGAGGCGCGAGCCGCGCTCGGCAATGGCTTCTGAGAGACTCGAGACGCTCTCGATGAGGAACTGGAAGCGATTGACACCACAGAGCATGACCTTGGGACGATGAATGATGTACAACGGGATGAGCGTCATGCCCTTGGGCACGTGCTGCAGCGCGGCATGCAACGCGTGGTTGTCGTGGATGCGCAGGTCACGCCGGAACCACACGAGGCCGCGCATGGTGCGATGAGTGGACAGCTGGGGACTTGGCGGCACCTGCGCGTTCACAGCCGCCTGCGCTGCTTCTTCTTCGACGTCCAACTCGACGGATGGGACGACGGACGACTGGACGCGGCGGTCGCTCTCGTCGGCCAGCGGGAGGGGCGCGAGGGCGAGCAACTCATTGGGCTCTTCCATCGCCTTCGATCCTGTTCCTCCCTCTCTTTTGGTCAAGTGGGTACCGGAAAACCAACCTAATATAGATAGGGACTAAAGTTCGAGGTTTAAACTTCAGGAGACCACATTCATAGAATAAATTAGGTTAATTCAGTTGGATACCGGTGTTGGCGAGACCCGGGCTCGCTTGCGCTCGGGGCAAGGGGCATCCTGGCCGTCTTCAGCGTGCAGAGAGCCACAGCTTGATGTCCGGAGGCTGCTGGCTGGGCTGGACGTGTTGCCATGCACTTCGTCAAGCCATTGGATGCATCGCTTGACGGCGGATTTATGGTCGACGATCGGAAACGGGTAATCCTTGCCGATCAGACAGTTTGCTGCACGTTGCACACTCAATGGCGCTTTCCACGGCTCGAAGATGTACTTGACGGGCATTTTACGCAAAGCTGGGACGTATTTCTTGATATACTCGCCGCGTGGATCCCATTTTTGCACGAAGAGAGACGGCGAATGGATCAATTTGTAGTCGTTGAAGAAACAACTTGAACTCACCCAGAGCCAGTTGCCGATGTTGATGGCCCAGTCCATATCAATGAGCTTCTCTTGGAAGAAGTGCGCTCCTTGAAGCCACGAGATGTAGAGATCGCCGCGAGTGAGGAAGCAGGCAACGGCGTGTCGACCTAGATGGTGGGCCCAGCCTTCTTGTTCGATCTGGCGCATAACCGCATCGATCCAAGGGAACCCAGTGCGACCTTCTGTCCATGCCTGGAACTGCTCCTTTGCATGCTTTGCATCGTCGTCCAGTTTGGTGCTTTCGGCACCGGGCTCTGGCAGTCTCCAGTTGATCTGACGACAGAAAGGATTGGATTTCTGTGTGTCGAAGCCTGGGACAGCGACGGCGAAACAGTAGAAGAACTCCCGCCACAACAACTGGCCATCGAGTGTCACCGTCGGCGGGCCTTGCTGCCCAGGAAACCTGAGCTGAATGAACATGATGCGATAGAAGAACTCCCGCACACTGAGACATCCATAGCCGATATGTGCACTCAGTGCTGTGGTCGATGGTCGCTCGATACAGGCCGGTGATGTCTTGGGCTTCTCGAACCTCCCGACCCGTGCTTCGTCCGCACAGAAAGCATCCAGTCTGGCGAGTGCAGCCGTCTCACCACCGTACAAGAACGAGTGCTGCTCCGGTGTCGCGAGTCCAAACTCTCCAAGTTTCGGTACAGTGAAAGGGTTTGCAAGATCTCCGAAGATAATCGAGGTGTTGGGACCACGGTCTACTCTCCTGCGGGCCCCAATTAGTGTGGCGAGTTGCTGTTTGGACAGTGGTAGTGCCGGAATTTTAGATGGCGCTGCAACGGGCATCGGCGGCTGAGGAAGCTCTTGTACCAAGCTGAGGAATCGAGAAAAATCGGTGATCGCCGCTCCGTTGGTCTTCTGTAATACATCTTGAGGGTGGTACAGTGTCCGTCCAGCCGTCTCGGTGACTCGTACGTTTAGATCTTCGGCCATTCGCTTGACTTCCCGGTCCCGCGCAACAGCATACGGCATCACACACCCTTCATAAAACAGGTCGGTGATTCCCCACGCTGGTATAATGACCTTCAGCACCTCAATCGCTTCGCCGCGGAGTACCAGCAACTCGGATCCTTTCTTGGCAATGGCAGACGATAGGTCTTCGATGCATTCCAGTAGAAACTGAAAGCGAACTGGACCACAGCGCTTGTTGACCGGCTTGTGAATGATGTAGATCGGGAAGATGAGCATCTCGGGATCATGCAGTGCTGCTTGGAGTGCAAGGTTATCGTGGAGACGGAGATCTTTGCGAAACCATACGAGTGCGTGCCTTCGTTGCTTGGGCAGCGGTGGTACTGACTCATTCTCAGTCGCCATGCTTAGAACATTCAGCGGGATGTTCTCATCTGCAAAGGCTGCATCTTCGAGCGTCAAGAAATCGCCCAGTGAATCATCTCGCTTGGCTTCATCATCGGGAGCACTCGTCATCGTCGAGTTAACGGTCTGATCGGTTAAGAAATGCGAAGCGGATTGCTGGATAGGCATTTGTTGCTCATAGAGACACGCGCTTCCAAGATGTCAAGTCGAGCTCTCTGCGCTCGCGTCGAGCGTCGCTTCTCACAAGGCTTCACGAGGACCAACGGCGTCGCTGCTTCGACCACCCCAAGTGCCGGAATTCGTCCGTGTTCAATGGCAACGTTGACATGACCAGCTGGTCAGTCGCACCCGGGAATCCGGGGTGATGATTGGCTGGCTCGAGGGATCCGGAACACCAGCCACGTCTTCTGATTGGTGGATTTGCGTTGTGTATCCGGAGCCCCGGAAATTCTATTAGGACTAAGCTGGAGAGTGAAGATTGATGATGGAGTTTGAGGTTATGATCTGAGACCCTGCGGTCTAAAAGCCCTATGGCAACACGAAGCACTCGCGCAGAAGCAAAGCAAAGTACTCGTCACTTCCTAGTGTCGCGCGGAGATTGACGCAGTACGTCTCAAAGTGTTCCAAAGCCACTGAGCCATCGGACGTGCCAGAGAGTTCGAGGTTGGCTGCAAAGTCCTGGAAGACCGCGTCAGCTGTGGTTAGACCCAGCTTGACGTCAGGGTGGTTGGCGGCCTGGAAGCTCTTGGCCAGGGCAATTGGGAAGACTCGGCCTTTGCCGGCTGCCTGGAGAGACGAGAAGATCCGACGCACGCTCTCAGCGCATCGTGGACTCAGTTGACCCAGTAGACACGCAAAGAGCCGCTTGATGGTGATTCTAGTCGCCAGGGTCTGGGTCTGGAGCAAGCGAGCTCCGATGCTGGACGCAGGAACGCTTCCTAGGCCAGGCGTCTCGTTGTGCTGAGCCTCAGGGAGCTGGTTCATGTACTCAATCAGCGCCATACAGTGTGCTTCCGACAGGGTGAGACCAAGAGTCGACGACAGCGCTTCAGCACAGTGGCCAGCCGAGATCGTGCTGGTCTTCGCGTCAATGTACTTGATGGTACCTTGTCGCAGAGCCACGACGTCCGACACAGTCTTCTGTTGCAAGCGACGACGGATCGAGTATAACACGATCTCACCACTCAGATTTCCACTAGAAACACTGGGACCAGCAGTCATCAACTGTAAAGGTGCCCCAAACGACGCATCTTTGAGTGAAACAATCTTCTTGGTGCCTGTCTGAGGTGGCTGTGTGAGATCAAACGCACTGCTCATTGCGATAGATGCCGTTTTTGACGCTGTGTTCGCCTCTTGAGCCTGAAGACGAGCCGCTACGTCCTGGATCTTGACGCCAAGGTCGTCTTTGACCTCTTTGACAACCTCCGAGCCATCTTCCCGCGTCACGAGCACGCGTCGTGCGGTGGTGTTCTCGCACCAGCCCACACCCCCGCTGATGTGCCAGGCGTTGCGCATCATGAGTTCGAAGTAGTCCTCATCGTCGATGCTCGCGCTCACATTTTGGTAGTAATGGACCCATTGATCCCACGTGATCTTGCCGTTGTGGATCCCATCGACGTCAAACGTCTCCAGAAAGTCACGAAACACATCTTCAGGGGTCTTGCGACCAGACATAACATCAGGATGCTGGCTAGCGTCGTAGGCTTCGACGATATCGCTCGGTTCGAGCAATCCGCTGCCATCTTTGTCCATACGCTTGAAGGCTTCGCGTACAAACCCAAGTCGCCGCTCTGAGAGTGGATCGCGCACACCAATAAGGAACTCGTTGAGGTCAATTGAGCCACTGCGATCGCGATCAAAGTACTGGAAGAGCAAACGAAGGTCCCCATCGTTGAGTTCGAGGTCGCATTCACGCATAGCCTTGCGGAACTCGCTGAGATTGAGCGATCCGTTGCCATCGTCGTCCAAGATTCGGAACTTACGACTGAGTCCGCAGAAGCCATGCGCTCCTTTGGCTTTGAGGGCGATCTTGAGTCGGGAAATGATGGCTTGGACGCCAGCAGGAGCCGAGGTCGGTTGAGTCGGCAGCGCATTGCCCGGCTGATTAGGTAGGGAGCTGCTTCGACGTCGCGAGAGTGGAGGGGCACCGGTTGGTGTCGATGGGCGTTCATTATTCGTGTTCACGTTGCCTCCACCGCCAAGACATGCAGCGATCGATGCGCTTGAGTTGTTCTTGGTGCGTACCATGCCAAGTCCTCCGGTTGGAGCAGCAGTAGGGCGTGAACTATGGTCCAGTACGTCGTAAAAGCTCGACTTCTGCATCCCCGTCGACCCACGACGCTCCATTTGTGCCGCTAATACACGCGAAACGTCTTCTTTGCGCACGCCAATGTCATTTTCAACCTCTTCAACGCTTGTCGAGCCATCTGCATGCGTCACTAGCACGCGTCGATTCGAAGAGTTCGCACACCAGCCTTTTCCACCGCTGATATGCCACGCGTTTCGCATCATGAGCTCAAAGTAATCGTCGTCGTCGATACTTGCGCTAATGTTCTGATAGTATCGCGTCCATTCGTCAAACGATACTTTGCCTTCGTGCAAGTGGTCGATGTCAAAGCTCTCGAGGAACTCCGTGAAGACGTCGCGCTCGGTTTTCCGACCCGAAAGCACGTCCGGATGCTTGCGTGCGTCGTAAACGTCGACAATATCACTCACTTCGAGCACACCATTGCGGTCTTTGTCCAAAATGTCAAACGCCATGCGGACAAAGAGCATGCGTCGCTCGTTCATCGGCTCGCGAATGCCCAGCAAGAATTCAGTAAAGTCGAGTGCACCATCGTGGTTCGCATCGAAGACGTGGAAGAGCGTCTGAGCATCCTGTGGAGTCACGGTGTGCAGCTTACACTCGCGAAGAGCTCGCGTGAACTCGTGGAGACTGATACTTCCGTTGCGATCCTCGTCCATGAGTCGAAAAGCGCGCTGCAACGAAATAAATCCGACGACTCCCTGGTCTTTCAAGGCCGTACGCAGCAGATGGATGATGCGGCGGATCTCTTTCGACTGCTGGGCGCTGGTGTATGCTGTAGCTGAGGCAGCAGCTGCCGCCGTGGTCTTGGATGGCGAGGCATTCGAGATTCCATGGCGCTCTGCCGCCAGTATTGCAGCGTGGTGGTCGCCTAGGTCCGGCTGGAGGATCGCAAACGCTTGTCTCGAGTCATGACCAGCAGCGTGGCCTCTCACGATCCGCGGGCGTGCCTCCAAAGGTGCAAGACCAGGGGCGCCAGTGTCATTTCCACTCGGCGAGGCCGTTGTGAGTTGCTGTAGCTGTAGCTGCCATGTGTTGCGGATCGTGAGCTCAAAGTAGTCGTCGTCGGGGACAAAGAACCCAACGTTGTGATAGTACTGCTCCCACTGCGCCAGCGAGATCTTGCCCTGCGTCGCGTCTTCCAAGTCAAAGTGCTCGATAAAGTCCTGGAACGCCTGCTCTTCTGTCTTGCGTCCTGCGATGACCTCGGGATGGCGTCGAGCGTCATAGCGTTGCACTACGTCACTGGGTTCAAGCAGACGCATACCAAGCGGGTCAAGTGCCTCGAATGCCGCACGTACCAACGCCAAACGCCTTGGATTCATAGGTTCGCGGATGAAATCGAGGGCCACGTGGATAGGAATTGCACCACGATGGTCGCGATCGAGGTATTTGAAAAGCACGCGAAGATCACTCTCACTCAGCGGTGTTGCGTCATCACTCGATGGACGCAGGGCGACTTTGAACTCAGCGAGTGTGAGCAATCCGTCTCCATCGGCGTCGCTGAGGCGAATCTGGCGCGTTAAAGCCACCAAACTACGTAGACCTCGGGTCTTGATTGCTGCTCGAAGGCGATTGAGGACCGAGAGCGTCCCAGCGTCGAGAATTGGAGCGGCTGGAGTTGCTGCAGCGGCAACACCGGGCATTGATACACGAGGAGAGCCGCGATTCTTGCTACGTGGACTGAGATTGGTTGGTTGACGTAGTGTTGGATCCACAAGGCAAGCGGCGAACTGCGCGCCTTTGAGGAACTCCGCCGTCGTGTGGGCCGCTCGAGGCGAGACGACCTCTTGGGACGGCATCGTGAGGCTCTGACTGCGGTGTAAACGCTGGGGAAGAGCTGCAGAGGTCGAGATAGGGGCAGGGGGAGGCACTGTGATGTGTTTGGCGTCCTGAAGGGCCTGTAACAGTGACAATGGAGGAGTAATTGTCGTCGAGTTGCCACTGAGACGTCGCTCGTCTGTCGCACTTGGCTCCGTGATGTCTCGTAGTGACGTTTTGGGTGTGGCCTTCCACACTCGAGTGAGAATCAAGTCAAAGAACTCGTCACTTGGGGCATTACCACTCACGTACTGGAAGTACGTCATCCACTGGTAGAGATTCACGAACGTCGATGCGCCAGTGGCACTTAGCAAGGCCATGAAGGACGAGACCAGCTCGTCGTGTACCTGGGACGCTGTCTTGTCCCCGAACATGACACTTGGGTGCTTACTGGCGTCTTGCCACGCAATAATGTCCTGTGTTGAGACGTAGCCCACACGCTGGTGGTCTAGCTGCTCAAAGACGCCTTGCACAAGCTCCAGTCGGCGTCCAGTGAGCGGGCCCTACACAAACAAGCATCAATGAGATTATACGCCACGCGAACTAAGTCATCACGCGTCACTCACACAGAGCAAGTGTTTGATGGTGTCGGCCGAGACGCGTGCGTCATCTTGTGGAGTCAAGAAGCGCAACAAGGCTCGAGTATCCTATCAAACGAGTCAGCTACGCGTCTCAATCAAGGCCAAATGACTGTTTCATACCACTTCCGACACTTGGAGCTGGTTGCCTGTGAGCACTCGTTTGAGTGTAGCACGACCGAGACCAGCGCCCTGCGAGTCTTGCTGTGCGCGCTCGAGGCCCTGTCCGAGTGTGACCCAAGCTCTACGATACAACACTCAGTCAGACTCCAGAAACTTAGATCAACCAACTACGGACGTACGCGAGGCCTCGTTGACGCAGCGAGCCCTGGATGGCGGCCACAAGCCGTGGGACGTCGACGGTCTCAGCTGACTGCTGCTGCACGGCGTTCCATTGCGTGAGCGACGTCGCACGCGGGGTCACAGACGTCATGATGGCTAGTGTGGACTGAATGATGGGTGGGTGAGGAAGGAGTGTGATGGTTGTGCCTTTGGGCATGAAACGCAGGGCGAACGGCTATAAACGGACGACGTGAGACCCTGGATGAAGAAGTGGCCTAGGTAATAATAGCCAGCTGACGGTGGCTGACGCGTCTTGATGGAGTGATTTTATGGTGATGATGATGCACTGGGTTCTCTGGCCCAGCGTGATGGAGAACATGAGTTGACAATCTGGCCTGGCTCAAGCCCAGGCAAGCAGGATCCTGGTCGTCTCATTCTGCGATCTCCTCGCCTGTGCTCAAGTCTTCCTGTTCACCACTATGAAGTCGATCCGCGCTCTTGCTTTGTTGGGTCTCAGCTACGTTGGGGTCGCTTTTGCTGCCGATGCCCCAGCCACCGAAGCCACGACGACGACTTCGACGCCTCCGAGTGTCGAAGCCGAGATTGTGACTGGCCCAGTCACAGTGCCAGCACCAACGCCTGTGGTCGAGGCCTCGACGCTCTCGTCGTCGGTTGTGGCGGCCAAGCCACCCTCCCTGACGGAGACTGTGGGCGTGAAGCAGGAAGGTCTCGACGACAAGAAGAAGGAGACAAAGAAGTATGGATACGATGACAGCTATGACTCGGGCGACGACTATGACTATGGCTATGGCAAGAAGAAGCACTATGGTTACGACTATGGCTATGACGACTATGACTATGACTACGGCAAGAAGAACAAGAAGGATTACGGTTATGACTACGGCTATGGCTATGGCTACTACCGCCCCAGCTACTACAATGGCTACGGTGGTTACGGTGGCTATGGCCCAAGCTACGACTACAGCAACGGATACGGCTATGGCTACGACAACGGCTACGGCTATGGCTTCGACAATGGCTTCGGCTATCGCTACGGCAGCTTCGGCAATGGCAACGCTGGGTATGGCTACTTCAACCCGTATGACTACTACGTCAACGCCAATGGATACTACTACCCAGGCGGTCAGTGGTTCTAAGAAGCTCGTGAGTGCGTGTATTCGTGTTTCTGCATGTTAACTAGCGTATAACCAACTGGTTTTTGTCTGTCGTTCTGTTTTGCCCTCTTGTCTTCTCGTCGACAATCTATGCCTCCTTCCGTCGGATGTAGCCGCTCGACGAGAACGCAGGTTTGCACACGTAGCGTCGACCAAGAGCGCGGAACGTACCCTTCTTGAGCATGGCGTAGCCCAAGATAAAGGTGAGCACGACGGACGCGATGGCGCCGTCGCGGATGCGTGTGGCCAGGTCTTCCTCTGGACGCCAGCTCACAGACGCACCAATCACCAAGAGAGTTGCGAGACCCCATTCAATGAAGAGGTTGAACACAGTGTGCTGCTGCTGGAACGAGAACGGAGATTCATCACGACGATCTGGGACGTAGTTGGCCACGATCAGATCGTACGAATCCTGTCGGATGCCGTCGCTAAAGTTGTTGAGGTAGTAGCGAGTGACCGAGTTGACACCATCCTGGAGAGCACCAGCAATCGTACGCTTGCCCGTACGGGTGAAGTCCGTCTTGAGCGCGCCCGTACCAGCGTACATGCGACTCACGTAATCGGCATTGTCGGCCCAGGCGTTCTTGAACACGACTTCGAACGTCGAGTAAGGCGAGTCGAGCACGTTGGTCACAGCCTTGCCCGTGTACAAACCGAGAGCCATGAGCGTGGCACGACGCGCGAAGAGCGACATGACCACGTTGGTACGATCGAGGTTGTCCATGCAGTTGACACGGAAGACACCCTTCTGACGCGAGATCAGGCGGCCTTCGCTGTCACACTCGAACCAGCCGTACTGCGAGAACTGGTCGTTCACGTCCGTCATGAGCTTGGAGAGGTTCTGCCACTGCATCTTGCGGCACTCGTGATGGAAGTCGAACCAAACGTAGACAATCGGCTCGTCAAAGAGCTGCGACGCCTTCGACGTGGTCGTCGTGCCAGATGCCCGCGTGCTGCTCGCATTTGGACCGAGTAGCGCGTTGCTTCCGTTTGGAAGAGGAGGTAGCGACGACGAACGACCCTTGGTAGGCGACATACTGGCCTTTGGACTGCTCTCGTAGCTCACCGTCACGCTTGGTTCGCCCGAGTGGCTCTGCTGGTTGTACTTCTTGACATACTTGCCGTAAGCCGTGCCGAGCTGGGCCTGATCCTTGACCGTGCGACTCTTGCCAACCTTGTCGATGAGGTTGACAACCGTCACATGGCCGTAGCGCTGGATGATGTTGTCCATATGCGCACGGAAGGCGAGCTCGTTCCAGTCGACGATGCTCTCGGCGCCGCTGAACGCGTAGCGCGTGCGAGGCATGTACTTGAGCGTCACAACTTGGTCCCAGTAGAGCGGAATCGATCCACGGATCTGCACATACGAGCAAATGGCGCGGTTTGGCTTGACGAGAAGCATCTCCGTCTCGGCAAAGTTGGCTACGGAGCCATCCTTGTCGACTCCACGCACGTTGAAGCGCGTGCCCACACGACGCCAGCTACGACGCGTGAAGAAGAGCACGTCACAGCGCAAGCCGTTGATCTCGCACTTCTTCATGACCTTGACAAAGCCCGAGATGACCGGGACGATCCAGTTGTTCAACTCGAGATCGAGGAACTTGCCGAGCACGGGCTTGTTCCAGAAGAAGTCTTCCTCGGCCTTCTGCCACATCGGGAGCTTCTGGCTATTGCTCGAGAGCGCGTGGCTCGCGCGACGCTGCGCCGAGAGCGTCAGGTCATAGTCGTACGAGAAGTAGAACGTGCGCGAGGCGATGACCGACTTGAGCATGCGGATGTACTCGCGCTCGTCCTTTTGCTCGCGCTTGGACGCATGCTTGAAGAAGCTTCGTTGCGCTGCGGCGCTCACCGGGATGAGGTCGAGCTCGAGAATGCAGTAGATTTTCTCGCTGTTGGGACCCGAGCCAATGACGCGCGCGTCCTTGACCACCGCGAGGTACGGGCCACTGAGCAGCGCGTAGACGCCGTAGACGGCGTGGATGGGGATGAACTCGGGGTCGTGGCGGTCCTCGGCGACCTGCGCGAGCGGCTCAATGTCCACGGGGGCCGGCACTCCTCCCCCAATGGCGGACGGCGCGCGCGCGGCGGCGGACGCACTGGCGGAGGAGGAGGGGAAGAGGCGGAGCCAACTGTTGTCTCCCCCACTGGCGCGACAGTCCTCGAGCAAGAGCTCGCTGTTGTGCACGTGCACCTTGAACATGACGACTAAAAGTGAAGGTGCAGGTGGTGGTGGTCGGATAGACTGCCGGACGCGCGTTAGACCAGGTGGACACGCGGGTTAGCTTTCGAACGGTCTAACGTCCTCCGATGAGGTGATGAAGACGACGAGAGGGAGGAGAGGGAGAGACCGAGAGAAGCGCAATGCGTCCGTGCGTGCGTCCCGCGGCGAGGTGCGCGCTGCGGCTTGGACTGTCGAGTGCACGGCACGTCAGCAAGTACACCGCCATCGTTCTTGACTACCCGGAAGTCGCATCCAAGTTTGGACACTTCAATCTGACTACCGGGGCGTCAAATGAGGTCTCTTATTTGAAGCGAGCGCAGTGTTGTGACGTGACAAACCAACATACACAAGCGCATGATCGTGATGACGCGCTGCGACGACCACGGGCGCTGTAAACAGGCTCAGCTGCGTCATCACGGCGTTTGAAGATGTAGAGGACTGCGTTCGCGGCTGCGCGAGGTGTGTATTAAGACCCGAGGTTTCCTCGGTGTGTTTGTTTGTTTGTTTGTTCTTTCTAGGGGAGATCACTTCCTCGTGGTTCTGTCTCTTTCAGTCGGGGAGACGCCTGTCGGTGCTGGCGTGGGTTTGACAAATAAAAAATCTTGAACGGTCAGCTTCTTCATTTATCCACGCCACTTGCGGACGTTGCGACGCTTGCGTGCACCAAAGGACTTGACGCAGAGCTCTTCGCTGTCCTCAAACATCGCGGCCAGACTGTCTTGCTTGTTCACGGCCATTGGCGATTGCGAAATAGGAGTCTTGAGGATCGACAGCTGTGGCAACTTGGACGTCGAGGCCGATTCTGGAGCATGTGAGCTACTTCGGAGCACATCGGCGAACGTTCGGACCTTGTCATCGTCCACAACCTCCCAGTCGTCCTGAACAACAACCCACTGTTCCAGGTCAGGTCGCGACGCAGCCACGTCATGCCACTGGGAGTCATCATCTTCCATGTCGACAAAGACGAGATCAAACTTCTCCACCTTCTCCGTTGGGTCACGAGTGAGTTCACCGAGCATCGAAGCAGCCACATCGACCTGGAAGCGCGCCGTCGTCAGCACTTCTTCCAGGATTTCAGTCGCGACCGTCGGGTAGATTTCCTGGAGCAGACTCAGCTTCTGCACGTTGGCGATGGAGCCGATGTCACTTGAGGTGTCGCGGAAGCCCATAGCCGCCCGCATCGTCGAGCGCGCGTAGTCCATTTCGTCGAGCACGTCCGAAGTCCAACGAACACGAGCGCGTTGGCGAACAGCTCCCTTGCGGATAATCTGAGTAGTGTCTGGGTGCTTGTGGGCGGTGAGAGACGTCATGACGGTTGATGGACGGACTGAACGTTGGCGTGTTGCTTCTTCTGGTTAGACTGCTAGAGAGAACGTGTCGACTTCTCTCTCCTTCTGCGCGGCTGTGGTGGTCCGTTTGTCGGTTTGTTTGTTCGTTTGTTTCGTTTGTTGGTCGGCCAAACTCAAAATGAACTTTAGGCCGTCGGACATTGAAGAGAAGGCACCTTCACTCTCGAGTCCGAACCAACACACAAATCACCCAACCAACGTTGCGTCGTGTGGATGAAGTTCGCTTTGGACCCACACGAAGACGCGTGGAACTCTTGATGGGGAGAGTGGGTTTGCACCATCAGTCGCTGACGCAAGGCGCATCATCGCTCGCCCGCGCCTTTTCGACCGGCGGATTCAACCACAAACCACCAAACCAGACCACATGTCACGCTCGAAGAACATTATTGCTTCCGACAGGTCGAAACACAGTCAATGGCACGAAAATTTCGCATATACTTCAACCCAAAAATGCGATTCGGCAGGTCAATGATTTTTTGAGATCAGTCCTGAGTTTTCCAGGAATCAGATTTAGAAACCGGTAGGTCTACCGGTTGCCAAAATCGAAGAGCTCCGCACCCTTTCAAGATTCCATAGTTCACGTAATGCGATGGAGACGACGACGACACGGCTCGACGTGATTGCGCTGGATGCGATCCAGCCATGGGGATCGCTCTTCATGGAAGATGCGGATCCACTTCCCAAGGTCGAATCCCCCGTCAAGAAAGGTCCGATCGCGGCGACTTTCCCCATCGATGCGGCACTAAACGCCCGCGTGGCGCTCTGGAACGGCCAACTGTGGCGTTTGCAGGTCGATGCGGTCGTCAACTCGACGAATGAGTCGCTGAAAGACACTTCCGGAATCTGTCGGAAGCTTCTGGATGCCGCTGGGCGAGAGATTTGGACGGAATGTGAGTCAGTCGGATCATGTCGGACGGGGGAGGCTGTCGTCACACGTGGATGCCAACTTCCTGCCAAGAAGATTCTGCACACGGTCGGTCCACGGTACAACATCAAGTATCAGACAGCTGCAGAGCACGCACTGCACATGTGCTATCGCAGTTGTCTCAGTGTTGCTATCGAAGAGCGCCTTCAGACGGTGGCCTTCCCATGTGTTTACGCCAAGAAGAAGGGCTACCCACGCGACGACGCCGCGCACGTGGCGCTCCGCACAGTCCGACGCTTCTTGGAACACTATCGAGACGCATTCACTCTTATCATCTTTTGCGTGGATACATTGGAGGACCAGTTGATCTACGAGAACCTATTGCCGCTCTACTTTCCTCGATCACTCGACGAACTGCAGCAGAGTGCGACGGCACTCGCCACTCGAGACCTAAGGAATGAGTTTGGTGAGCCGGTCATTGAAGAGCGGAAGATCCGAATTGGCTCAGCCCCGAGCGCTTTCGCAGAGAAGAATGGAGAAGTCGAAGTCGAGGATGAAGACGACGAGTTGACCGATGATGAGGACGCAGCCATCCAAAGCTTTTGTGAGATGACCTCGGACCCTGACCTGGAACGGCTCGAGCGACTGCACCAACGCCAAGAAGAACGACAAAAGCTAGCTGCCAAGGCCGAGAAACGCCGTCTTGAGATACTGAACTACCAGCACGCGCTGTCGAAAGCACAAAACGAAGACTTTGACGACCTGCGGAAGCGAAAGTTTCTGTACAATGGCGGCGTGGACCACTCAGGAGCCCCTGTGATGGTGTATATGGCGAGCAATCTTGTGGTCAGCGAAGCTGATCTGGATCGCGTCATGCTCTACATCATCCACACCATGGATGCGATCGTGGAGAAGCAGTACAGCGTGCTGTACGTTCACTCGGACTCCACCAGCGAGAACCAGCCGACAGCAGCGTGGCTCAAACGGCTTTTCCGCACCTTTGCATCGAAATACCAGCAGAACCTACGATTCTTCTACGTGTTGGAGCCCTCAGTGTGGCTCAAGCTGCTTTTGTTCGTGGCCAAAGGCTTCGTCAGCAGTGCGTTCTACAAGAAAATCGTGTACATCGGATCACCAAAGGATCTCGCCAACGTGTCGGACAATCTGGATCTTCCACATCACCTGAGCCCGTGAGTAAACCCTCGTCTACATTAAGTCGCTCACGTGAATATGAACTGACAGATTCTTGTGCTCAGACCAAAAGAAGAGAATTCACCAGAAGACGAAACCAAAGCAGCGTCCCCGTTATCAGCCAGTGGGTCATTCCACGAGTCGTCTCGACAGCGTGATGCCATGTTGTAATCCTAGGTCTAGATTCGCCGTTAGCTTAATGGGATCGGGTGATATCATATTGTACTCTACTGCGTCCACTGTGACTGCGCACGCGACGCACCTCGCACGAGAAGCAACGACTGCGCGTCCGAGCCAGCCACGAGCGTGTCGCTGTCGGCATGAAACGCCATCACGTTCCACGGTAAAAAGCCCGAGGACACGGACTTGACATGCAAACCCGTCGCGCCATGTGCTTGCAGGTGTCGCTCGTACTCCACAGTGTCGCTTGGCGAACGACCGTGATGGAAGTCCCAGCTCAGAACAGATGCGTCAGCACCCGCAGAGAAGAGGTAACGTGGTGAGGTCTCGTGCACCTTTAACGCGTGAACTGACATCACACATAACCCCTCATTAGCCTGTTGTAAACATCATGTCTGTCTCTCGAAAGGAAACACCGTACCTGCGCGCTGGTGCTTGACTTCTACGCGGAATGGAGCATCAAGGCGACGCTGATCCCACAACGCAACTCGACCGTCGTCGCTGCCAGTGACGAGTAGCTCTGGTCGAGTTGGGTGCACTTCGATACTGGTCAAGGCAGACGTCGTCTGTGGACTACACGCAAATCATCACGTCAGGGATGCGAGTTATTACATAAATACGAAGCAACATACTCAGCAGCTGAAAGCACTGGGAAGCTCTGGTTGGCGTTGATGTCCCAGAGACGCAGCTGGCTACCTGGCGTGGCCCCGACGGTCGCCACGAGACTCTCCCGACCGAGCATCTTGATCTGGTGGAGCGCGAGTCGACTCGAATCGTTGTTGCGAATCACCTGCGCACTGTGGTCGCTTTCATCGAGACGGAGCCACGCGACTTCCCCGCTCTCAGCTGCGACAGCGATCGTCGAGTGGTGTGGACTCACGTCCAGACTCGTGACAGCACCACGCGTGAGGCTCTTCCACTGCGGGACGGCGATCGGCGCGAGCACTTGGTCTCCACTGCCTTCTCCGACACTGTACGCAAAGACGCTGCCCGTGGACGACGCGCTGAAAAGGCGATTGGCGCTGCCCGTCGAGACAAAACCCAGTGCGTTCACGTCTCCTTCGTGCGCTACCTGCGCCACTGCCTTCAAATCGCAGCCATTCGTCGAGGATCGCACAGTCTGTGGTCTATAAACATGACAAACAACCCACATAAGCACATAATCACTACACCAGGCCGTTCGTATCGTCAACGTACGCGAATTCCGCGCGCAATTGCTCTTCATCCGAGGTCGAGACGACTGGGAGGTAGAGCGCGAGCGTGTTGACGTCGGCGTCCCATCCGCCGACCGCCAGCAGCGGCAGCAGCTCCACGCGCTCGTGCTCGTTCGCACGTACGTCCTTGAGGAAGCACAGCGCCTTGACCTTGTCGCTCACAAAGTGCGTCGACGTCTGCGCCATGGTCAATGAAGGTCGTGTGACTGGTGTCTGTCTAATATGGAGTGTTGAGGGGCCACTACCCGACCTCGTCAAGACGATCCGAGGGAAACGATCGGCTATGAAAGGATTGGATCCATTCCCGACGGATGGATACACTCAAGAGGACCAAGTAGACTGTATTCGTGTCAAGCATAAACTCTATGGTGGTTTGCTACTGATTGGGGGAATTCCGCTTACTCGGCCTTTGGGGCGCGACGACGCTTGACCTTGCTGTCCGTCGCGGGCTCCGCCTTCTTCGCCACTGGCTTGTCGTCTTCGTCCTCGGCTTCCGAGTCACTGCGGATATCGCGGTCCGCCTTGCCCTCCTGGAGCGAGCGGATGACCATCTTGACGATCATGTAGCCCCAAACGACGTGCAAGGCCAGGAGCAAGCTCAAGAACGAGAAGAAGAAGATGTAGAACCAGTACCACGTGTCGGCCGAGAAGGCACCCATGCCACCGGCCTTCTGGATTGGCACGACGATCGAGTTCCAGCCTTCCGTGTGCACAGCGTAGATGATGTACTTGGCGTACACGAACCAGCGCATGATAAACCAGACAATCGCGAAGAGGGCGAAGAAGATGTCCGCCATTGGGCCACATGGCACATACATGAAGATCTTGGCTGTGGATTTCACACGCAAAGTGTCAGTCAATCGGCACATAAAGCGACACAATCATTCGCAAGCAACGTACCAGTTTCGAGGAGCAGGTCATTCACGTCGTGGATCATGAGCACACAAATACCGATACGAGTGAGGTCGAACGCGTACGACACGACCATGAGCGAGATGGTGGCGAAGTGGTGCACGAGCATCTCGGCATTGTCCTTACGCTTGACGACGTAGTGCTTGTTGGTGATGTTGAGCATGAAGTCGACGCTCTGGAACCAGAACGACAGGTAGATCATGTAGTACCAGCGCAGTGGCTCTGGCGTGACGTAAGGGAACTCGGCAAAGTAACCCTTTGGGTTCATGAACCAGTCTTCGCCGAGACCAATGTAAAGACCGAACGTGAAGAACGTGCCGACCGCGGCATTCTTCCACATGGACTCGCGGAACTTGTCGCGCTTGGCCTGGAGCATGTACTTGTGGCGCACGAGCCAGGTGGCAATGGGCGAGATGATGAGCTTGTCCCAGACAAAGTGGTAGACGTAGATGCCGACGAAGGTCGTGGCGAAGCGCTTGAGCTCATCGAGCTCGTTACATTCGGCGAGGATGCACGGCATCTTGCCGGACGGTCGATAAAGCGAGAGTGAGGACGGCCACCACGCGGCAGAAGTGGACGAAGGACGAACGCGTCGAAAGAGACTTTGAGAAGGTCTGTTGACCTCGACGACCAACGTCAGCACGAGGTGTTTCAAACAGGTGAAAGAAACGGTGTTCTATTCTAGAAGGTGGCAACACAGAGTCGTGGGTCTAACGACGGAACGCATCCAACGTGACTTGAAGAAAAGGTGTTTTAAACATTTGGAGGGTGATGAGCAGGTGGACGTTGCGTTTGGCGCGGATGGAGGTTAGCACTTGCCAACGAACCAACAACCAAGATACACGACCGCGTAGCGTAATGTTGAGTCCAGTGGGCGTAAACAACAACAAAAGCGTCTACGAGCCAACAACCAACAAACCAACAACTAAAAGGATCCAACAAACCAACAAAGCAAGTCAACCCACGCGCAAGCGAACCAACAAACCAACGATGGCGTAAACGTGAAATCTCACGTTTTTGAGATGCTAGGATCTGTTTACGGCACTCAGCTCGTGATGACTCGCACGCCGACACCCGCCACTGCTTGCATCTCTGGTGTTGTGGGTTGTCGCATGAACATCATATTGGTCGGCACATGGAGATGCTCGACGATCCACGCGATCATGGACGGCTCGAAGCTGCCTTGGATCGATACAAAGTCGATCTTGAGTCCTGGGTAGATGTGGTCAAAGAGACACACAATGTCTTCAAACTCGGACGGGATGTGCCCATCGCGTTGCGCAACGTGCACGAGACGGAGGCAATACGTCTGTTCGTTCTTGAGCACGTATGAGATGGCTTCGTTGATCTTGGGAAGATTGGGAGCCTTACAGAAGAAGATAGCGGGCGTGCGTTTGATCTTTTCGATGCGCTTGGCGACGATCAGACTACCGATGACCTCTTGCTGGATCGGGGCTGGTGGATTCCACCACTTGTGAAAGCGTCGAGTGCCTTCGAGAACCGTCTTGAGCATCCAGACTCGTTCAAGCATGATGAACGCCACGGATCCGATCGCAACGTAGTACAAGAGGAAGTAGCCGAAGCTATTGGGGTCATTCAGGGCGTTTGCGATGAAGCAAATCGTGATCATGACAAGGCAGAATACGCAATTGAGCCAGGAGGTCGTGGCGTGGCGTGGCATGTCCTCACGATACACCTTGAGAAGTAGGCAGCCGACACCAAACGAGCCCAGGACTCCCAGGAACGCGAAGGCAAAGACTCCTGAAAGGCCGTCGATCTTACCATTCATCGCAATCACGAGACTTGATGCCGCCAAGAAGTAAGCTACGATCACATTGTGCGCAGTTCCTCGGCAAGAGTTTGTGCGAGTGAGAATACGAGGAAGCACACGATCGATAGCAAGACGATGCGCAAGACCTGTGATCCCAACATACGACGTCAACACTGCACCGGCAAGCACTACGAAGGCGTCGATCGAGACCAAGATCTCCAGCCAATGCCCAGCGGTGATGCGACCCATGTGAGCAAGGAGCACGTCCTTGTTTGCAATAATGCCTGCGGCTCCTTCCATCGGAACAACTGCCAGCGCCAAGAAAGAGAACGCAAAGTTGTAGAAGCTCGAGACCACCCACATGTTGCGAAGAGTCTTGGGGAACACACCTAGAGCTTGTTCTTCAATGAACTGGGCGCTTGCTTCAAAACCTGTGACCCCAAGCATCGCCGTGCCGTAACCGTAGAAGATCGCAGTCATCACATTGCCGGGAAGTATGTCTCCCCACACCGATACATCCGGAATCGCTGTGTGCATGTTATCAGCGAAGATGGATGGGTTCTGGGCAGCGTAAATGATCGACGTGATGCAAAGAATTGTGAGAGTGAGGCCATGTACGAGGAAGAAAACCAGTGCAACGACAGCACTCTCAGCAATGCCAAGAAGACACAACAGTGCAAAGCCCAAGAGCATACCAACGGTCGACGAGACAACTGGAACAGCCACCAGCGTGTTGAGGTAATTGAACGCAGCGACACCACAGACTACACCAGTAGCCAAGTACGACAGCATACTGAACACAGCGGAGATTGCTGCGACTCGCTTGGATGACGAGTTGAGAATCGCACTGTAGCAACCACCATTGAGCGGGACAGCGCTCATTACTTCCTCCATTACTCGACGCAGGCAGAAAATCACGAAAATGACAACAGCCTGTGCAACTGGCGCCAGCTTTCCGGCCTTGGCAGTTGTCAAACCTGTCGTAAAAAGCACGCTTGAGAGGATATCGTTCCCACTGATTGCTGTCGACGTCCATTCGGAAAGGTTGTGCTTGGAAGCGACTATCTTCTTCTGAATATCGATGATATCTTCTTCAGAGCTGCTCAAGTGTTGCGCTTCGCCGCCAATGTTGGGATGCATCCACGTGGGGTACTTGAAGCGTCGATCCATCACATGGATCTGGATGTGACGCTGACGAAAGTGGCTTGGGGAGTCGATGCTGAACGCCATGGCATCCGCTTCGTGTTGCATATCGTCGAGAGCGAGCTGGAAGACGCCTTGGTGGGCGTCTACTGGGTCTACTGACGTCTCATCAACCGCAGATGTCGCCACAGCGTCATCAGCAATGTCGAGCTGGAGGTTGAGGCTGGCCATGACGACGTACGTTCGAGCTTAATTGCCGAATGAATCGCCGTCTTCTTTACGGAGATAGCGCATCTTGTGCAAAACGACATGTATCCACCTCCGCCTATTTTAAAATGACTCGAGTTTCGCGCCCAGATCGCCCTGATCATGGATTCCCCTGCACAGTACCAAACGGACACCAGTTTTCACTTGGGTGGTGTGGTTAGATACGAGCGGAATCCCAAACTCTCGCTACCTGACGACAAGCCGTTGCGACTTCTCTCTGGATATACCCGATTGGCACGTTTGGAGCATTGTAACCGATCTCGCTTGGATCCGTTTCGGTCGATTGGACTCAAACCCCACCATGATCGGCCAGGCACTTGTCCACAGTCCGAGTCATCGCGGTCAACGAAACAAGAAGACGGCTTGTCGGCACGAAAGACAGCAACATGAACTATGGCAATGGACAGAATCCGCCTGGCATCATCCTGTATGATGAGCCTGCTCGTCGACTTCACAATTCATCTTCGATTGATGAAGCCTTGACGCCGCTGGACTCGATTTCTTCACCTGCGATCTACTACAATGATCCGATTTACCTTCAGAAGGGACCGCGAGGCGCCTCGAAGTCGGTGGTTGGTACACCGAATCGATTCATGTACCAACCCGAAGAAATCCCTATGGAATATCCTGACGACGGCAGCTCGGGCCGCTTCGCCTTCCTTCGTCGTACGACGGTGCAGATCATCATCGGCGTCGTCCTCGGTATTGGTATTGGTGTGTTGCTCTCTCGTCTCCAAGCGTCGTCCGACGTCAGTGACCTCGTTAACCTTCCTGGCAAGATCTTCCTTCGCGCCCTCAAGTGTTTCGTGATTCCGATGGTCTTCTGCAGTTTGTCCACCGGTGTCGCCAACATCGTGTTGCTTCGCAAGGTCTCGGCCGTCGGAACACGTACAGCGCTGTACTTTGTTCTTTCCTCGCTTGCTGCGACTTCGCTGTCTCTTGGTGTATCTCTGTTGTTGCGAAAGCTCCACTCCGACTCGCAATTCGAGCCACGACCGCCTGAAGTCGCCTTTATGCACTTCCTTTGTCCGGATGGCAAGTACATCAACATCGTCAATGACTCGCGCCTCGACTGTGGTGCGACGGCCATGAACACCACGACAGCGTTTGAACTGATCGATCTCAGCAACATCATCCTCGACAACTCACCTGTCCAAACGGTGACGGTGACCGAGCAAGTGACGAAGATCCTGCAATCGATTTTCCCCGTCAACATCTTCCAGAGTTTCCAAGACGGCGTCTTGATGAGTGTCATCATGTTCTCGATTGCCTTTGGCGCAGCGGCTATGCAGGCCTTGCCGCAGCAAACGAGTCCGTTGCTGGAGTTGCTCAACCAAATGAACAAGATCTTCTTCTTCGTCATTTCCAAGCTCGTGGACTGGAGTCCGGTCGCCGTGTGCTCGCTCATTGCCGGCTCGTTGTCGAGTCAAAAGTCGCTGAGCAAGGCGGTCAACCACGTCGGCATGCTCGTGCTCAGTAACTTGGTCTCTGCCTTGATCTTCGAGCTCATCTTCTACCCCATCGTGCTCTGGCTCGCCACCCGCCGCAATCCGTTCCCTTTCATGAAGCAAATGGCGCCATGCGTCTACTTTGCCTTTGGCAGTGCGTCGTCATTGGCCACACTGCCTATTACGCTGCGCTGTGTCGAGTCCACTCGTGAGGTCTCGCGCGCGCTCTCGAGTTTCGTCGTGACCATCGGCTCGACGGTCCACATGGAAGGCACGGCCATGCTCTTCCCGAACGCCATCATCTTCCTCGTCGCCACGTCCAAGACAGAGATTGAGATCGGCCCCGTTCAGTGCGTACTCATCATCTTGGTCTCGTTGCTTGCGTCACTGGGTGTCGCGCCAATCCCCAACGCCGGTCTCTTGATGGTCTACTCGGTCTGGTCGACCATCTTCCCGGACGAAGAGCTCCCGCTCTCCTACAGCTACCTCGTGGCCATCTACTGGTACTTGGACCGCGTCAACACGGTGTGCAACGTCGTCGGGGACGCGTACATGGCGCGCGTCATCGCCGAGCAGGTCGACGAAGCCTTTGAGAACTCGAACAACCAGGGCGACGACGTCTAACATAAAATACACTTTTTTCTTCTTCACAAGTTGAAGTTGCTGCCTTGTTTCATGTGTACCACACGAACCAACCCCATCAACTCGACATTTGGTGTGTCCCACATGAATCCGAGTGATGGTCAGGTTGGATAAGGTGGTTCGACCCAGAAGCTCATCACGTGCCTCACGACCACAGAGACACGCAGGCAGGCAAGCGACCGAAGAAAGAAACAGAAGCAGCACACTCCTGCTTTCCTTTTCCATTGCGTCATGTCGGTCCACGCACGCGCGCAGCTCTGTAGGTCGCTGGTCTAAAGGGAGCAAGCGCCTTGGCTAACGATGCCATGTGTATGTGTATGTGGGCGTCTGTAGTTCTTATTCGCCCCGCCAATGTCTCGCGAATTGTGACGCGGAATGCCTCAGTGGCGCGTCGCATGCACGCGCTCGCGCTGACGGCTCGTGCGCCATGTACGTTGACTAGTGGAGTGACCCATGCGGATGGTCGGATGCTGACGTGATTTGGGCTTGACGGAGCAGCGCGTCTTCACAATGCCAGTCGATCCAAGCACATCTTGACGCTCGGCGCCTTTCTCAGCGCGGGTGTTGCCGCACTCACCACGGGTAAGCAGAGCTCGACGGCGCTAGGGAATGTCCAACATTGCTGACCACTCTCCTATTCACAGAGCCTGCTCTCTGCGAAGAACTTGACGCGATCTTTGCGCAAGTGGTAAGTGAATCGGAAACAATGATCCATCTGGTTCGGCGTCAAGTTAACTGATCCCTGCGCGTTATGTGATATCATAGAGTGACGGTGCCAGCGGTGCTCCAAAGAAGGGCAATGGTGACCGTCGTCCATCGCTCAAGGAGGAGGTTGACAAGTTCGTGGATCTGCTTGCGGGCCGTGCCGGCGAGATCACGCTCTCCGGTGTGCTTGGCTTCTGCTCGGGTTACGCGCTCAAGGAAGTCGGCAAGCTCGCCGCCGTCACAGTTGGCACGCTCTTTGTGCTTGCCCAGGTTGCGGCATCGAAGGGCTACATCCAGATCAACTGGACCAAGGTGAACAAGGATGTCATTGAAGCGGTGGATCCTGATGGAGATGGCAAGCTCACCAAGAAGGACTTGGAAATCGGTTACCAGCGCTTGATGAAGATCCTCAAGACCAACCTCCCATCGTCGGCTGGCTTTGCCGGTGGTTTCCTCGTCGGTGTCTCGTCCTCGTAAGCGATTACTCCAACGTCGCAGCCACGGAGATGAGTATTAATCCGGTCGCGCTCTAAAACCAAAACCAATGTAATACGTTCATTCAGACGGAAACGCTCTCGCTAGAAAGCCCACAATGACCGATCGATCGTCGTGACTGATGTCCATACTCTTGAGCTCCCGCGAAAAAGCCGCGACGGTGCTGGTGCCCTTGCCTATGAGATTCAGGCCCAGGGTCGCGTAGAGAACGACGACAGGGTTCTCGAACGAGAAGTAGAGCTGCTTGCAGGTCTCCGAGCACGTCGGAAAGCTCTCTTTGAACATCTTTTCGCGAATGCGCATCGCCTTGAGGCCATCTGGGAGACTTTCACTGGCTGTCAACGACGAGGTGCTCACAAAGCTGGCTTCCATGTTCACCTGTCGCGATCACACTTAGTGTTCCTCATCCCAACACATTTACTGCAGCACAATGCTTCGTACCGTGTCCTTGTCGATGTAGATCTGGTAGGCGTCTGTCGTGCTTAGTCGCAACACGTAAAACTGCAGCTGGTCGAGAGATTCCTATCGCATGATGGCACAATTTAGCGCCAACTATCCGGAATAACAGCTCATCGAGCACGCACCTCTCCTTCTGGGTCTGTCTGCTCCGTGACGGCAGTAATCCACTCCTTCTCGATCATGCTGTCGAGGATTTGCCGTGCGAGGGCACGATTGTCGTCGTCCGTGTCTTCGATGGCGGCGCCGCCGTTCTCGCCGACGATGAAACGTCCGCGGAGCAGCTCGACGCCCTCGCGCTCTAGCCACTCGAGCAGCTGCGTGCGCTCGACATACTCCTGGTCCGACCCATCGACGAGATCCACGAGACCCGCGTGCTCGATCAGCACAACGAACTCGTCTTCGCTCAACATCGTGCCCTCCGACTCGATTTCTGTCTCGCTTAAGTTAACCCACCCATTGGACCCAGACCTGACTCAGACGAAGAGCTCCACAAGCGACATGCGACATGCCCACGTGAGCTCATGAGCTAATAATGGACGATGGCGGAACATGCGGCGAAGCTGCCGCCGACGCGAATCCGGAATGCGACGAGGACGCGGAATATGCGCGGAAGCCTGCGATCCGGAGCGCGTGCTGGCTGCATGACAACCGCGCTCGCCCCTCGGTTCAGACCACGGATCCCTCTTATTCGCGCGCGTAATGAAGCGTCGACGGACGCTTGCTTTGCTGCGAGACGTGCTCGTGATGGCGCTGTGTTGTGACGCAAGTCGCGTGCAAACGGGCAACGCCACGCCACTCGCGCTCTCACCACGGAAGAATGTGACCTCGTGTGGCGATACGGCGGCTTGGAGAAGCTACGCATCGGTGAATCTGACTAAATATGGCGGCTGTGGTGCGTGTATGGAGATTTGGTGCGATCCGGAGCTGCAACGGACGTGTAAGAATGCATCCGCGGTCGTGCCGATCGCCGACAACTGCCTCAACTGTCGACAGGAAGACGTGGAGCTGTCATCTAATCTCTGGAGACATCTACTGGATGATCGACAAGCGAATTACGCGCATATACCGATCCAGTGGCGTGTTGTGGATTGTGTGCAAAGCGGCAGCATCAAAATTTGTCTCGACGATGAGGGAAACAATGGGATGACTCTGAGTGTCGTGAACACTATGTTGGACATCAAGCAGATCGAGCTCAATGGACGAATAGGACAGTGGCTAAGGGCGAAAACGTACAGATTCAATTCGACAGACGTGCAGATCGCGAGTTCGGAGCTCACAGTCATCACGAAAGATCGACAGCTGATATCACAGCCTGTGTCTCTGACAAAAGGTCAATGTGTGGATATGTCGACTTCGCAATGGAATGCAGACTGCCGACGTGAAACGCAGCCGACGGTGGATATATCGAGCACGTACACTGCTCCCGCGCCAACATCTCCGCGAACACTGCAGACGTCACCACAGCCAACACAAGGACAAGGACCATCGCACGGTACCGGTTCAGGATCGTCAGAGTTGTCCGTAACCCCATCCTCCTCATCGTCTTCTTCTTCTTCATCATCGTCTTCCTCGGATGAAGCAGGGGTTGACTCGCCACCTTCGTCAACTTCCCCACCTGGATCTACTCCGTCTTCTTCACCACCTCCACCTCCTGCAAGTTCTAGTGTGGCTCCAACGCCATCATCCTCACCAACACTCTCACCGTCTCCGCCGTCCGTCTCGCCATCGCCGACGCCGTCACGGACACCTCGCGAAGTTGGACCCGATGTAGTACCCACACCAAGCCCCAGTGCTCGCCCGACACCACCCGCACCCGTGGTTATTCCAGTTCCCACGACTTCAACAGCTTCGCTAGTTCCTCTTCCGCCACAAACAACTCGACCAACTACAACAGTGCCATCTCATCCGACTGCACCACCAGCCTCAACAAGACCAACTCAAAGCCCAATCCCTCCGCCTCCAGCCCCAACGCCATCGAGTATCCCGACTTCTCGTCCGTCATCCACGCCAACAGCATCAGCAATTCCACCAATCGCTCCGACGGCTGTCCCCACAAAGGCAGCCGTGCCGACGACAGATCCCATCCCAATCATGACGACCCAACCGTCTACACCCTCCCCAGACCCCGAAGAGATACCACGAGAAGAACACACAAAACATCCGAGCCGTAAACCAACTCCTACACCAGCCGAGTCAAGCGAGGAAACGTACGAAGGCTCCTACGGAGAGTCGTCCAAGCGTCCGATTTCGCCACTCCTGGGTCCTGCCGATCGAATTGATAGCACCAGCACACCAGAATCCAGCTCCGATGCGTCCCAGTCACATGGTGCCGGTACCGTATTCACCCACCCGCTCTTCATTGGCCTCGTGCTAGGAACAGTGGGTCTGATCGGCATGGTCGTCACATACCGAGCAAAATCCCAGCGTCATCGGATGCACCAGCGCTTCATGACGTCACTATCACCCGACACGACGTCGCTCTCACCTTCTCCAGCGACTGGTCCACCGCCTCCACACAGTGATCTCGTCATGGTCTCACCAGGAGGAGCAATACTCGCTCAGACTAGTCGTGCGGTGTATGTGGACCCGAGGAGGCAAATGGGTGCGGAACTGTAAAGATCCTGTCTTTTGGTTCGAATGAAACGTTAAATAGGGTAAATAACGTGGAAACAATAAAACACAGCAAACGAAGAGCTCATCAAGTGAGTGTCAAGATGGAACGCAAGACGACTCTGCCGCTGGGTGCCGTGCGCACGGAAGACGGCCAAGTGGTGATCCCAGAGTCGCGTCGAGCCGACGGGTCAGTGCGCAAGCCCATCCGCATCCGACAGGGCTATGTGCCGCAGGACGAAGTGCCCAAGTACAAACCAATCGGCCAACGAGTAGGTGGAAACTGAGCCGATGGATCCGAGATCACACACTTATTAAGACGAGGAAATGAATGGACAGCTTCGTGAGCAGGAAGCAAAGAAGCAACAGCAGGTCGGTGCGGATGCTGTGGCGCAACAGCTTGGCGCCATGACCATCGATGCCAAGAGGGACGAGAAGACCAGCCAAGAGAGTCCACGAGCCCGTGCCAAGAGTGCATCCGAAGAAAAGGAGCAGCCGCGTCGTCAGGAGAGCGCGTCTTCTGGTACTCGGGAGCTCAAGAATGAACTCTCGAATGTGAATAAGCTTCTGCGTGAGATCAGCAAGCTGGAAGAGATCGCTGCCGCTATGGAGAGAAAAGAAGAAGGCAACGAGAGCAAACGGCCACTGACGTACCATCAGAAGCAGAAGCTTGCTCGAAAAGACGAATTGGAGACTCGCCGTCAGGCGATTCTGCAAGAGCTCAATGGCAACGGCTCGGCCAAGCCTGCAAGCCGTGATGAGCGACCTCGCGATCACAAGAAAGAAGCTCCGCGTCGAGATCAACCATGCACCAATCGTCAGCAGGAGCAGAGAAAACCGGCGAGCTCGAATACGCTACGCACGATCGAACTCTAAGAGAAACGCCATTTGTTTTGCTATCAGCACGTTGCCTTCTTGATGACCATGGCACTCATATTGTTCTCACTCATTTACTCATCTCTACGCGTCCACCGTTGGGTTCACGGTGTCCAATGGGTCCTCCATACCGTCGATCCAGCCCCATGCAATCACCGAGATACGACCTTCCTGACGCACTGGAGTGTCCTGGAGGATGCCGTGACGCCAGATGATGTTGGTGTCCCGGGAGAAAGCGTACACACAGCCATCTGGCTGTGGCACACTCACGACGGTCTTGGTGTCGGCGTGTTCGAAAGCAGCGTCACGCGTAGCACCGAACGAAACAGCGACAGTGAAGTTCTGCTTCTCGGCGATCTCTGGCTTGACAGCAGCTGCGTCGAAATGGAATGGCTTCCACTGCGACGTGTCACGGTACCAGTTGAAACGCGTCGCCTGCACCTTCAAGTTGAAGAACGACTTGATTCGGTCAATCACAAGCTGGAAAGTTGGACAGTTGTTCTTCCAGCGCGTCTTGTCATCAGCGATCAAGTGCGTGCCTTCAATCTTGTCGTTGCCGTGCCACATCTTAAGCAAACGCTCCTCTGGGATGCCACATCCTTCGAGTTCCTTCACGAGGCGGTCGTACAACTCACCCTTCTTGAAGTCGTTGAAAATGCTTGGCGCAAGCAATACGTCACGCGACGTAAGGGACGTCGTGAACTTGTCCTTGCTACCACCGAGATCATACGTCACACGCAGATCCACTGGCTTGGTCATCGGCTCAAAGCATTCCGTGTTCTTCTTGGCCGAGCGACGCTTCAAGCCACTCTCCTTCTTCCCGTCCTTCTTACCATCCTTCTTCTCGTCCTTCTTTCCTTCCTTCTTACCGTCCTTCTTTTCGTCCTTCTTGCCATTCTTCTTGGCGCCCTCTGGAGCGTCCGTGGCGGCCGCAGCAGGCATGTCCTCCTTCTTCTTGTCGCCCTTGTACTTCTTCTTCTTGGCCGGCTGCTTCTCACCTTCCACCTCGGTCTTGTCACCCGCCTTCTGCTCGCTCTCCGCGGCCTTGGTGATCGTCACAAAGTGGTTCTTCTTACACGCGTCACCAAACTTGCACTCGCCCGACTTCCAAAAGTACACACAGAGAGTTGGGTCGTGCACATGACGACAGTCCTTCTTGTGGCAGCTCTTCTTCATGAACGCGCGACAGACCGTCTTGAAGAGCCCATCGGCGTCTTCAAAGTGCACAGGCGCCTTCGTCTTGGCAGGACTGGCCGCAGGAGCCTCCACAGGCGCAGGCGGCGGCGTCGCCACCGTCGTCTCGGTCGTCGCGTTTCGCTCCATTTCCACTTGCCGCCAAAACTGCAATTTCAATTTGCGTGTCTAGAGGTATCAGATTGGTAATTTATCGAAGTGACTAAGGTTTTTTGGTGCGAGTGAGGTTGAGGCTGCTTCGCGTGCTCTTCCCAGAGTTGGAGGGAAGGGGTGGATGGAGGCGAGCGAAGAAAAGAAACGCCAGCCGGGGATGGTGCGAAAAACCTCTGGGCGCACAAACACGGCGCATTGATTGGCTGATGGTCCAAGATTCCGCCAATCCACGTGCTCCAAGCCTGTCCCGATATAAACCGGCACTATCTTCCTTCCGTGGCCCCATCTCTTTTTCAGCTGATGGGGTTAGCAACTGGAGCACGACAAGACGCCGATAGACCTCCAATTCAGCAACAACGGCTGGGATCCCAGCCCACAGACAGCGAGGCTAAATCCTTCGGTGGGCAGGATACCGAGAATGGCTCGGAAAAGGAAAGCGAGGACGTGGAAGGAGATTGTGAAGCGAGTAGTGCACGTGAGCAAGTGCTCAGCGCCTCTATGAAATCTGCTGGCGTAGATCTATGTAAAGGTACCACATTCACGTTAATATGGGCAGAAATGGCGTAGTAAGCATTTGGTGTATCGGCTCAAGACCGTGCTCGGGCGTTTGTATGGGAATCTCCCTTGCGATCACTCCTCCTAAAAAACCTCGGGACTTCCTCCCTTGATTCTGCACTCCCGTCCTTCAACGTCTGGGCGCTGACGGATGAGGTCGTTTCTGGCTCCCTCCGAGGTTTTATCCGCGGAGACTTGCTGGCGAGTGCCTCAGCGCCTGATTTCCCGAGGTTTTACCCCGCATGCTGCACTCCTCTGCACATTCTCTGTGTGAGTTTGTATGCGTGGGTGGCACCATGGGGTCTATCCGTACGGTAAACCTCGCCTTCTCCCTCTCAAGCCTCCTTCTCGCCCTTAGACCAGCCTCCGCCACACTCGCCGTTGGCACTGCCCAGCCATTCCCAGTTTAAATTTCCACGCCTTCCAAGACAGCGGCACCTCCAAGTCGGTTTTCCGAAATTTCAGAAACCTCGGAATTTCAAAAACTCAAGTGAAAAATGGCGCGCGGAGTCGGACGTCCAAAGAAGGGAGCGAATGATGTGACTGGTCGCAAGCAGCGCAAGAAGAAGGACAAGAACGCGCCAAAGCGTGCGCTTTCGGCCTTCATGTTCTTCAGCAACGATATCCGTGACACGGTCAAGCGCGAAATGCCAGGTAAGAACGCATCTCGACGTCTGAAAATGGAACACTTTAACTGACCGCGCTTGGTGCTTGCAGAGTTGGAGTTCTTGCAGATCTCGTCCGAAATCGGTCGACGATGGAAGGAGATCACCGCCGAGGACCGGCGGCCATACGAAGAGCTCGCCGCGGCTGACAAGAAGCGCTACCTCGAAGAGAAGGAGGACTACGTTCCAGACCCTTCGTTCGAGAGCACCCGCGGCACCCGCAAGAAGAAGGACCCTAACGCCCCAAAGCGTCCGCTTTCGGCCTACTTCTTCTACTGCAATGAGATCCGTGAGTCGGTGCGCTCGGAGAACCCAAACAAGAAGGTGACTGAGATTGCTCAGCTCCTTGCCGAGAAGTGGCGTGCGTTGCCAGACAAGAAGCGTGTTAAGTACCAGAAGATGCACGAAGAGGCCAAGGGCAAGTACGAGATCGCCATGAACAACTACAACGCCGGCAAGGCTGGCGCTGTCGTCGCCGAGGAGGAAGATGAGGAAGAAGTCGACGAGGATGACGACGACGAGGACGACGAATAGAGCATCGGCGCCTGAGGTCGCATGCTTCGCTATTCTCGAGCTTGAGCTCGGGTCTATCCTTTAAGGGCAGATCTTAGTTTTCGTATTTTAGGTTTTCTTTTTTGCAAACGTGATCTAATCAGCATTTGAATTGTTTCGTCTTGACTCCTCCTGCATTGTTCCTCGTCTTCATCATGGAACGTTTTTGGTATCTTGAATGCGACATACAGAATCTATTGATGCACTTCCAGGACATTACGTGCTTCATGCCAGCAACGCGTCGAAATCTGGCGTGACCACAAGGTGGCGATCGACCGAGCCGAGCATGCACAATTGCTGCTCCGTGGAATCGATCGAGTACACTTCTTCCGTGAAAGCTGGCGTATGTGCAGCAGCCACATCGAACTTCTTGTCGCCAAGCATCAACACGGTCTTGCCCGAACGATGGATCACAAGCTGATTGTTACGAAGAACAGAACACAACAGTGAGGATCGGAACAAGCAGGTGGCGGGAGAAGAAGACTCATGCTTACCTTGCCAACAAAGCCGCCCGGCGCAGTCGCGATGGACTTGTCGTAAATTTGGTCCTCACTGTCGACACATCGAACGGTCAGTCAGGAAGAATCGTACATCACTCTCCCAGAATGCACGTACCTCCGATCAATTGACACTTCTTCGGTCAGTTCCTCTTCTTTCTTCACTGGAGCGTCGACTGCCTCGGAAGCGACAGCGAATTTGTTGACTGGTTTAGTTTCTGGCTCCTTCGCTTCGTCTGCTGGGGTTCCGACTCGCGTGGCGCTCGCGAGAGGCAGCGTCGTCGGAAGCTGCAGGTAGAGCAGTGTGTCATTCGGAAGGACAATTTGACCAGACTAGAAAAGCAACACTCGTTAGCACGCTTGCGATCAAAGCAAACAGGGCAATCGCGGAAACGCGTACCTCATCGCAAAAGATGGCACCAGAGTTTGATGGCTCTGGTCGTCGGGCAAACGAAAGCGTCATAGGCTCCATCACGGACTTCATTGTCGGTGGCCACTGCTCTTCAATCTCCATGCCGTTGAACTCATCTTGCAATGTACCATCTTCGTCGTCAAGCACGCTGATACCAACGCCATCAGCAGCAGCAACTGGCTTCGCTGGAGCAGAAGCGCGTGGAGCGGTGGATCCACCCGAGCTGAACGACGAGCCACCAGACAAAGTACCCACGAATGTCACACGACCCTGCGGCAAATTCGCGCCACGTCCTCGTCCACGACCCCGGCCACGACCGTCTGCGCTGCCACGTCCACCACGACCACGATCACGAGTCAAATCTCCAGCGCGGTGGGCTGGCTTGTGTTGACCTGGCTGAGGCCGCTCACTCGACGCAGCCGGAGCGCCTTCCTCACCACCTTCACCATCAGCAGTCGAGCGTCGACGAGCTGCTTTCGGCACGAACTGTCAAAACAAAAACCATATTGTTATGTCGACCATGGATGCGATTGGCATGAGAACGAAGGACCAACCTTCGGACGACGAGCAGCCGCGGCGGTGGCGTCAGCAGTGGCAGTTCGAAGCGACCTACGGCGATAATATCACGGTGAAATGCTCGCCACATCCACGCGAACACGATGGACCAGGCGTCCTTACGTCAGTCGCGAGCTCGAGGCGTCAATGCGCGTGCGCATCATCTCGTCATTGCGCTCTGCCATGTTGCTCTTGAGGCAATTTCCACCAAGGACTGGATCAAACACCGTGTATGCTCTTTCAAAGGTCTCGTCTAATGCCTTTAGACCGTGTATCATGTTGCATCGTGTATTGAAATTGAAAGGTATCTCGTTGCTGACTAGTGATTGGCTCTATCAAATGATGCCGTGCGATTGGCCCAAAGTGACTTTAGGTCGTTTCATTTTCCATCTGTGTTGTTGGCTCTCCGTCAGCTGGACTGGATGGTGAGTGGCGGAAACAGATGGAAAAAGATTCCCAACAGAAGTTGAATCCAGGTCGGTTTCGACACGGAGGTCCTTGTTCAGAGTGAAGTTAGACTCGAACCCAAGAGAGCGGGTGAAAGACCGGCTTCGCTCGAGATAGTCAGCTAGGAGGGTGGGACCCAGTTTAGACCCCCTTCTGCAGCGAGCCAGCTGCGGTTTTACCTTTTCGACCGTTCCATCGAGAACAACCACCGCCCCAGTGCAGGCTAAGTATGTGTGTGTGCGAAAATCGAAGCAAAACTGCCGAGATGGAATTTTGGGTGAGCGCTGGAGTTGCTGGCGTCATCACGTGTGCACCTACACGCATACACACAGGCAGCAGCGCATGGTGAACCGGTCCACTCCGAGTGCGCTGGGGAAAAGTGGGACCGGACGGTGCGAAAGGAATGATTGCATCATCTCACAGCAGAAAAGCGACCAGCACACGCCCCGTGCACTTCGTGGCCCTTCCTCACCATCCGCTTGCTGTTATTATTGCTGTCTCTGCTTCGCGACGCCGCGCTGTTTGCACTGCTTTAGCATTGCGGTCGCCGCCCCTCTCGCCGTGGTGTAGTGTACGAGGTGCCGTTGGGCCTCTGTGGACCGGACACTCCCACTGACTTCTTTCTTTCCCGTTCCAACTGGAAGATCTTGGGTTTTGCTTTGGTTTCTGGTTGTTTTGGTCTGAACCGGTTAGAGGGCAACCGTGCCCCCTAGCCCTTCTTAGCCCTGGGCGTCCCAGGTGTCCAGTATTTCAATATCTTGATTAAAGTATGCTGGTCTAACTGGTCACCGCACTGGCAGTCCTTGAGCTCGGGGGTGGCCAAGATTTCAGTCCAAAATTTCTTCGAGACGGAAAGTCGGAAGGCGCCGCAAAGATCGGCCGCCCGCACCAGCTCTCTCACTCTCCTCCCGCACAAGACGTTTAGTCCCTCTGGCTCGGGAGTGGCATCAAAGGAGCCCCCCGGAAAGCCGACGCGTCAGTCAGCAGCAACGCGCGTCGAGGCTCTACGTGAGTGGCACCTGACGAAATATTGACTCCAAGTGTCGCCTGCTCGGTAAGCCACACGAGAAAACAACAGCCGACCGATCGATCGACGACGACAGTCTCGAAAGAAATGGGTGCGAATACATCTCCTCTCGCATCTGATGCCATGGCCACGGCCTTGGCCAAGAGCAAGAAACGCAAGACCAGCGATCCACCGCCACCGCTAACGGTCGTGGGCTCCACGGCCACGGCCACGCAGCGCCCCACGATCGATCTCAATGCGTCCTCCAGTCTCGAGCGGATGGGTACGTACACGCTGGTCAGATGGATCCCATCTCACCATACGGAGTCTAACTGCTGGTGTTGGTATGATGGCTACAGGAACGGCTCTGGACGTGAGCCAGTCCCTCATGGATCGGTCTCTTTTAGACCCTGCGCTCGATAAGCCAGCGAGTCTAACCCTCGAGGACTGCCGGACGCAAATCCAGCAGCTCACCACCCTCATGAGTGCCTTGCGGACGTCGGATGTGGACACGGTGGCCTCGCAGCTCCAGCGCGTCTTCGCCGCCGACCTCACGGTGCTCTCGACGCTGCAGACGGCGGCCCAGCGCGCCGTCCACTCGATCCAGACGCGTCGTGCGACCCCAGGTGGGTCTAACCAACCAGCGTCCACCACTGTGGACGTGGATGTGGACGGTGACATGGTCGTCGAAGGAGAGGGCGATGACCACGAAGAAGCGGCGGCTCAAGCGCTCACGGGTCTCCGTCAGAGCTCCAATGGCTCTCCGTCAGCGGCTGCGGCAGCCGCGGCGGCTGTGGCGGCCGTGGGTATCCCAGAGGGCCTCGCGTCCCCCGCTCCGGAGCGTCCACGTTCAGTGTCCGCGCCGTCCACTGTGTTTAATCCTATGATGCCAATGGCTTCGCCAACCTCCGCTATCGGTGGCCTCACGGGCATGTCCCCACGGCACTCGATGCCCATGTTCGCGCCCCACCCAGTGCGTCCGGCCGATCTCCCGCCGTTCTCGCAGTCCATGAGCATGTTTGCGCCGTCACGCTCCCCCACACACGTCGCCCCAGCCGCCAGTCCCAGTGCGTTGCCTAGCATCTTCGCTCGTGGTGTGTTGACGCCGATCGCCACGCCGTTCGAACAGGCCAAGCAGCAGCAGGCCATGCCGGCCGAGTACGCCACGACGCCGTTCGCGACCACACCGATGGTCAACGCCCCACTCACGACGCCCAACGCCCCACAACAACACATGGCTCCTTTCATCGACTGGAAGAGCTTGGCCACGCCGCAGGGCCAGAACGCTGCGTCCTTGGCGTTGAGCGCGCCGACCATGAGCCCAGCGGCCATTGTGGCTGCCGCCAACGCCCTCACGGCGTCGCCCTCGAGTGCCGTGCCCAACCTCACGCCCGTGACCAACTTGTATCGCTCGACGTCGCAGTCGAGCAATGGTGGGGCGTCTCCGATGAAGCGCAAGAGCATCTCGACCAAGCAACTCGTGGCCGCGGCCGTGAGCTCCAACCCCAACATCACGATGCCCATCGCCAAGTCGTTGGCCGCATTAGAGCGCGCGAACCCAACACGCAAGGCGAACCCGCGTCGCTGGACCAAGGAAGAAGACGACGCGCTGCGCAAGGCCGTGGAGAACCACAAGGAGAAGAACTGGAAGGCCATCGCCGCACAAGTGCCCGGCCGCAACCACACACAATGTCTGCAGCGATGGACCAAGGTGCTCGCTCCTGGACTCGTCAAGGGCCACTGGTCCCCACATGAGGACGAGTTGCTGCGTCGCCTGGTCGCCGGTGGCAACAAGAACTGGGGCGAAGTCGCTGCCAAGATCCCTGGCCGCACGTCCAAGCAGTGCCGTGAGCGCTGGCACAACCACCTCGACCCCAACATTGTGCGTGGTGCCTACACACCGGAGGAAGACCGTATCATTCTCGAAGCCCAGGCGCGTCTGGGCAACCGGTGGTCAGTGATCGCCGCCATGCTGCCAGGTCGCACGGAAGACGCCGTCAAGATTCGCTGGAAGTCGCACTGCCGATTGTGGAAAGCGCGCAAGTACCTGCGGAAAACGGGCAGCGGTCAGAGTGAGGGCAGCACCGGCACGAACGAGGCCGGTGCTGATGATGATGAAGATCTCCAGGACGACGACGGCGACGTGGACGTCGATGCCGACGAGATTGAAGTGGAGACTGCGGGATGATAGACAAGGTCTCCAGTGTACAGTGAGGAAGTCGGCGGCTAGACGAGTGGGTAGTATGATCGCTCTGGTGGCTGACGAGGAGAGGAGAGAAGGAGAGGGTGAATGGATGTCAAATGTGCGCGTGTAACTACTTTTTTTTCTCGTAAAGTGAACTAATGCACAACTACCTTTGAATTGTACGCGCCTTGGGAGTTGGGAGCTACTTCCGTCGGCGGCTTTTCGCGACCCAGACGACGCTTTGACGCAAAGCAGCATGGCGGACGACGGCGAAGAAAACACGGGCGAGCTGAAGACCCAGGGCGAGGCCGCGCCACGTGACGTGGGTAGCTATCAGTTGGATTGCTTGATGAGATAGAGGCTAACAAAAGCATGGGCGACGACGTAGGATGTGGCGGTGACGCTGATGGGGAACGTGCTGGAGAAGCTCCGGATCTTGGGCTACGAGCGCGAAATGGGCAAGAAGAAGAGCTTCACGCCGTACACGGAGACGCAGTTTGCCTACCTCACGTCCAACGCCAGGTGAGACGGACGTTGTTTGATCGCTTGGGCCTCGTATCTCACCAACAGCTGTGTAGTGCTCAGTTCAAGAGCTTTCTCGAGCTTGTTGTCTTCTTGATGAAGCAGTGCAACCAGGACTTTGTCGTGGACAAGTACGATGACCCCAACACGAGTGTCAACAAGCTCATCTTGGCCCTCAAGGTCATGGGCTTTCCCCTCGACTTCCCCGCCTCCAAGCTCAAGCTCGGCTACGGGGAGGCGGCGTGTGCGGCGCTCGACTTCATCAGCGATAAAGCACTGAGTGCGAGGAACTTTGCGTGGCCTCGCCCGTCCTACCCAAAGGAAGACTTTGCCGACGAGGCTGATGTGGACGATGACGCGGAAGTGGACGGTGGCGATGAGGGGCCAATTGGAGAAGAAGAGGAAGAGCTCTACAGTGACTTGGTGCGGGCAAATGCTGAAGACACGGCGCTCGTGGAGAGCTATCAGCAGATGATCGTGAGTCATGTGGATCCGCTGCTGTGGAAGACGGAGTTGGAGCGCGTCGGACCCAAGCTCAAGCTCACCGTCAATGAGGACGACGGCAAGGAGTGGCACACACATATCGAGCGAACTCGAAAGCACGAAACGGTGAGAAGACGGTTGTGACGAGCGCAATGGTGGAGTATCCTGACTTTTTTCACTGTCTTATAGAGTATGAAGGACCTATTGCCACGCGCCAACACCCAGCTTCGACTGATTGCGACGCAGTTGATCGAGACAATCCAGCGCATGAGTGCCAAGGAGAAGCTCATCAACAACAAGTACGAGCACTTGCGGCAGGAGTACCATCAGATCAAAGACCGACTTCAAGCTGTGAGCGATCGCTGCAAGGAGGAGGCGGACAAGGTCAACGTCATGACCAACGAGTACGCGACTATCACGGAGCAATTGCGGGAGACCAAAACGGTGATGGACGAACGTGGCAGCAAGATGACAGACACGTCGCCACTTGTGGCGATCAAGGAAGCGCTCAAGACTCTTAATGCCGAGATCAAGAACTTTGAATTGCGCATCGGCGTCGTGGGTCACACGCTTCTTCAAGCGAAAGCGCGGCAAGCAGCGTCAGGCATGCGGCGTAAGGGTGATTACCAAGATCCCGAGATGGATCCGAGCGATGAAGACTCGAGCTAGTGGCAACGCGTACGTTTCTATTCATTGCAATTTGATGAGTGGCTAGGCATTATACGAATCAATGCGAGCTCGCATTTAGTATCTTCTTGGCTCTTGTCAAGCGTATGGATCCTCTACTTCGTTCGGGAAGAGAGGCACAGCGAGTGCGAACTCCATCTTTTCGTGCTCACGAGGCGCAGAGACACCAGGTAACGTAGTAAAGACCGAGAATCCCAAGGCGACTCGTTCGAGGATCAACAATGGCGACTCCAAATGCCAAATCATCTCGGGCAACGTCTGGTATGGGGAGAGCGATGAGATCACGACGAGTCTTGTTGACGACAATGATAGCATCGTCGCATTGGATTGACGGCGCTCGTGATGAGGACGTTGACTTGAACCCTCACTGAGAAGCGGACGCTCGACCTCTTCATTGGATTTACATTCAAGCTGACAGGGTGGCAGCACGTGAAGATAAGTCAGCGTTTGGGCCTTGCTCACGACTCGCTGGACCAGTACCAAACCTTCCAGGGCCAAGCCACATGCCTGGCTCTCCGCATCATGGACCACAAACGCTGCGACCTCAGTCTTTCCTGGTGCCTTCTCGCTTTGCTCTGCGAGTTCTTCGGTACTGAGCTGCTCGGATGGAGACTTGTTCAGTTGATGCTCCGGAACAGTCGAGGCCAGTTCCAAAGTGAATCCCAAGGCGTTTGGGTCGATTCCGCGATGTTGGGCAAACTGGTGCTGCATTGCGAGGAGAAAGCTGCGTGGGTCACTGACAAGTGCCAAGTCGAGGCGCGTCGGGAGCTGTTGCGCCAAACAGTCGACGACAAAACCCAGTCGAGAGGTCAATAGGACGAGCAAGTGCGGTATACTCGGCAATTCCATCGTACACACCCCGCGTAGGACCACAAGCTCGTTCCAAAGCCAATCCAGTGGGAAGAGCCCCTCGGCCACCAATGCTCGATCTTGAAGTGCTCTGCGATTGTCGGTATCTACGTGTTGTAACTCTTTTATGCAAGTCAGTAGTTTAGTGGCAACCGAGAGTGAAGCCAGTGTCTCAGCCCGCAAACTCCACCAAGGCAATGGCCAGGCAGGATCTTGATGCACCGATTCCTCTTCGATGGTCATAGCGCGTTCAATTGCCTGCACCAACTGCTGCAACTGCTCGAGGGCTTGAGGAATACTCAGCGGTACCGGTAGCGACATCTTGCTCCCAGTCTTTATCGTGTTTGCACCAAGAAGCCGAAAGTCGCTGAGAAGCTCAAGCGACTCGATCGTGATCGTCAAGTCTCCACATATCTGCTTCTGCGTCCGGTGCTGTGCAACACCAGGCCGTTCGATGAGTAAGGCACGTTTGAGCCGTTTCTGTCTCGCAAAAGGCGTTCCGGCAATGCTCTTGTAGTGAAAGAGATACTCTTGAAGCGCAAATGAGAGCTGCGGGTGGACATTCGTTCCGCTGTCGACTCGTCTTGTCACATCTGCAAGCAATGCGGAACTCGCTGTGAGCGCGTCCACCTCAGCAACGCCGTTCCTAACGAGTTTCTGACGGACTTGCTCCTGCAGACTGTGTGGTTCCAAGTCTTCTCTTACCACATGGACATGGAGGTATCCAAGCACAGTGCTTTTGACTTGTGAGAACACGACAGTGTCTAAGACGAGATACCACTCGGGGATGCACAACAAAGCGTGCTGACTGATGATCTGCGACACCAATGTGACGACCTGTTCCATATTGTCTGCGTGCCAAAGCTCGATGGCGAAGCAGACTTTGCTTGTCACGGCGTCCAGCACTCTGGTCCGAAGATTGAGCTCGTCAAACATGTGGATCGTGATCAAACGCAGATGATGCTGGACATTCCTCGTGGCTCGGAACAAGAGCAAATCGATCTGTTGGCGCTCGTGGGGCTCGTAGATTAGTACGGTTGTCGGTTGATGTACAAGATCATCTTTTCGCCATGCAAGGTCGAGCAATGGAGACAACGGCGGGTTTCGAGGGGCTGGTGTGGTGTCTGCTTTTGCGTTGGACTTGGTAGCCGTCAGCGACAGCAGTTGAGACGTCGCCATCCGATTCTCCAGAGCGTTTTCTGTGAGCTTGAAAGTGCGGAGCAAGCATTTCATCTCAGCACTCAATCGATGCGGGAAGAAAACCTTGGTGATCATAACGAAAGCCATTCGCTCTTCGATCGACGGTTTTGCTGTTGGATCTACGCAAACCCCATAACGATACTGGACATTCTGTGGCGTCAGGAGTGTTGTGACTGAAGTGGAAGACGACAAGTCCTTGACTGAGCTAAGACGTCGAAGTGCGTACTTTCTGGTCGAATCCTTGCTAACAGAAGCAATCACTTGCGGAAAGTCTGCCTTGAAATCCTCTCGGACAAGCCGCCACTCGCACCACAACGTCTTCACAGCTTTTCCGACGCTTCGAAATGCGCGTTGTGTGTCTTCCAGTAGCACAACACGCCGAGGAGATGACTCATTGGTTCGTTTTGCCGCAACTGGGAAATCCGGTCGAATAGTTTTGTTCACGAGGGCTTTTGACTTGTCTTCGGTATCACCATGGTGCCTCTGTACGCGAGTAGATCCCATTTGCTCAAACAATAACGAACACAGCCGTACCTTCTGCCGCAGTCGTTCAACCAATGTCGCGGCTGAAGGTGCTGAAGCTTGCACGCGTGATGTCTCGGATGATGATGGCGTTACCACCGCCTGAGCACTTGCTGAGCTGGAAAGAACGCGCTCACTTGGTGCATGTGTCATGCTATTATCGGTAGTTGACTTTGTATCTGCGTCAGGGTTGACCAGTGCTTGCTTTGGTCTCTCGTTGCCCTGACTTTGCTTCCTCTCTGTCATAAATGACTGCATCATCCATCGCGTAAGCAAAAGGTCAGAGAGCTGTGTCTCGTGAGCTGGTTCATCCCCCAAGCGCTCGGTGGTGCATAAGGACTCGACGACGGTCAGCAGGAACACGCTCTGGTGACTCGTTGATAGCAGGCTAGCTAGCAAACCAGCAAGAACCTGTTGAACCACGAGCTCAAATGCGACGTCATTGCACGAGGCTTCACTCATCGAGGCAGGCAAACGCTCGTGTGCGCTGAGAAATCCCAGCACTCGCTCAATCAGCTGATCCATGGAACGGTGGGTCCACGAAAATGGTTGAGACGGCCAGAGCATCAACGCGAACTTGTGGTAGCAAGCAGCTATAACTGAGAAATGGTGAGCGATACCTCGATATTGACCACGGCGATCCTCCAAGACCTCTACTCGTTCGATAGCGCCTTTCAGGTGGTGACGCTCAGACGACTTCTCGAAAAGTGCGAGATGGGAGAGAAATCGTGATCGCTCAGTCGTTCTACTCGTCATCGAGTGCATAAATGGCCAAAGGGTACTCTCCACCTTTTCGACAGCGTGAGCACTCGCAACCACGCCTTCTTCCGCGTCCTGGAACTCTCGAAACAGCTTGATGTTGACCTTACGCAGCCAATTGTGCAGGAAACTCGTTTCGAGCTCGCTTTGGCTCCATTCCGCTTGGATAAAGGCAAAAGAGGCTGACGCCATCAAGTCGATTTGGTCGAGGAAAGGCTGACATGTCACAGCGTAGAGCTGGAAACCAAGTGGCTTGGGCGCGTAAACGGCATCTTGGTCCACACCCGGAACCTCGACGATGGATCGTCGTCTAGTAATCATACCATCTCTCGTCATTGCAGTCGTCGATACGGCAGTGCCTGAGTTGGTGACATGAGAGAGGAATGCGTCCTTGGCGGTTTGCATATCGCTTAATACAACGAACTCTCGACGTCGATTTCGTTTGCTCTGTAGCTGCTTGTGTCGTTCGTAAGCTTGAAACAGCTCGAGCGTCAACTGCGAGAGCAAAGGCTTGCGATGTGTTCCAGCGAGTCCTGCCAACTGTTCCAGCATCTCGGGATGAGCTCCGACGAGAAGCACGGGGACATCCCGCAACCTTGCCTCGTCCAGACGATGCCACATCTTCGCGCTGCCATCGCAATGGGCCACAATTGCCATCTCATTACTTGCGTCCGCTACCCGTCGCTCGTCACACCCTTCACCAAAGTATGAAGCGCAACTGAAGATATGGACAAGCACCTGCTGAAGCAAACCCGTCGCGTCAATAATAACGGGAATGCGATCTGTAATCGCGTCCACGGCAGCGAGCAAGCCGCATTGTCCAGATATCGACAAGAACGGGAATCTGGCATGCCATAGCTGACGCACTTTCATGTCAGCAGCGCATAGTATCGCCATATCTTCACAGGCACGGTCGCTAGACTGAGGATAAACCATTCGCATGGAAGTGCCCAACGCCCAGCGCGCGATCGAAGTCCGACTCGTATGTTTTGAGTGTATCGTCTCAAGGTCCGAATAATAGCATCGCTCTAGAGATTCTCGTGATGTTTTGGCTCCTTCCCACTCGCCAATCTCGCTCTCAATGTCTCTGATACGTGCTTGAAACTCAGACATTGTGATGTCGTACTCTTCGATCACGGCCGAGTTTGCCCACATCGCGTGTTCGGCCTTCGCGATTGCTCGCTCCTTCGCTGATTCACTCAGATCAGGATCTTCTTCGTCCTTTGTTTCAACTAGAGAGTCATACTTCTGCTTCAAACCATCAACCAGGCCGGTCAGCTCGCGCTGCCATCCACCCAGTTCTTGAATCCGTTTTTTCAGATTCTCAACGACTCCGAGTAAATGGGGAATGCGCTCTCGGATCCACGTGAACGTCTTTACAGCTGCCTCGCGATCTCTGCAAACAGAAACGATTGTCGCCTGCCGTCGTTGGTACTGAGCTACGAAATTGGTCATCATTGACAGGTAGGTTTCGATAGGATCCATAGAGCTTGAGACACTATTTGTTTTGAACATGTCGTGACACTCTTGCAGAAGCCAGTCAAGCTCGTCGTCGATTTGTTCACGGGTAGACGAAATGGCAGTGACTGAACCCGAGAGCTCGCGAGTTGTCTGACGAGCCACATCCTCCACGTAGCGTTCTATATCTGCGATTCGATCCGGTGCAACCCATAGACATCGAGAACTGCACTTCAATCGCCCGAGTAGTTGAGTGTGAGCCTCATCGATGAAAACACAGACACGTAGATTCTGTGAAACTTGATTGCTGAAGTGCTCAAGTGCGTCTGCGTCCGATAGAATTCGAAGTTGCTTGCGTTGGCTCTGGACACAATGCGAGAAGATCGTATCCCTTAGCTGTCTCGACTTGAAAACAGTCGGTAGTGTGTGGCCCATTGCCAGCGCCATCAGGAAGTCACTCGCCGCAGCAGACTGAGAATTGCTTAAATCGAATGCAGAAGCCTCCATCCACAAGACACATCGCCGATCCTCCACCCCAGTAGCCATCAACACGTCCAAAATGTCATCGCTTGATGCCGAGCGCAGCTCGATCATACTGAAGCCGTGAAGCTGGTAGGCGCACTTGAGTAGCCGCTCGAGAATTCCGGTCCGGCAGCGCGACTCGAACACGAGATGCTGACGACAAGAAATGCCGTGAAGAATATGGACAAGTAGTCGCAAGCCATCGGCACTCCCGAGCTCGAGACTTAGCTTCAACCTCTTCGTATCACTGCGGTCTCGATCGCCATATTTTCTGTGAATCTGATCCAAAACGAGTTCACGAACACATTCGATAGCGTATTCGCTTCTCGACAGCACGCCGGTATGAGTGTTTCTTCGTACTCCAGATGAGCTAGCACTTGCATTTGTTGTAACCAGCTCCTCAATTCTCGTCCGGTGCATTTGATCCGCCTGATGGTCGCTCATGATGTAAGCGTATGCAAAGTAGACAATCTCGTATGTCTGTAGGACTTGAGGCTCCTCTCGAACAGGCACGCTAAAGTGTTTCTCGCTGGCTGCACGCAGTGAGGACACAACCTTCTGAACCTCTGTGATTCTCGTCACTGGAGAAACCGAGTCAGATTCTTGAGGATCTTGAACTGCTGATCGTTCAAATGCTACACATGCTTGTAAGAAGATGTGACGCACTTCGCTCACCCAGCACTGGTGTAACTTGCCTAGAGCCAGCAAGTTAGTGCCGGCATCATGTCCGTGATTCGAGGATACGACTTGAGTAAAGCGAAATGACCGCTCCAATAAAGTGTTCAGGTGGTGCAGGTTGAATGTGAAGCCGTTGATGAGAGCAAACTGCTCACTGGTCTGTTGGATCACCAAACAGTCGAGAGCAAGATCGATCGAGGCTCGTAAACTAATTTCTGGTAGTGGCAGCACCTTCTCTCCACTCGACACAAGTGCCATCTTGGTGTCAACGGGGAAAAACGACTGGTATTTTTGTCGGAAAATGCTCACAAGCTCTTTGCGATCGTAAAAAGGAAGCTGCAGCACGGTGAAATGACGAACTACTCGTTGCAGCTCAAGAGGCAATCTCTCCATCCACGCTGTTGGTGATTGAAGCTGAACTGCTCCACCAATCGCTTTCTCCACTGCTGTGACTCGGCCATCCTTCCAGCATATCATCGAGTGATGGTTGAGGATGACGCGCACAAATTCGTCGACAGCATTGGGTTTGATCGGATCCAAACCAATATCGTCCAAGAATACACAGGACACTGTTGATCCAAGACGTGGCGTAGTCAACCGAGCCTCATCAGACGCTCGACATACCAATCCGTCGTGAGACGGACGCTCAAACCAAGCGCTAGGCTTTCGTAACCAATCCAGAATCTCTGGTGCCTGGCGGTTGTCGAGGGAGGCTTCCATCATAGTTTCGGTCCTCAGATCCTCTTCATTTAGATGATTCAGAATTCGCAGAAATGATGTCTTGCCGGAGCCACGGGATCCCGCAATTAGGAAAGACCGTGATGTCTGAATAAGTAACCGAGCGATACGAATCTGATCAACAGCGACGCTGGGAACGATCAGCACGTCATTGTGGTAATCGAAGTGTGAAACGTCCTGCTCCGGATGCAGTTGGATGCTATTCCAAAAGTCCATGTGATGCCCGGTTTCGTACACGGTGCTAGCTGAATCGCCGAGATGTTTTAGAATGCTCATCGTCTTGAACTCGACTTGAAGCTTCTGATCCAGCTTTTGCCGTAACAACTCGCTTTGATGGCCTGTGAATCCCCACACAACACAGAAGCCGACTAACCGAGCGACTTGAAGCGACGACATGTCGGCAAGGTGCGCATGATGCATGAAAAACACGCATGTAGCAAGGTTGAGACAACACTCTGTGAGATGTCTGGTTGGCAAAAAGCCGAAAAACGAAGGGAACGAGTTCGCGCCGACATGGGTATCGTTCGGTATTGGTGAGGCACGCTTACTTTCTTCTTCTGATATCAACTGTCGAACTGGGCCAGTGAGGAATGCATCGATCAGCTGAAATATCAATGAAACATTGTCCGCGCTGGTTGAGTTTTCTGCAAAGCGCAATTGCGATTTCCATTTCTTTTGCCACGATGCAGTTAATCCTTGGACGGAGATGCAGCTAGGTATGAAGACCGCGCCAACTTGGACCAAGAAGGATGGAGGAGCATCTGAAAGGTTGATTGTCTCGAAGATGAGCCGAGGAATCGAGGCGCATACATCGGTGCATAGTGTAGAAGCATTTCCCTTGAGGAGAGACGCGGCCAACAAATCGGTCCACGACGGCGTAAGGACCCCATCCAAACACAACCACTGGCGCCAAATTGGTTGGTCCTCATGCGCACTTGCGTCAAACGGTGCCTCTTGCTTGGTAAATTTTGCGATTATAGAGTGTTTGCCAGTTTCCAAGCATCTTTTGCCATCAAGTAACACTGAGCTGACATAGGTGAGCGAAGACTCACCACCGCTTGGTGACTCACGATCGTCCATAGTCAGCTCAAGGGCTCGAAGCGCATGGTGAAGCGTCTTTATGCAAACACTCTTGCCATCACCAACAGCACCATACACAACGATAAGCCGATGCTTGCGTTGTTTCGTCCACAGCTCCATACACTTTTGCAGAATAACCGGATTGGCTTCAAAGCCCGAGTCCTCTAAACTCATTTCAAGTGCATCGTACACGCCTTCCTCTTCCCCGCACGCCTTTTCGCTCAGTTCACATGCTGCTGCTTGAGGGAAACTCCGGTCGAGTAGCCGATTGATCTTTCCCTTAATCAAGTCTTCGTCATTAGTCCTCAGTCGAAGTAGAACATGATTGAACTTATCTTCTATGACACGCCGAAAAATAGTGTGCAAAACCACGTCGCTATTGTCGTGGCCATCCAGAGATCGACGGAACAAATGAGTAATACGCTTTCTCCGTTGTGATGAAAGAGCCCACAGCTTTGACGCCTTCGCATCCATAGGAAGCAGGACACGACTCGAGTCTCGCTGACGTGCGACTTCATTCAGCACCCGAAACGCAAATTGATGAATGGAAAAAGACGCTGTGCACACACACCGCGCCAGTGACTCGAAAAAATCTGCTATAGCCTCCATCTTCGTCGACTGCACCTGCCCGAACAAGTGAGAGGGATGAATGAATGAACTCCTTTGCGGTTTGACTCACCTTATCGTTTTTGGCACCTGCTAGCATGGCCAGGGCCATTGTGAACTGTCGTATCGCCGGTAGCACCACGGCCAAAGGCTGAAACGCCGATTTGCACACCGAGAAAGATTTCCAGGTGCCACAGGGAACAAACATGACTGGACTATTGAGCATGGAGGCAATACCACATGCTTGACGAGTTATCACGGGGCTGGTTATTTCATGAACCATTTGCAGTGACTTTTCCTGGATCAGGCGAATCACTGACGATGCTAGTCTTGCGAAGTTATCGAAGACCGCGAATGCATCCAGGGTAACGATTTGCTGGAGAAGGTTATCGACTCGGGCGTGACTCAAACTCCCAGTAGCACACTCGATCACGACAGTTGGCTTCATCAGCATTCGTGCAACGTCGTTCACGACGGTTGTACTGCCCTCGAAAAATACGGGATCGGTTGGAGAAATGAGCGTGAGGCCGTTAGCGCGAATTGCCCGCATGATAGCAAAGACACATCGCTGCGTAAGCTGAGAGACCACAGAGATTCGATTCATGCCAACATACTCACGCCCTGTAAAATAGTCGATCTGAGCTACATTCCAGCAAAAAGCAACAGGATGAGTCGCCCCAAGTGCACATATTTCTTGCCACAGTGCTCCGTCGCAGATGTCAATTCGTTGAAACGATCGAGTCGACGATCCGTCGTCAACAAATACGTTGACCTTGAACTCCAACTCCCATATGAAGTGAGCTTCATCGATGTCTCCTCGCTCGACACATTTGTGCAGTCGCCGAACCAAATCAGCATGATATTGCACAATGAGTATCGCAGATTCGATTCGAGGATCAAAGCGAAGTAAACCTGTTTGCGAATCCAACAAGTCAACAAAGCTTTGGAGAAGATCGTCGTACAATTCCACCACACGCTCGATCGCCTGGACCAATCGGTACTCCTTATTTTCATCACCTTCAAGCAAGGCATTCGATACTTCGTTTGTGAGGAGCACCTGCATCGCCAAATGAATTGATTGTGGGAATAATCCGTCTAACTGCTCATAGCAGGCGGATCGCGTTTCACCGAGTCGAAATATCCGACCGAGTGCTACTTTCAAGTTCACAAGAACTAGAGACGAGAGTTCTTCATCAATTCTCGTGATCCAAAATTTGAGACGGCCAATCTTGACAGCTGGAACATTGAAGCGCGCTTCAATAGTTGTTGAGCAAGTGATACCTTTGAATACAATCGTTCCCCGATGATCTTCTTCGTTCGTGACTTGCGCCAAAACAGTAGATTCGCTGTCTTGAGCTTTTGATTCGAATGCCACTTCGTCTGCTTGCTGAAGGCCACGCGTAATGACAAAACCAGGAACACTTGGATAGCACAGCATGAGCGCAGACTGAATTGTGGAGATGTTGTCTTCGTGTACAAGAAGTTGAAGAAGTTGTGTCTTGGTTAGATAGTAGAGGCGTGGGCACTTTTGCTGTAACGACTGCAAGTATTTGTCAACCACCTCGTTCCCTGCAGCAAAATTTCTTGAGTGTCGCTCGAAATCAAAATCTTCGAATGCCTCTTGAAGATTATTCAGAGTACACTTCACATCCGCCTCAACTTGTGAGGGCAGCGTTGATGCGTTGGTGCTGATACAGAGAGCTCTTCGAACGCGATCGTTCCATTCAGTTGAGCTGCTTACGAATTCATTCCAAACCGATTCGTCATTCCCAATATTCTTCTTCGTCCGTGAGCCGATCTTCCACGCGACTTGGCCGGTAAAAAACTCCTCTGCATCATGAAGACGCGGGACCTCACATAATAGCTCCCATTTTCTTTGAAATGCACATATCATGTCCCCAAAAGCACGCTTCCTTGTGAAGTCGTCAAATACCACGAGGACCTCATCAAGTCTTGGGAGGTTAGGCTGCATCAAAAGTTTGGCTGCAAGTGCGAGCTCGTCCAATTCAAGCACCATATCTTGTACACCAAGAAGCGAAACACGATAGTTGATGCCTCTGATCATGACATGACATCTTGAGAGTCTTTGCGTGAGCCTCTCTAGAGTTGAATGAACTCGATCTTCGACAATAACGCAGTTGCAAAGGTGATCTAGCATCTGCTGTCGTTCTGGGGCCGCCTCACACTGTTGCCGAATCGTTCGTAGGGTGATGGAGTTCTTCCAGTGTGTTGAATCATCGCCATCAGCTGTGATATCCAGTATTGATCCAGCCTCCTGCCATCTTTCTTCTGTGAAAGCCTCGCTCGTACAAGCTTGAAACATGAGATATATCGTAGCAAGGACATCCACTTGGGCAGTGAAGTACCGAATAAAATCAATGTCGGTAGTTGCAAAATGGCCCTCACCAGACTCTGTTGCTGGTAACAGTTTGGACGACGCATAGTGAAGTCTTCGTCGATTCTGCTTGATGCAAGTGAGAACAGAGCTTGGATGGACACTTCGCAAAGGCGAGTCAGACCACTTGGCTTCCAGCTTTTTCCATGTTGTATACCAAGACCGTACATCGAACATTGCTGAAACGTGTTGGAGTACGAGCTCGCTCGGTAGTCTTGATCCTCTGTCTGGTATAGATCTCGTCTCATGTGTACCTCCACCAAATGAGAAAGATTGACGCTCTGTCAACATCCGATACTCACGCTCGAAGACTGCATAGAGTCTGATCATGTTTTCGCGTTCCATGTCCATTTCGACGAGACTCTCGAGAGTGTCGAGCATGAGCTGCTTCTGGTGTCCCAACTTCTCAGCCTTCCAATCTGCTTGGAGTGTTTCGTCGTCGGGCGTAGGCAGTTGCCGGAATTCCTCTTTCACTATCTGGAGATGCCGCTCAACGTGTTCTTCTGCTCTCAAACTCAGCTCCATGATACTTCGTCGATGCTCGCTATCGCGTTCTTGAACTCTTGAAAGACATATAAGAAGTGTTTCGTACGTCGACTCCCATTCGATGTCCATCCTGTGAATGAGCTCTTCGTCGGCATAGTTTGAACACTTGATCCCTCTTTCTCTTAGAAGACCCTTCATCCTTGCAAGATTCGCGCATTTTTGATCGAATAGCACACGAAGTTGGTGGAATGGCATCATTTCCATGATCTTCACCAGCCACTGAATTGCCTCGCCGATGCTTGTCGGTATTCTAGTCACTTCATCAATTCTCCCATCCATGTCGCGTAAAAGTTCTTCTAAGAACTGCCGGTAGACGTTGGGGAGCTCCTGAGCCATATTACTAATCCGCCCAGAGACGTGTGCTTGAACTCCATTGAGTAGTAGAGATTGATCAAGGAGAATGAATCCGACCTGAACAACCTTATGAGATTTGGTTGCATCAACCAAGAAGCCTTCCCAAATCGCTTGAACCTCTTCGTATTGGGATGCAGACAGAAGCGCATGTCCATTTTCGTGGCTCTTCTTGTTCGTTTGCTTCATTTGCTCTTCTGTTTGCTCAGCGTCTCGGATTGCATCGAGCCTCTTGCATTGCAATGACAACAAAATCTTCACCACATAATGTCAGAGGATGTTATACAAACGAATGTACAAGAAGCTCACCCCAATTTGTTTGTAGTACGTTTCAATTGCGTACCGCATATCCCGAAGTTGCCGAGCATGATCGTTCAGCACGTGGACAGATGGTCTCGACAAGTTGCTCATAAAAACAGATTTTGCTTCTGGTGTGAATGGACCCAGAACATGACTGAAGCGCAAGTCTGAGAGCTGGCACCGTTGATCAGTTGACACAAATCGTTTGCCCAAACTCGACAGATTGACTTACCACGAGGGGTACAGCATCTAGAGCTGCGATGTATCCGTTCAACATGTTGTACACAACATCGAACACGTCGGACTGAGCTGGGCTCACATCCAGTTCCGTTGGTTCGAATCGACTAAAGTCTTCTACATCTTGAACAGTGGCATAGATTATTGGGAAGGCCATTGCTCTGTGCTTCAAAGAAAACCGCGGTACAAAATCGAGACTGATCCCGTCTGTAGAACTCGTGGAGTGTAGTTTCACCGTATTGAGTCTACAATCGCGATTTTCACGAATACCTGCCGGTCCACACACCTGAACGTAGATCATTGACAAGTAGGCAATAATATGATCCGTGATTGCCTGGAAAACCTGTAAATCTGTCAACCGGATAAAACCGTACAGTCGCTCCAGGAATCGTGTCCCTCCTTGCTCGGCAACGGCCATCCCAACGTTGATTTGTTCCAACGCTCCCGTACTACGCGCCATCAGTATAGCTCGGCACTCACGATCGATGATTTCGACAATTCGTTGAACTTGAACCCGTACGGAAGACGCTACTTGTTTCAAAAGCGCTCGGTGAAGCTTCATTTGCATGAGCATCACAACGGGAAGAAAACGAACATGCTTAGCACATACCGTTGCGAATTGGCGTAGTGTAAACGTCGTTTCTGGAGGCAAATATGAATGGTGGGTATCTTCTCCTATCTGATTTAGCGAGTATTACGACACCTCTTGCTGCCAGTATGAAAAAAAACGAGCCGCCCCTACCGTGATCAGATGTGAACGTATCTCTACCAGCAAGCGCGCTGCGACGGTATCGCAGTGGAAAAGGCTACACGCCAGCTTTGCTCGAATCCGTCGGCGTTTCAGTCGAATAGCTTTCTTTTTCCATGACATAAAGAAAAGAAGCTGCTGCAGTTTCTGGAGGCCCCGCATTGTTGTCATATGGTCGAACGCTCTTTTCTCTTGTATCCATCCCTCGATATCAACGAAGTCAATCACACTAGCTCCTCTGAAATGCGTCAATCCATGAGAGCTGAGCGTGAAGTATTCCAGTTCTCCGTCAAGGGCACGATTTTCGCTGATGAACTCGAGCCAGTAAAGATTCCGAAAGCCGCATGGTGGGCTTCGGTGGTATGTGAGGAACAACACATCTTCAAGCAAAAGCTCACTTCGGTTCAAGGCTGATGACCATCGTTCCATGAGAGACGAGTGTAGCAGTGAGCAATCACATGGACGAACCTGGGCATCGAGGTATATCGATTCTTCGTACTGATACACTCTGTGATATCACATGAAGCATGTAGCGCAGCATCACATCGTCCCTGGCATATTCTGGTCACGATGGGTCAGTACAAACTCGCCAGTAACAGTCCAGTCAAAAGTATACAGCCTTACTCGCTGCAAAGTCGTCGACTGAGGTGGGTCGGAGGCCGTTATCTCGTGTGCGTTTCTTCGGTCGAATGAGCTGTATCGAGGCTCGCCGAGTTGCCACACCGTCGCTTGCCGCAGTGTCCTCGTGCTCCTCGAGGTCATTGCCGTCAGCTACCGCGTATGCTTGCCCACGTCGGCTGTGCGTCGGGTTCGTACTGACGATTCGACTCAGTAACTGCTGCTGATTCAGTGGCGCTAGCTCGGCGAGTCGCGAGAGAACGCTCGGTTCCAATGCGGACTCGGGTCTGCGGCGGGGTCGTCGATATCTTCTCTCCTCGGCCTCCACTGAGCTCGATCCCGACATCATTGGACTCAGCACTCGCATGCCATCTCGTCTGTCACTACCTCGTTCGTCTTTCTTCGCTGTGGCTCTCATAATCACGGCGTCAAGACGCTTCTCCGCATGCGCATGGCCATCACCCGACGCTTCGTTTCCCTTTTGCCGCAGAATGCGGGAGCAACATTGCACAGACCATCACTCTCTTCCAACAACCTTCCTGCAACCTTCACGTACCGTGCAAGTACCGGTTTTGCCTATCTTGTATCTGATTGGCTGAAATGACGACCACCCCAGTCACTGGTCGACAGCGTCTGGCCGGAAGAGCGCCGGGATGGAAGAGCTCAGTTGTGAATCCTTCGTTCTCATCGATCAACCCAATTAGCCACGTACGTTGCGCTCTATGCCCCGACATCCCGAGCTGGCCACGTCCACGACGTCTGCGTGGCTCCTATGCGAGTGTCTCATTCGACCACGCCGACTCGTGGACGTGACCGTGGAGGCAGCCTCCGTCTCTCCCCGCCGCTCTCTCGTCAGCCTCCCAACTGTCAAGCGCATCGGCGGTTGTATGTCCCTTGACGGGGACTCCTGCTGCGCACAGGACGGGAGTGAGCGAGTGGCTGTATATGGGAGCGAGGGACGTGTTGACCTTGGCGTGTGAATGGTGTGATTAATCGATCAACGTGCGATGTGTGCTGCAGAATGGTGCGTATGAGCGTGCTTGCCGACTGTCTTAAGACCATGTACAACGCCGAGAAGCGCGGAAAGCGTCAGGTGTTGATCCGCCCTTCGTCGAAGGTGATCGTCAAGTTCTTGCAGGTCATGCAGAAGAACGGTGAGTCATGCCTGGTGTCGTTGGCAACTGGGACACAAAGGCTCATTGGTCTGTCTCTCTAGGTTACATCGGTGAGTTCGAGATCGTCGATGACCACCGTGGTGGCAAGATCGTCGTGGAGCTCAAGGGTCGCATCAACAAGTGCGGTGTCATCTCGCCACGCTTCGACATCAAGCTCGGTGAGATCGAGAAGTGGATCAACAACTTGTTGCCATCGCGTCAGTTCGGTCACATTGTGTTGAGCACCACGTACGGCATCATGGACCACCACGAGGCCCGCCGAAAGCACACCGGTGGCAAGGTCATTGGTTTCTTCTACTAGACGGTGCCGCTAGGGTCAGCAATCTAAGCTAATCGCTCGATGGAATGAATGAAGGTGACTTTTGACACCCACGTTGGTGTGTTTGTTTCATTTCAATTTACGACACCGCAAAACGACTCGTGTTGTGTGAGCATCGCTATAAAAAACGGGGTTGATGGAACGAACGTGCGGGCAGCTACAATTAGGATGCGACGCCCCTTGTGGGCTGATGCGCGGCGGAATTAGAAGCAGTTAGCTCGACCTCGGTCTTTTCGTCAGCGCCCTGGGTGGGCAGCCGACTCAAGTACCATCCATCGCCGGACTTGAATGCGCCGCTGCTTCGTCGTGAGCGAGTATGCCGGCCAAGAATGAGATTCTGCCGCTCTCGCCGAGTACCCCCGTCGAGTCGACCGCCCCCACCGGCCCCACGCGCAGTACGATCGCGTTACCCGTACCATCGGCGCCCAAAGGCAAAAGTGTTCGGAATGACACGCTCAACCTCGAAGCGACGAATGCGCAAGAGCGACGGATACGACTCGTGACGCTGCAACGTCGTCAGACGCTGTTCCAATTGTTCTACGGACTCTTTGGCATCGCGCTTATGATCGTCCAGATGGAATACTTGTGGTACGCCAACACCCGCGACTTTACTACACCGTGTGCCGTCGACCCCACCAAGCCACAGTGTCCAGCCTGCTTCGAGAGCCTCGTGAACGCAGTTCCTGGAAAAAACGGCCGGATGATCCTTCACGCGCTTCGAGTTCTCATCTCATTCTCCACGGCGCTACTGCTCTATTACGTCTACGCGTTCTACACGGCCGAGTGCGAGGTCCTCAAGATCAAAAACATTGTGCCACCCAAAGCCACGCTGCTCTCGTCGCCACTGCGGTATCAGTTTCTCTTCGAGGTGTTACTCTTCGCGATTCATCCGTTTCCCGGCCTCGAAGGCGTGGATCCCGACTGGCCCAACCTCATGGTCTCGCTCAGTCTGCTCATGTTCGCGCGCTTGGTGCTCGGTGCACGCGTCGTGCAGTTTCGCAACTCGTTCAACTCGAGCAACGGCTGGTTCATTGGTGCCCTCACTAATGTCGACTACACTCTCTCGTATTTCCTCAAATCCACGCTCAAGAACCATCCGAGTCGCTCATTGCTCGCGTGTTTTAGCACGCTCTTGTTCGTCACAGGCTACGCCTTGTTTGTCGTCGAGCGATTCTTCTGTGCCTTTATCAAGCACGCCTGTTGTGAGCCCATGACGTTCGCCGACGCGCTTTGGTCACTTGTCGTGACCATATTGACCATCGGCTATGGCGATGTCGTACCGCATACTAGTGCAGGTCGCTTTTTTGCTGTGGTTGCTGGACTCTGTGGTACAGGCCTGACGGCCGTGACCATTGCCGTCATGTCCAGCTATCTCACACTCACTCGATCCGAGCACAAAGTGAACGCATTCCTCAAAAAGGACGAGAACCGACGACTAATCAACGAGCACGCCGCCCGAGCCATTCAGGCGTACATCCAATTACGAGCTGTGCAGCGCCGATATCACGCACTCAAGTCAAAACGAGGGGCTCGAGCCATGTATAAAGCCGAACAGAAGCTCTACGACGTGCTGTCGACGTACCGACAAGTCAAACGCCACGTCAACTCGCACGACGTGAGCGACCCGATGGATAAGCAGATGACCATGCTCGAGATGATGGAAGTTAATGTCGAGTACATCCGCACCAAGATCGAGGATCTGAGTGAGCTGTTTCACGCGCAGATGGACAAGGCACGAAGCAAAAGGCGTCTGAGTGTGCCGAAAGCAGTGGTATCAACTGTATCAGGAGGATCTGGCTCAACCGACCCCGGCGGATCGACAGGGGCAGGTAATGGGAGTACCAGTGCGACAAATTCCCCGCGCTCTTCCGTTCGTAATGGGATAACGAACATATCTGGGAGCAACACAACAGCGAACCCAGGGACAGTTGATGGAGGAGCCCACCCGTCAACTGGAAGTAGCTCGGCGATGCCACGTGCTGGAAACGTACCAGGTCAAGCGTCAATTCTTGAGAATGATGCTCCAAACAAATCGATGATGTCTACGACTGCGTCGTCCACTGCTAGTAACCCAACGATTGCCCCCTTCGTGTCTTTCGGTTCGAATCGTGGCCTCACGACAACTTCTGTTCCCATTAACTCGTCCTACAACTACGCAGACGTCCCTGAGTGGGCCATCATGATGGAATCGACCTTACAAACCATCCTTTCGCAGGTGGCGCGTGTATCCACCGACGTTGATGTGCTTCGAATGCGTGTACAGAACCAAATGGATCAACTTCAGACACGACTGACAGATATTGAGAGACGAATCGGCGTCCAGGACGCCCTGAGAGAAATCTCTCGAGGACAAACGACACGACGAGTAATCTCGAGTCAGTCGTCGATGAACCACTCGGTGAATGACAACAGCGAAGCGAATGGCGAGCCTGGATCGACGAACTACGACGCAACGGGCCCCCATAGCTCAGGCCAGCCAAGTCCGCCACTTGCTACGGCAGCACGACTCAGTCGCCTGTCGTTCGTGGTGCGGAAGGCATCAATCAAGAACTTTGTGACGTCCAAAGAGCTCAAAGACCTCGAGGATATGCAGAACGGCACAGATTCCGCATTAGATTAGACGGTCCTGTAGTATGTGCGAAGCCAAGCGAGCGGAGAATCCCCCTGTAGACCCGTATTTAAGACACAAAGAGAGTAGTCCACTCAACATTACTACTAGTTATAATGAATGGCACACAGCTCTTACTTGTGATGGCGGTGATGAGGATGGTGATGGTGATGGTGATGGTGGCAGCAGCACTGTAGCGCGGCCTTGTACTCACGGACATTATCAATGATCAGTGGAGTGTGTTCATTTGGGACGAGCGATTCGATCAGCGCTTGCTTGCTATTCTTTCCGACGACGTGGACGCGTAGCTTACGGACTTGAGCGTCATCCTTGCTAGCGCCGACATCGTTTGCTGTGAGCAGCCACTTGGCGTAGCGATCCATCAGCCCGTCGGGTGTACATTGCACCAACGCCTCCACGAACGGCTCGTCGAAGCGGAACGCGAGTCGTCGACTGTGGACTTCCTCCCAATATCGATCGGTTTCTTCGCTCAAGGTGGCGTCTTCACGTGTCTTCATGCGCTTGACGCTCTCGAGATGCTTCTGGAAGACCTCGGCTGAGAGATTTTGCAAGAATAACCAAAACGTCTCGTGCAGGAATTCCTCGATGCGCAGCGCGATCTCACCTGTCGAGTGGGAAGCCGACTGCACCGAGACACTGAAGCCCAGAACGCCATGAGTTTCGCGAACCATACAGTACACTTCATAGCCAAGCTGTTGCTGGGTGCGAAGCTCGTGGAAAAGAGGCTCGGCCATGATCTGCTGTAGCAATTCGGCGTACGTGTAGTCTTCGAACGAGCCTCGTCCAATTTGGTAATACACCTCCACAACCGAGTTGGTCTCTTCATCATGTTCGCTTTCGTCGCGGAGTAACAATCCATTTGTTGTCAGTGGAAGTGCCGTCGTGTGTGGACGTTGAGGTGAAGTAGGAGAGAAACGCACTGTGTACGTGTCCACTTGGTCTTCCACGCTTCGCAACAGCGCAATGGCGTCGTCACGAGACACATTCCCGTGGATCAACGACCAAAGCGAGGCTTGGCATTGCCAAAGCACCTCATCCTTGAACTGACGCACGGCATCGGCCGACGTCTCACTGAGTACACGCATCTTGTCCTCGATGGAGAATGTCGTACGCTCAAGCAGCAGTAGACGCATGTATCGCGCTTTGACCGACGGCTTGAGATGGAGATTGCGGTACTCCTTAAGCATCTCGTCGCGAACAAGCGTGAACGTCGCGCCATCGATCTCTGTCTCTAATAGCGCTCGAATGACGCTGTGAATAAGCGTGGGTAACTTGTCGTTGAACCCACTAAATGTGAGTTCAATGTCGAGATCACGCACACTCATATCGAACGAGAGGTTGGCAAGATACGCTTGGTACTGGACGTGCTGCAAGGCCTCATAGACCAGACGGAGATAGATCTTGGCGTGCATGTAGTTACGAACACTGGTCGTGAGTGACGGGAGGCACAAGAGGAAGTTGGCATTCATCTTGGGGACACGAAACTTGATATCACGCTTGAACCAGAGCTTGCTCATCCCAGTGGTAAGCACCAGCTTCGGCTCAATATCCGGATCTAGGGACTCACAGCTGGGATCATCTTGGTCGGGTAGGGGCAAGATAGCGAAGGACTCGGGCATGAATGGATTCGGCTCGGGATACGACAAGGAAACGTCGGTTATTGGCTCTTTCCATTGCTCCAGCGTCTTCGCTGCGATGGCTGATCGCGAGTACTTGACACCGATCCATCGCTCGGATTGCCAGTCATCACCATCCGCGTCATCGGCGAACGCATGCGAAAGCAGTAGCACACGGGTGTTCTCAGGCGTCATCCATTCTAGCATCGACCGGGTCATTTGGGGGTCGAATTTGCCTTGGACAACGTCGTAGCGCAGCAAATCAGCGCGATCCACGCCATAACGGCGCTGCATGAGCTCGGACAAGCGCCGGCAAAGCGAGAGTGCGTATGGCTCATCATGAAACTGGAAATTCATCTCACTAGCAGCTCGGAGCTCGTTGAACATCCACGGACGGAGCTCTTCGGCACACAAATAGCGGATAACTTGGAAAATGAGAGCACCCACTTCTTCCCAGTGCGCCAAACCGAGCTTGGTGAGCGACACGTTGACTTCAAAGAGACAGCCAAAAGACCCGAACTCGTACGCGTCGGAATCAGAGATCCCCACGAAGACTTCTGTGGCCCACAATCGGTCTTTAAGGATCGTGCTCAGAGATGCCTTGCCTTCGTGGCCCATTGCATGCGAGAGGTATTCCCAGGGCTTCTGTCGATAGCAGGGCATGAGCGGGGGGAGTGGCCAGTACAAGTGCATGGCATGCGTCTTCCGCACCGGCAGGATACGGACAAGAGTCGGTTTCTGACCAGCCACTTGACCAAACGGCGGGGCGAAACGAGGAACCTCCGTGTCACCGACATCTCGCTTGGGCAATGCATCGAACGACTCTCGCACCCACGTCTCCAAGTCGTCCAGAGAGTCTTCACCGATCACACACAGCTTCATGCGATGCGCCGCGTAGTATTTGTGGAAGAAGGAGATCATAGTGTCACGAACGTTGATGCCTTGCTGTTCAGGAACGGTCTTGAGACTCTCCATGTTTCCCCAGCTGAACGAGTTGAACCGACTCGTGGGCGACGCCGTCTCGCACTGCACTTGCTGCAGTCGCACAAAGTCGTTCTGCATCGCGCGGTGGAACTCGGACTCGATCGCCAGCAGCTCGCGCTCCATCGCTTCCTCTTTGAAGTGTGGGGCGACGAAAAACTGCGCGAACATGTCGAGCGCCTGGCGAAGATGACGCGGCGCGACTTCGAATAAATACCGGGTACTCTCACATTCGGTCGTACCGTTGCTGTAGCCTCCATGAGTACTCAGAAAGGCTTCAAACTCGTTCTCATCGGGATACTTGGCGCTGCCCATGAAGAGCATGTGCTCGAGATAGTGCGCCAGGCCACGGAGGTTGTCTGGATCCGCCATACTACCGACGCCCACGGTCAGACACGCCGCCGCCAAGTGCGAGGAGCTCTTGTTGACACTGTCGCTGCCATCGTCGTCACTGGCGTCGTCGTCATCGTCGTCTGACTCGCTGTCCGTCTCGTAATCACCCACATGACTCGCTCGACGCTGCGGAGGATGCTGTTCCGGTTCTTCTTCTGGCTCGACCTCGTCGTCTTCACTTCGTCTAGTCGCGTCCACGTCACGATGGATCACCAGCGCTTCGAGGCCATTGGGCAGCGTGAAGACACGGTACTGCTTCTTGTCTCCAGGCGAGCGAAACGCGTCGAGCGACATGGAGCTCATGCCTTTCGAGGCGCGTTGTCGAGCGTACAGAGCGCACTGGAGAGTGAGTGGGCCCTTGATGCAAGCCACAGAGGGTGTGCTATGGATCAGATACTCGAAGTGCGTCACCGGACGCGCCCAGTCGTCACTGCGACCGTCACAAGACGAGGAAGTGGTGAGTCCATCATCCTCATCATGTGTTTCTCGTCGTCACGTCCCAATTCCCTGGAACGATCAGAAGTTTCCACCAATCAGCGATCGGAATCAACACCGGTAATAGTACCGGTTAACCCAGACCTTTGCTCCCTGCATATCCACATATACCTGCGATGAGGCATATTTTGGAAACCTGTGTTGTTGAATACTCAGACTCAGCGGCGATAAGATGGCTACACTTGGGCTGCAACAGCTCCGATTGCAATGCCGGCGACGTCGCCACCCAAGGGACTGCTTCATGCGCTTCTACAGGAGAGTAGAGACCGCGTGGCGCACGTGCGGGCGGGCCAGCCACTCACAGAGCTGCTAGAGAGTGGCCTTTGTGGTGCTGGAGGACCGGGTTTTCCAGCAATTCCAGTGCAAAGTTCGCTTGCAAAGCATCCTCATAAACACCACGCGACGAGGCTATCGAGCGAGCAAACAAAGAAACAACCTCTTCCACTGACGTCCTATGCTCAGTATGATGACTATATGGGTGCAAAGCCAACAGATCATCCAATTGCACACCTCAATACGCGCCGACGCGGTGTTACGCTGCGCTCCAAGCAGCTCAAGAAGCTCCTATCGACATCAGACATCGACCTAGACGCAGCTGCAGACGCTCGAGCGTCGGGCAAAGCCAACCTCACGCGTGCATTTGCGGCGTTGCGCTCACATCACGCTTTTTTTAACATCAAAGAGCTACCGCCTGTTGAGGAGACCTACCAGGACATCAAGAATCCGCACATGGCATTTCTCGAATTCAAGAAAGACGCCCTGCCACCCGTCGCTAGCACTCCGCGCGCACGGTACGTCTGCTCGACAACGGTCTGGCTGGCTGTTGCTCAACCAGTGAGTACTGTATGACAGGCACGTGAAGATTACCGAGCTAAACGCGCCAACGCATCAACCACTGCGTTTTGGCGACCAGATTTGCTTGATCTCCATGGCCTCGGACCTCCCTCTCGCCATTGGACGTGACGGACGAACCCTTGCTGTGGCCAACGCTGTGGTAGGGCAGCATGTAATCTTCACCATTGTAAGGATTCATTTGGATCGTGCCAGGAACCGCACACTGAGATCGTGTTTTGTGCTTTGTGTAGACCGACTTTCGGCATCCAACGCGCCACGACGACATCCTCGTAGGCGAAGACTTTTGGCTCAGAGTTGATGAGACGCAGCTGAACTTGCCTCCGCCTGACGAAGTAATGGCTTTGGTCGCAGATACGTCGTATTTCCTTGGCTGTCCTGGGTATTTCGAGGCCGCGAGCCCCTCTCGACACCGTCGCCAAGTGGTCTCAAGTGCATCAGCTGCCGCGAAATACTCACACGTCACCAACGAGGACGAACAGGATGCTCATGATCGACGGACGTTCAAGCTCGTAACGATGAAGGCGATGAGACCGTCAAAGGAGGTGTATGGAGATGACGCTGCCACACGCGAGTATACCCTCGAGTCGAATCCCAGCGTCGTTCTATTGGCCAAATGGCGCTTCGTAATGGCAAAAGTGCCGTCACAGAAGTCGGAAAACACGCGACTCGTGCTGAATTGCGCATCTGTAAGTCTCCAACTGAGCACTTTCACCCTCGAATATGATGGAGAGGTCAAACGCGGAGTATTACGAGAAAATGGAGAGGACGAGCGACGACTGCATCTACCAGCAGCGCAATGGCAAGTCCGTCTCGTCAGACGCCCTGAGTACGAGACGGAAGACCCCGGATCACTCAGAAGAGATGGGTCGCCCGCGACACGCGTAGAGCAGCAACGAATGGACGAAAAAGCGTCACTCGAGTGGATTGCACGCCATCACGAACAACTCGCAGAGCGTGCGCGTCGACGAAAGGAGAACCAGGTGTTGGTAAAGCAGGCACGGCATGAGTACGACCGCGTCGTCGAGCAGAGCGACGCACAACTCGTTCAGATCCAGCGCGCCAAGGCTGAGCATTACACAGAGTACTGTCAAAACCGCTCCATACATGGCCAGAGTCACCATCAGCACAAGAAAATATCGTCACGCCTCACAAAGAACACAGAAATCACGCTCTTACCGCGTCTATGAAAGGTCTATTCCGTGGAGGTCGTCGTCTGCCGCTGCTGCTCCTTTTTCCGCTTGAGCTTGTCCTTCTTGCGGCGCTTACGTGCCTCTTTCTGCGCGTCGGAGAGCTGTTTTCGCTTGGTACCGACCGCTTCCGTGGACTCGTCGTCTTCCTCGGCTTCTTCCTCAGCGTCTTCTGTCTCATCCGCAACCTCCTCTCCGTCGGCACGGTCGGTTCGCTCAAAGTATGCAACAAAGAAGCCGTTGGTCGAGTCTTCGTGGCCATCGGCACGTACCAACGACTGAGCTTGCTCCTCATTGAGCCGTGGGATCACCATTCCGCGTCGGTGCCAGGTCGGCAGACATTTGAGAAGCACAAACGGGCGCTTGGCTGAGCGGTTTTGCTTGGACTGGAGTGCGTTCACTACCACTTCTTCGTTTTCCTTCTGGAAGATTGAGCATGTCGAGTACGCGACACGCTCCACTTGAGGGAACGAGAAGGCCTTGAGGAGCGCTTCGAGCTGGAAGTCTGCCAGTGACTGCAAGCGCGACGCCACGTCTTCTTCGTACTCGTTCTCCGCCGTGTCGAGTTGATCTTGGGAACTCGCAATGTCCAGCAAGTGGTCCAGACGGTTGGTCATACCCGAGCCGGAGCATGACGGATCGAGAAGGATGCTGCGGACATTGGCGTACTTGGGGTCGTCCACCTTGACGTCGAGGAAGCTCTGACAGCATGGCTCGACCACTTCGTCGGCACCTGCGAGCTTCATACGGCGCTTGAGTAGATCCAGACGCTTGGCCGAGCGATCGAACGCGAACACGCGGCAGCCTTCGTAGATCTCTGGCTTCTGGCGGATGAGCATTGCCGCGTGACTTGTCTTGTTTCCTGGTGCGGCACACGCATCAATGACGTCACCCGCTCGTCCAGGCTTGTCCGAGCGCTCACCATGCAGCACGAACGCAGAGAAACAACTGGCTTTGTCCTGCAAGATCAGCTTGCCGCTCTTGACCAGCTCGTGCTCGTGCAGCTCCGTTCCAGGCGGGAGAACGAGCAGATCACGAAGATGCTCGTCTTGTTTCGCCGAGTATTCCTTGATAAATGCCTCGGTTTCTTCACGCGTGATCAAAAGCGTGTTCACACGCACGTAGCGCGGCAACGCCAACTCGAGTCGGCGGTTCTCTTTCGGCAACAAGGCCTCGTTCGTCGACACTTTGGCCTTGATCTTCATGCGCACGAGCGCCGTCTTGAATGCATTCGCATGCTGCACGAGCTCCTTCTTCAAGTGGCCGCCGCCCTGGATCTTCTGCCGACCAAAGAGCAAGTCATACAATGAAACAAGCAGCAGCGCACGCTGCGTGTCCTTGAGCTTTTTCTGCAGTTTGAACTGCGGCACGGCCGTCAAGAGCTCCTGCAGCAACGGCTTGTACCGCAGCGTCTCGCAGACCAACGCGAAGGAGCTGCGCTTGTGCTGCACGTTCTCCGCATACGCGAGACTCTTGAGACCGCCCTGTCGTCGCTCGAGCTTCTGCAGCAGCTCGGCCGCTTCCTTATACAGCTCGCTCATGGCGTCTTCTTGGCCATTGACCCCAGGAGCGCGATCGTCAAGAATAGTACCTCCCTCCCCAGGGGTACTATTTCACAATCGACAGTACCATCTCTGAAAGAGTTATTTGTGCCTCCCCCGGGGGGATTATTCTCGCACCGGCCGGATGCTGGTCATCGAGCCAGTACACTGAGGAGCTCTGCTCCGATGGGGTGCGTGCGATGGAAAGGCGTGCGTGGCCATTCTTCAAGACGCGGACCACAGGGGACGCGTACACTGGATAGAGCATGTCCCGCGTGATCAAGGTGCTCGCGACGGCGCTGCTGGCGCTCGGCGGGCTCTCGGTGAGCGCGCAGAACACGACGACGACGACCTCGACCTCGACCACGGAGGCGACCAGTGGGGTGATCGTCGTGCGCGGGAACAAGCTATTCAATGCCAAGACGGGCGAGCGCTTCATTCTCAAGGGCGTACGTACACAAGCGGTGGGTTTTCAGTTAGAGATATGGATGCTCACGCGGACGTTCTTTGTGTGTGTTAACAGATGACATACGAGTACGCGGTCCACGATGACAATTACGAAAAGTACTCCAAGGCCATCATCGACAAGCACTTGGCGGACGTCAACTTGAACACGCTACGACTTTACGACATTAATCCCGACTTGTCCTACGAAAAGTTCATGACAGACATGGCCAAGCGCGGCGTCTACGTCGTTGTCGGTGGCACGCCGGACAACAACGACTACTACACCAAGTACCGCTACGCGACGCTCAAGAAAGGCACGGGCCCAGACGAGGGCGAGACGTGCTACTCGCCAGTGCTCCTCGAGTTCGGCAAGAAGGTGGCCAAGAACTTTGCCAAGTATGACAACACGCTCGCCATTTTGGTCGGGAACGAAGTCATGCAGAAGGACCTCACCGCGGGTGCGTGTGTGAAGCAGTACGTCGCGGATCTCAAGACGTGGATGCGCGCCAACATCAAGCAGATGCGTCTCATCCCACTGGCGTACGCTGCGGCGGACAGTGCGTACGGCGGTCACATCGCCAGCGCGGAAGAGTACCACACGCTCAAGATCCAGGGCCTGCTCTGCGGTGACAAGATGGAAGATGGCACGATGACCCGCAGTATCGACATCTACCTCATCAACGAGTACCGTTGGTGCCCAGATGCCTCGTTCGCGGTGTACCAGCAGTTCCAGAACATGGCGCAGGGTCTGCCGATCGTCATTGGCTTTGGCGAGTACGGCTGCAAGCTCCGTACGGACGAGCCGCGTCTGTGGCAGATGGTGCCGTACCTGTACGACGAGCCAGCCAAGACAGAGGGGTTCTCGGACCTCTGGTCCGGTGGCCTGGCGTACTCTTTCGGTGAGGCCAAGCTGCCAAAAGGTTCGCTCTTCCCAATGTTCTCGGGCGGATCGATGGATCCTCTCAAGGAGCCAAGTTCGGTGCCATCGCCTGACTTTGATAACCTCAAGAAGCTCTTCACCGAACACGCCATCTTCTCGCAGAAGGCGGAGTGGAAGGACGATGCCAAGTGCAAGTGGACGCCGGAGGTGAAGACGACTGTCAGCCCAACCAACGTACGTGCGACCAAGAGCGGCTGGTTCGTGGCCAACTGTGACGCCGACGTGCTCAAGGTGATTCCAACGGACACGTGGATCACCAAGTCTCGTCAGGGTGTCGACTGTGACGCTGGTACGGACTGTGACGTGCCAATGAAGGAGTCGGTCGGTACGACGGAGGAGGACATCTGCGGTGAAGACTTTATCGCCAAGGTCAAGCCAGCGGAAGCTGGTGGCGGTTCGTGTAAGAAGGATGACGACTGCACGGGCCACGGCAAGTGCGTCGAGGCGGACTCGATCAAGCAGTGCAAGTGCGATGAGTGCTACAGCGGCACCAACTGTGGTCTGAAGAAGACCGACGACGCGTGTGCTCCGGCAGACGACGTGTCGCCAAGTCCATCGAGTGCAGTGGTGAGCAAGCTCAGTGTCGCTATCGCGGGTACGGCCGTGGCGCTGTCCCTCTTCTCGCTCTAGAGCGTTGTCCAATGTAGACAATCCGATCAAGCAGTAAGAATGCCTTGAAATAAATATCAGTGGAGCGATTTCTAAGCTATGATGTGACATTGGCCGTAAGCCAGGGCTTGGACAGCGTCCGGAACGACGCGGCCATTGACTCCTGGGGTCAATTGATTGCCCTGTAGCTCTCTGGACACCATAACCACGCACTGAGAACGAGTGACAGTTATGATAACGGGAGGAATGTGCTACGTACAGGTATTCGAGCTGTATCAACGAGCTCAACGTGGCAGGGACGAGACCTGTGAGGAAATTGCGATCGAGACGCAGCACTCGGAGTCCTACGAGTCGCGACATGGTCGACGGAACCGACCCACTCAGGTAGTTTGAGCTCAAGTCACTACCGAAACACAATACGAGATAAGCCAGCACTGCTCGATGGGTCATATCCATGCGACGTACAGCTCCTGGAGGTGATCGAGCGCATCACGCGAGAATTCGACAGGCAAATAGCCCACCAGGTTGTTATTGGGCAGACGAATGGAGAGGATATGACCTTCTTCATCACACGTGATCCCGTACCACTGTAGCATTCCACATAGCCACTGGATGAGCACTCTGGACGCTCATGCAACACACGGAGAAAGCCGCCCACCTGCTGGAAACATGGGTCGCTTCGCTCGTTCTGGATGTCCCAGCCGGTCTTCCAATTGGCTCCTTCGGTGGCCCAGAAGAGGATCTTGAGCGCGCCGCGTGCGCTTATCCTGGTCATGGTCAGCTCAAGACTCTCCTCGGCCTTTAAACCTCCACAGAGCGCCGTCCACGCGGTCAGAAAGCGCCATAAACCCCATCGAAGCGTCATCTCCTTTCAAAAAGTGTAGCTATGCTGGTTACTTGTTATATCCCATAACCGTTCGTAACGGAATAGTAGATACCTGTTAAAGTTTATAACTGCCGCCGACCAGTGCGGGACTCTGCAAGATGCTGGTGGAAAAACCGGAGGAAGTGCGGCATGAGAACGCCGCGGGCAACGGTACGCTTGCAGTGGACTGCGTGTGGAATAGCGTAGCGGATAGACCGCGTTCGGTTGTCTAACTCTGGATCTTTCTGGCGTCAGCCTCGGCGATTTATGGCGTCGACGCGCATCCGAGTCATGAGCTCTTCGCCACTGCAGGCGGCGGTACGACGGTTTTATTCGCGACTAGCAACGGCAAAATAACTAATTACTGTGGTACATGTGCTTTCCCTAGATGGATCCGTCAAGATCTGGTCTCTCATGCCACAGCAAGACGGTATTGCCACGTTTGAGCTCCTTGCGACCCTGTCGTATCACGAGCAGGCCGTGAATTGCGTGCGTTGGGCGGCTCATGGACGGTATTTGGCCTCTGGGTCGGACGACCAGTTCGTGTTGCTGTATGAATTGCAGCCAGGGGCACCGCCACCCGTGCCGTTTGGCTCCAACGCCAAGCCGAATAAGCAGAACTGGGTTCGATGCTCGACACTGAAGCGCCACACAATGGGTAGGACAGCATTCCTGATACGAGGATGAGCTCGATATCTAACACTTTTCCTGTATTATAGATGTTCAGGATGTGGCGTGGTCTCCAGACGATCGTCTCCTTGCGACATGCAGTATCGACAACTCGATTTGCATCTGGGATGTGGACACGTCAAACATCACGCCTGTGATGAGCCAGCCACTACATACTCTGTCTGGTCATAACGGATGGGTCAAAGGGGTTGCATGGGACCCTGTTGGAAAGGTACGTATCGAAGTTACGTTGGAGGAGGCTCATGTACTGACGCTCTCCGCACTATGTAGTATTTGTCAAGTGCTGGGGAGGACAAAACAGTTCGAGTGTGGCGGGTTGACACATGGAAAGAAGCTCAAGTGATCTCAGAACCGTTCGAGTCATGTGCAAGTACATCGCACTTTCGTCGCCTTTCGTGGTCGCCTGATGGGTCGATGCTTTGTGCCACCCATGCTTTCAAGTCCAAGAGAAACATCGCTGCACTCCTTGATCGCAGTTCATGGTCCGACGAAGTCAAGTTCGTGGGGCATCAAGGCGTCGTCACATGCGCACGCTTCAATCCAAAGCTGATCGGTAAGCCGACACTGGGTTCTTGATCATCTTAAAAGGAAACTGACGTGAACGATTATGTAGTGCAAGAGTCCGTCTCTGACAAAGAGTTCGCCTGTTGCGCAATTGGTGGTGACGATGCTACTGTAAGCATTTGGCTGGCGCACCTGGCGCGACCTCTTGCAGTCGTCAAGGACTGTTTCGATGCACCGGTCACGGATCTTTCGTGGTCTGTACAATCGTCAGTACTCTTGGCAAGCTCCCTCGATGGCTCGATCTGCTGCTTTCAGTTCACCACCGAAGAATTCGGATCACCAATTACGGATCTTCAGCAGAGCAAGTTACTGCAAAGCAAGGTACAGTAATACCCCTTACTGCAGTAGTAGCGTCGACTGATTTATGGTATTTGGGTAGTACGGTTCTCGCGCGGGTGTGACGCTAGCTTCGACCTTTGTCGAAAATCCTCTACAACTCCAGCTCGAAGAAAAGTCTGCGCCACGTCGAGCAGCTCCACCACTTGCGCAGCCGACGGTGGCCACAACCAACATGTTGGTTCCAAAGAAGAAGGCGAAGCAGACGGTTAACATCCTTCAGCCTGCAAAAAAGGGTGACAAGAAGCGCATCGCACCAGTTCTACTGGGTGACGAAAGCACCTCGGCGACAGCTTCGGCACAACTCAATGCTGCGTCCACGGCCAACAAGATCCAAAATATTCTCGGTCCGACATTGCCCACGTTGACTGATACTGCGCTACTTGACGAACGCATGGCTGGTAAGCCAACGTCTCCGGTTGTTGCCTCAGCTGATGGCAAGACCAATATGGCCATGTCATCGGTCCAGCGTCCTGAGGTCAAGCGACCACGTGAAATGTCGTTGAAGCGAAAGCGAGAAGGTGAACGTGTCCAATCCACTGCGGCAACCAATGGGGCAGCTATCGTAGCCAAGGCAAGAGAAGTCGCCCCAAGAGCCCCCAAGGTGCTGTCACAAAGGTACGAGAAGCCTCATAATCTCGTCCTGCTTCGCATCTAACCCGTTTTGTCATTGTAGCAATGGGGCGGACAGTGGCGAAGTGGTGCCGTTGCTACCTGAGTTCCCAATGCGACTTTCATTCAATGTGGACATTGACGTCGCCTCTGCAGCGCCAACATCCACTACATCGGCACCAGCTGCTCGCGCTTTGGTTGACGTCACTGCTCACAACTTGAAAACATCGAACGAAGGAGAGCTAATTGGTACGTTGATTGATTGCGCTGTAACAAATGGAAATTCATCTCACGTATGTGGCAGAGCTAGGACCAGTGTACTCTACAGTCAAGTGCTCCGAGAGCGGAAACATCAAGTGGATCGATCGAGTTCCAGGACGTGTTGTTAGTGTCACGGGCAATGCCAAATTCTTTGCCATTGCGACCTCCACTGGTGATCTCTACGTAGTGAGCGAAGCTGGTCGCCGTTTGTTTCCATGTATCGGTGCGTTCTCGTTTCTCCTTGGTCGTTGTTTTCACAGAATGCTGACCACATAATTGTCTGCAGCCCTGGGCAATCCCGTGTCATCAATGGAGTGTAGTCCATACCAGTCACCCTATCTGATGGTGATTCTCGTGAACGGAGCAATTAAGATCTGGGATATCTCGTCAAGAAAGCTCGCACTGAACGACTCGATCGAACCGCTGACGACGGTACACTATCATCATTCTATCGCGATTCCGATGCTTGACGACTGATGCGTTATTTTGTATTCTGTGCAGTCATCCTATTCTTCGAGCCATCGTTTGACGCTTTTGCGAAGCAATGTCACCCCTACTGGCCATCCTGTGGTGACTTTTGCCATGTCGAACCCTGAGAGTAAGGGTGCCTCTAGCCTGCAATCGTTCACTTTCGACCCAGACATGCTGTCATGGTACGGTCACACACCTCTCATCACAGCCTTAGGGGGTGTTGCTTACCACGTCTTCTTTATAGGATGCGTGTTGCGGACGACAGCTTCGTATACTCGGACTTTCACTCATCCCTTGCGACGGACGCCGTGCTCGCCCGTGATATTCCGGTTCGTTTGTGGTCTTCAATATTGGTTAGGTACTCGTGATAACAAGCGTCTGTCCTCATAGGTGGGCCCATTGCGCCGACTTCAAAACGCCTCTGGCTACAGTCGGAACCAGCGCGGCATTGCCTCGGCGATGCTCAAAGAAATGGCGGATCCACTCACGCAGCGTAACGTCACGCGGTCGCATCTCGAGCATCAGATGGCCACTGCGATCGTGCTCCAGAGTTCTCGCGAGTATCTCTACTGGTGCGTCTCTCACGAGTGGTGCCTAGAATGCGTCAACTGATACTTGCTGGATAGGCTTCAAGCATACGTCCGATTCCTCACAGCCGACGAGGATGTGGCGCGTCTAGATGACCTCAGCGCGGAGCTATTGGGTCCCTTCCATGCGTACGTCATGTAAACGACTGGGTATCATCCAGCGCTTGACTCATCCTCATTGTATGTAGCCAACCTAGTGAGCTCCAGTCAAGTGGAACACAATCCTGGCTGCCACAGATCCTGGTACGTGCTTATCATCCGTCGTACATTGGAACTATCTCGACTGACGAGCTGTTTCTCTCGCTTTATAGGACTTATCCAAGCGAAACTTGCTCCGCACTCACGTTCTCCCGACCATGGCGACCAACCGTTCACTCCAGCGAGTCGTGGCCAAGTTCCAGCTCATGCTAGACGACATGGAGACGCGCGATCGCGAGGCAAAGGACCCACCGAGCCAAGAGTCCACCACCCAGGCGCATGTAACCACGACCTAGTCATAAAGCCGATAGTCCAGTGGTGTGTATCAAAACATGGTAGATCTGTCCATCCGTTTTGTTGTGTGCGTGTAGTTGGGTGTGTTGAAGTGACGAAACCGAGGGGGACCATCACTCTGCAACATTCCGTGCGGATAGATTAGACTCAAAGGGAAACGAGCGGCATGAGGTGAGGACGACGCGCTAGATGGAGACGACGGAGAGGACTCACGCGCGCTGTGTGGATTTATGTGGCTAGTGAGATTGTTGTGTACACGACTATCGCCGTCGTGTACGCGCCTGTAGAGGTGGAGAGCGCCGATGAGGACGAGCAGCTTTTGGCCTGGCAACCAGTTGCGGACGGCGCGTGGACGCAACTGCATCTCTTTCTTGAGATTGAACGCGACGAAAGCGAAGACGCGGTGTATCCACAGCTGTTGAGGAACCTCCGATTGGTTGCCTGGGTCCTCGAGACGGGCAAAGTGATCGTGAATGATGTCTTGAGCACCGACTGCGTGTGGCAACCAGTGGATGAAGTGTTGTGGGAATTTCAGAATGGAGAAGGCCAGTGCTATGGGTTTCTGTTCCGAACGATGGATCAAGCACTCGAATGTGCTCATGTGATCGGCAAGATACTCTCCAACGTCGACGGTAAGGTGTTCAGGGATTGGTGGTACATATCAATAACTCATATAACCGTGGCGAGGGTAGAGATTCGCAGACTAGTGATGAAGATGTTCCAGACACGATCAACCACCCAGGACGCAAGTACATGTCGTTGCCATCACCCTTATTGGATTCCTGACGAAATTATGTTCTTCTAGTTCTTGAAGCTCCTATATGATGTCGGATTCTTTCGACTGGACTTGAGCCGGCGGTCTGTTCTGATCGAAGTAAGTTGTATCGTTGGTTAGTTTCACGTGGTGCAGTACTCTGACGTGACTGTAGTCTGCCCATGCTGCTGTGGCCTCGCTACAGTCAGACTTGGCGTGGAGACATCCTCGCCTTCCTTTACCACCAGTTTATCCAAAAGAAGATATTTGCTTATGTCGTAGTGGGAGCTCATCGAGTGTGGAAAGTCGAGGAAGCCTACAACCTGCGCCCGCCGCCCCTGAAGATCTGCCAGTCGAAGCGGGGATTATAATGCAGTCAACAGCGAAGAGATCATCTAACCATCATCTCCTAGCAAAGTTCTCTGAAGTCCAGATTGCAGCACTGGTGGCAACCCAAGGCGTTCAAAATGAGACGTACTCTGATTCAGATTCGGATGGTGCCTCATCTGATTGTGAAACAAACAAAGAAGATTCACAAACTGGTAAGTGATTCTCGGTATTGTATCTGATAGAATGGGAAGTGTAATAACACACTATCAGCCGATGGAGCATCGCGCGACACTACTCGGGATCCGGAAACAGTCCGAATAGACACATATGAAGTACCAACTCCAGACATGACCAGTATTACCGCTGGGGAGTTCCATGGTGATGCGAACGCCGTGGCCGAGCAAGCCGATACCACGAAGGATCCCTCAGTAGATGATATGGCCATCGCGTCGACAGACTGTATCAGCATGCCATACAAGTCCCGACAAGAGCTTCATGTCACATACAACGCTGAATACGCCCGATTCGAAGGATTGCCTTGGGCGTGGCGTCGCCTAAACCATCAGTTTGGTTTACCTTTGGAAGCTGTTCCAAAGCGCAACGTGGAGGGGTACAGTTCGAAAATCCCGGCAGTATTGCACATGATGAAGGAATGCTTGGTAGCCAACAATGGTATCACAACTGAAGGCATTTTTCGTTTGGCACCAGACAAGGGCGCCTGCGCAATAGTCAAACAGTCGATCAATGAAGGGAAGTTTAGCGGCTGCTCAGATGTTCATATCATGTCAAGCTTGATCAAGGTTCGTTGTGTCCGCATCACACTTGTTTGTTGCCCTCACCTTTTAACTCGTGAGTTTCTCAGGTCTGGTTTCGTGAGCTGCCCCAAAGTCTCTTCAACACGATTCCAGAGAAACACATCTATAGTATATGTGAGCTCAAGGTATGTTCAGCCAAAATGTCATATTGAATGCAATTGTTGTGCTGAAGCGTGTGTTTAGAAGCCTGAAGATGTAGTCCTGGCTCTACAAGTGTTCCCTCTTCCGTATCGAGATTTGCTCTACTGGCTACTCGATCTCATGGCTGAAGTTGTCGCACACCAGGAGCTCAACAAAATGACTGCGCGGAATATGGGTAAGGCGTGTAATTCTTGTTTCCTGTTGACAGATTGCTTCTAACTCGTAGCTATCTTCACTGCTTTAATTTAGCGATTGTTATCTCGCCCAACTTATTCAGCATCGACAGCGACAATCCGATGTATGCTCTGACCATGTCACAGAAGGTCGCAGAGTTCACGTTTGCGTTGTTGAACGCACGAATGAAATGTGGGAAGCAGGAATGAGGAACATGAAGTATTATACAAATTGAGCCGTAATAACTTAGTGACTCGTCAGCTTCTCCACAGGTGCTACGTATGCTACAAATCTGTGTTATACCAAACACCCGTAGTCAGGAGAGATGTGAAGGAAGACATCGTCATCACCAGCGTCGTTTGGGTTGTCGGTACTGCTGCTTGGTGCGAGAGCTGGCCATGAAGGCAGGTCACTATCATCCTCTTCTCGGCCATCACGTGGAGCAGAACATCGGATAGCTGCCATCGTAGGCGATCGAATAAAAGGGAAGAAATCGTTGGCTGCTGCTTCTTCAACAAGACTACTACTGGAAGTGTGGTCATCACTTCCAAAATCCTCCATAGTCAAGGTGAAGTCGCTTTTGAAGTCCTGGAAGAACGGATCGTACGAGTCGAAAGCAGCAAGACCATGGTTCCCACTGGATGCGAATCGAACCGAGACACTAGGAAGATCTCCACCATGAAAAAAACCAGCCCGAGGGGGGTCTGATCCATCCGAAGCGAGGAAGTATGGGTGGGAGTGCTGCGGGGTGGTGATGATTCCAGACGGAAGAGTGAAGTCGCGTTTAATAGCAGTGGGGGACTGACTGCCGTTCGCAAGCTGCTTCTTAAGGCGTTTGCTGCGGAAGGACGTGATCTTGAAGTTGGAAAAGGTCGTGGTACTATCAACGCGCGGGCTCTGGTTCGATGTGCACGATACGTCGTCGTCGTCACCATCTCCATCCTCGGCCGAGTCGTGCTCGTTATCATCCACGTCATCGAAAGCACCAGGTGGCAGACATCCGCTGGGATCGATTCCGTACGTCTCCGGTGATAAAAGTTTGTCCAACTGGCCCTGAAAGACATGGAGCTGGTGATGCTGCTTGTCATTCAGGATTCCCTGTTCGCGGCACTTGCCTAGCTCCTGGAGTGAGCGCTTGAGGCTGCGCACCTTGCGGTATGGCCAGTGACGGATTCCAATGGCCCGGCAGCGTTTCTTGAATGCTGTGGCGCGAACGCCAAACTTCTCTGCGGCAACTTTCAGAGGCAAGTGAAAGTGGTGGCTCAAGGCTTCAAAGTTGCAAGCGATCGGGAAGCCAAGACTTGAGCCGGAATGCATGCTCATCATTGCCCGACGGCCCGATGGTGGTGTCAGGAGAGACACTGCCGCCAATCGCGCATGAGGCATTGGAGACTGGAAGTCCATCTTCGATGAGAAATTGGTGGTAGCTGTTGGTGTCGCAATCGTGAAGTCCTCATCTGCCGTCATCATGGTAGCCATCGGCTTTTCCTCGGTGGCAATTTCGTCAAGTGACTTGACGGATCCTTTTGGCGTGGACGAGGCTGTTGTGGAAGACGCCATGGCAGCTTGGATCCGACAGTGAAAATGGAACGATTGTGCGCAGATTGTAGTGGGTCACCACCTGTATGTCGTGCAATGGATCCCAGTGCTAGCTGTCGTATGGCTCGTGTGAGGATATCCGTTGCAGAGTGGAGATGGTGGTACCGGAGAAAACGTAGAAGGAGCTGTCCTGCCGGTTGGTTTGAGACTGGGCTGGTTTCGGGCTCGGCCTGCTTTCCAGAGTGACAGCAGCTGGATCGCGCTCTCGGCTGTTGCTCTCAAGCACGTTTCTGTGTCAGGGCTCGTATCCTCTGGTGGCTTCCATAGAAAAACGGCTGCCACCTCCAGCAGGCGTATCTTTCCTTCTGCCCTTTCGTGCGCATTCCCGACTTCAAGACCAGGTGTATGAATGGAAAAAATCAGGGTGTTTTCATCAACGCACTGTTTTCAACGGTGTAACGGACAAGCAACAACCCAGAGAGAAACGGTATGCCAACCGGTTCACGTTCAAGCTGCTGCTTCCAGAGCGTCCCACATGCGCTGGGAACCAACGAGGTCCTCTGCGTAGTCAAGCGTGTCTGCGTTCCACATGCCAACACCACGAAGACCGAGCTCCTTGACTAGCCGATACTTGGCTCGCAGACTCTCTTCATCGTCGTACCAAAGCTGGATCACGGTATCAGGATTGGCGTCATGATAGACAAGATACGGCGAGCTTGTGAGCGCATCCCATCGTCTTGAGGAGTTTCCATGCGTTCGCACGAGTCTCTGAATGTCACCATAGTTGATCTGCTTGCCAGCTGCATCGCTGCAAGGAGCACCGAAGAATGGTTCAGCCCTAATCGTGCAGATATCGTTGTCTGGTGTATAGCTGTCACATGCGTATTGATACCCGTACCACGGGATACCCAGTACGAGCTTGCTTGGTGCGATGCCGAAGCCCTTGATAAACTCCTCAAGGCCCTGGCGGACCAGCGGAAGAGGTGAGTTGGCAGCAGCGATGCACTGATAGTAAATCTGGCTGCGCATGTCGTACTATAGGTGGAGAACGAGACAAGTTACCTGGGCATTGCTCCGGGAAGAAAAGAATAGAGCAAATCTTACCGACATGACGAAGAGGAAGTCGACAACATCTGCGATGGCCTGCCACTCATAATAACGCCCGTCTACTCCACGCGGGGCCCAAGAGACGTCGAACGTGATCTGTACGTTGGATCGGATTAATCAGTCTCATGTGAATCATCAATTCATCCATCAAACAGTGCCGTACCTGAGCGTGACGAGTCAACGGGTGTCGATTGAGCTCTGTCCGCAGCTCGCGTACGAGCTGGGTCTGACATCGCGCCGTATTGCCATACATCGGCTTCTCCGTGTCAATGTTCACGCCATCCGCATAGTTGCTCGCAATCATCTCGTAGGTATCCTGCAGACAGATGACCCGTTTGGCAACGCGACATTGGCGCTAGCTTCACTCGTCATACCTGAATCCATTGTCGACGGGCACCAGCGTCACACAACTTGTCCGTGTCGTCAAAGTTGTGCTTCACCACGATCTTGACGCCCTTGCTGTGGGCATGGCACATGAGCTCCTTGTCCACGTTCCACGCCACCGTCGTCACCTACTCGTTGCATTCGTCACTCCTTTATAGGAAACCAGTCGTCGTCATCAACGTCCCTACCTTTTCCCAGTCGTAGTGCTTCCATCGATCGTCCGTCTCGACCGAAAACGCAAAGATCTCGGGCTTCTTGGTCTCGTTACCACGAGGTCCCAAGGCCACGGGCAGACACCACGACGGCGACGCACATGGACAGCTCTCCAGATACCCCTTTGCAGACTCCGCAGACGACGGGAACGCCCTCATATCCATCGGATCAAACACGCGATGGCCATCGACGCTCGTCAGCAGCACCAGCAGAGCCGCAGAGATCCGCATCCTCCTCATGTTGACGCGCAGGAACTTCAAGTCAATCAGGTGAGCTCTTCATTCCCTTAGAGCCCTCTATTCGCTCCACCAGAGTAGCTTCTTCCATGATCTCTTTTCGACCAATGATGCGACGGAAGAGCTCATCGCGTCTCTTCATGGAAGAGCTCAGTCTCCGATATTAAAGAAGATGGCGCGTACGACCAGCGGCGTGATGATGAGTCTGGGGACTGTCAATATGTGGGGCTTCTCGCCCTCCTTTGACATGCAGGACGGTGTTGCGTCACCTCATAAGGAAGACACGCCGTTGAATCTCTTGCTCATCGGACCAGGCGACATCCGCCACGTACTCCACACCATTGCGCATCGACGTCGATGGGGCAAACAGCTTCGACCCATCAACATCTACGTGTACGAGCGATCAGTGGAGACGCTGGCGCGTCATATGCTGCTAATGCAGATTGCACAGGACTGGGAATTGCCCTTGCGACAACGCGTGAGCACGTTTCTCGAAGTCTTTGGCAACACCCTCGTTCAGGAGCGGACAAGCGCCTACCTCGAGGAGAAAGCCAAGGCACTGATCGATTCTGTGCACTATGAGCGAGGGTGGCTGGCAAACCAGTTTGATCTCTCGCATCTCAAGATGAAGACGCGAGACGAACTCGTGGATAACTTTCACAGTTGGTTCCAAAAGGTCCGCTTCGACGGTACGTGTAAAGAGCTTGTCACTCAGGTTTGTCTAGGAACTGACGCGCTGTGAGCAGTCGTCAAGCTTCGTGATCACCGTCTTCGCCACTATTACGAAGTGCGCTACGACTACCGGAACAACCTCATCGATTGGGATTACACGGTAGGTGACTTTGGATGTGTGTGCTCCTTCGTCTGATCGGAGAAGCTGACGCCAGGCATTGTAGATGACCCTGAAGAAGATCGAGAACGCAAGTGTCATCCACATTAGGCAATACCGCGAGTGGCGCAATTCGGGCATTGCCTTTGAGTTTGGTGACCAGAGCTACACGGAGCCAAACCGATCCATGGCGGCATTCACGGAAGCTCACAAGAAGAACCATGGATCAGTCCTGTGCCGTGGACTCTGGGCAGATATCATCGTGAGTCCATACATCTCCTTTGGTGTCGACTGTGAAACGTCGAACAAGTTTGCGGAGCAGCTCTTCGAGATTCATAACAAAGGCACAGGTGTCGAGCAGAATCGACATGTACGGTGGATTATTGCAAGGCCTCTTCTTGAAAGACTCACGCGTTGTCTTGGTGTGTAGAACACAACCCAAGTGGCGGTGTACAACCTGTTGTCATATCTGCACGAGATCGAGACTGGTGATGTCTACAAGATGAAGAAAGCACACGACGTATACAGCGGCATTGGCGAGGCTGCGACCTCTGTCAGTAATCAAGACGACGAGAAAGCGCTCCCCAAGATCGAAGAGATCGATGAGGAAGAGGAAACTACTGGAACCTCCAAGAACAGGTCAGTTGGAGTCCGCGGCGTTGACTCAGCTAGTGCGATGACTTACTGTGGCTGTAGCGATCGAGTGGCCGATGCTGAGGCTCGTGAGCGCGCAAAGACGATTGTCGAGTCACTGGAAGGAGTCAAGGTAAGCCTTTGTAATGGGTCATGCCTCCAATATTTGCGACTCATGTCGTCGGTAGATCATCCCATTGACTGGGAAATTGGAAGATTTGTACTCGAAGAAGCGCTACCATCACCAGTTCGACCACGTCTTTCTCTCATCACAGCACTGCCACACGCTACAGAGTGCCCCAGATAGCAAAGAGGCTCCGACTTTCAGCAATCTTCTTTCAGATGACGCACTTGTGAGTGTGGAATCACCACTGTATGTGCCAAATTACATTGGTAGTCGGCTCTTGACACTTGCTGACAGACTGGTTGCTAGCTTTTTGCTGCCGTTGACAGAGGATCAGCGGCTTCTATACATGGAAAAGCTGGTTGAGATGACGACAGCTCACTTGCTGAAGCCTGTGAGCGCCCCACCGAAATCATTCGACAAAAGCGATCTCTTCAAGATCCAAAACGCTTCACTGCGCTTCCAATTCACGCGGGAACACGACGGTCAGACGCGATGAAGGCCTTGCAGTCATCTTCTAGTCATATTATCCATTTCTTTATCTCTATGCAATTCCCTGTTGACACACTAGACATCACAGTTTATCTATCCTAATTCCCAGTTCCTAGCTACCGACATCTCTTCATACCTGGTGTTGTGGATTGGTTCAATCAAGCTCCTTACACGGTGAAATCATCGAAAGGGTACACCTCAATAGTTTTTCCTCCAGCAACCACCTTCTCGGGTGTCACTCGAAGACTCTTCAAAAACGAAGGATACGCGATCATCTCCTGCGCTTCACTCTCGCTGTCAGTAAATGCTCGGGCGCGACGCGTACGAACCATGAAGGCGTCGGCAAGTTGTTCAAGCTGGTCGTCCTTCAGAGGTGATCCATACTCGTGGTTGACACACTTCATAGCTGAAATGAACTTGGATCGTGGGACATATCCCCTCCGTTTCTTGTCAAGCATACGGAAGACGAACTTGAGGTAGAGCCGCTGTTCATGGAGCGAAGTTGTAACTTGCTGCAACAGCGCATCGATCCAAGTCTGCTTCTTGCGTGAGCGAGGGCTGAGCGGACGAGCGTCTTCATCATTTCCTACCATTGACAATAGGTTCGACCCGGACGCGCTAAAGCTTGTCATCAAGAGACTGCGCTGGTGAGCACTGTCAGGCGAAAAGACATCCTCGAACACGGTCCAGTCCAGTTTTCGTTGAGCCGCAGGGGCCGCACCGTAATAGGTTCTCAGAATTGCCGAGTGCAAGATCTCAGCGTGCTCCTCGTCAAGCGATGGGATCATTTGGATGGTCTGGGAAGCAATCTGGAGATCTTCGGGCTGAAGCGTGCCCTTCTTGGAGCGGTCAATAGCTTTAAATGCTTCTTGTAACGTCTCAAAGTGCTCGTACGAGTTGAGATGCGTACCGAATTGCTGCAGCAAATCCACGGCTTTCACATCATCCACATCAAAGATCTGCTGCAGGTAATCGACGCGACTGAACTCAGCAAAAAAGATGCGGAACTCATCGAAATCCACGAAGCCGTCATGGTTTTGGTCCATATGCTGCATCAGCTCAAGAATCTGCTGCTCCGAGAGTGTGTCACCAAGACCCAGTCGTCCTTGAATTGTCGTGCGGAATACGTCGTAGGCGATGAATCCATTATTCACGAAATTGTCGTGACTTTTTTGCGTTGCGACGCCTCGAATACTCTGAAGTTCCTTCGGCACTTGGCTGTCTTGGTTGCCAGTTACTGAAGAAGATTGGAATAGATTGAACGCAGCTCGGAGTTTCTCCGGCATTGACATCTTGTCCACGTCTTCTCCTTCCTTCGCTTTGAGAGCCTCACAGAATGCCAGCCAGACTCGACGCAAGAGGTGGCGCCGCCAGTCAACATTTCCATCGTTGAGCTCAACCGAGTAGCGACTAAGGAAGGCCTCGTAGTCCACTCGATCATGCTCATCAGCGTCGATGCCGGCTAAATCATGGAAGTAAGAGAGGAAGCGAACTTCAATATCCAGGACGCTCTGCAATGCGTCTCGCCACTGTAGCTTGGTGACGCGACCAGTACCTTCACGATCATACTGCCCGAACGCACCAGCAAGAGCTCCTTTCTTCTCACAGATCAACTCAGCAAGCGACATCATCGTTCTCCGCTCCAAGCGGACGGCCTTCTTTCTCCACTCATTTTTGCCAGCATCAAGAAGCTTCTGAAGCGGCTGCGCATAATACTGCACAACGTGTGGTTGCAAGCTTCCATTGTCAATGACCTGGAGTTGAACGAATGCACCTTTGTTTGTCTGCGACCCACAGTAGCTCGAGGCGGAGAAGATCGTCAGCAGTAGCCCATCATGCGTGATTTCGTAGCCTTCCTCTTGACATTCATGTGATCGAATCACCAAACTCAGTTGGTTATCGGCGCAAAATCGTTTAGTGATATCTGGGCCGAACTCGATACCAGCACCTCGATCAGAAGGACGGTATCCCTCGATGTCACGAGGGTCGCTCCAGAGTAGATGCGTGAATAGCTCATCCTCGCGTCTCGTGCCTTGCGTTGGGATCTCACGCAAATGATCAATCTTCTTCAGTTCCTCAATGGTCACGTTCTCATGGCTGCTAAGGCCTCCGTGTGTAGCGAACACGCGTTCATTGATCAATGCGAAGATTGGTAGGATCGTGAACACATCTTCGAACATCTCAAACAACTTGACACACGAGTACTTCTGGGAGCAGCTGATGGTGTCGGCACCTTCAAAGTTTGCGCTTTCCGCGCTGTACTTCGCGTAAATTTCGTCCTCGAACCCGAAATTCTCGTTGATCATTCGCTCTTCGTGGTTGCCTCGGTTAAGGAAGACAAATTCTGGATAAAGCAACTTGAACGTGAGCAGCAACATCATAACCTCCACACCATGGGAACCCCGATCGACAAAGTCGCCATTGAAAAGATACCATGTCTTTTGACTAGGGACACCGTTCTTGTCGAGGATCGTGAGCAAATCTTCCAGCTGACCATGTAGATCACCGACAACAATCAAACTCACACCTGGTTGGATCGAGATGGTGTTCATCGGCGTTGGGTTCCACCGCCGCAAAGCCTTATGCGCTTCATCGAGAATCTGGTACACGTACACACGATGTAACAGAATGCCATTGCGGAACTGGTCGATAAGCTTCATAGCTGTTTCCAGTCGTAACGGGAATGTGATGTGAACACCACGGTAGTGAGCCATAGACGCTTGGATCAATTCTTGCTCCTTCTCATCATCAACTATGAACTGAGGGGCATCGTAAGAGCCCAGAGTTGGAACCATTGATCGTAGATCGTTGATACTCGACGATCTGCTCAGAATGCGCACCTGGGGGAAAAGAATCATTAGCATCTGCAGCATTTTTTTTGGATGTTAACGAGAAACGTACCATCTGCACAGTTCGCTGCTCTTGCACAGTTTCGAGCTGATTCCATGTACTGAAGTTGAGCTGGGCGCGAAACAATGTCTGGGCAAGATGCCTTCGGATCGTGTTCTTGATTCGGTTGGCTGACAATACTGTTTCCGAATAATGTTCGACATAGCCTAGTCCAACGCGTCGGGTCTCAGCTGGCGAATCATCCGACTTCTTCTTCTCCCACTCCACAGTCACGAAAGCACTGCTACTCGCCGAGTCCTCGGTAGCATCCATCTTAATGATCTTTCCAGGGTACATACCATACACCAAGACGCGGCTACCGACTTTCAAGTCAGACTGCTGGATATTCTGCGGACTGCAATCGCGACAAATTCGGACTACATCATAGTAACCTTGCATCGCCAATCGAGGCACGAACACGGAGCATTCTTCGCACATACAGGTGCCGCATTTCCTACTCAACATCATAACGTTAGACTCGGAAAAGATTCAGAGTTTCGAAGATTCGCAGTTCCTACACTCACCGACAGTGATGTGGTCGAAAGAGCAGGGTGAACTCGTTACAACAGATCATGCACGTCGACGTGTTCTGCATCCAGATCGGTCGCAAGGCGAGTCGAAATGCCTTCTCCCACTTGGTGTACGTCGCGTCGTTCGACGCGCGCAGCTTCCACGACGTTAGTTGTCCCGTGAGCGAGATACCCGTAAGATTCATCTCCAATCGCTTGCGATTGAACGCCAAACCGCGCTGGATCGCATCACTCGCATACTCGTCCTCCATCTGCGGCAGCTCCTTCCCGATCAACGTCACGTTTAACATCATCACGCCGCGCAGATGTTCCGGCGAGAGTGTTAACTGGATACGTCTCGGTCCACCGTGTCCATCCGACGGTTCTTTGGGCATCGGCAGCTCGTAATAGCAGAAGCGCCCGTTCCGATAGAGCAGGAAGTAGCGGAAGTGCGCGTAGTCGCCGAGCTTGATGAGCGGGCCCTCCATGAGCTTTTGGTCTTCATAGTAGTTGCTCACGACGCCGTCTTCGGGCGTGAGCCATCCGCCCATCCACGTGCGTGCTTCTCCGTCGCCGTCCATCGTCAGTAGGCCGCAACACAGCGCCAGGGCCATACACGAGCCCGCGTCCTCCTCGTCGTCGTCGGTCCAGTGGCCAAGTGGCTGCTGCTTGACCGCGTGAAGCAGAAAGTCGGGAAAGAGTCGAGAGTGATGGTCTCTAGGTATGCATTGTCGCAATTTTCGACCTTCTGTCGAAAATTGAAGCATATGGTTTCAGAGGTCTTCTAGACTTCAACTTCAACGCCCCATAGTAAACTTGTCCGCGCGCAAGTTACCATCACTCTGCATCGGCAACGCAGAAGCACACGGAAGATGGAGAAGAGGCGGCGATGGACGATCCGCGTGGCGCTGGACGATGCGGAGCTGCGCGCCAAGGACTCGCTCTTTGTCGAGATGTGCGAGTTGCTCATGAGACGCGTGGACGCGGCGGCGGCGCGCGTCAAAACGGCGGTGGTGCTGGTTCAAGCGACGGGGGAGCACCACTTCAACGCCCTCGAGCAACTTTCTCGTCTGTGTTTTGAGCATGTAAGAGATTGAAGGGAGATGTGAGTGGTGAGGAGGCTCATGTGGTATTGTGTAGCGTATCTGGAATGGCGTATTCCAGCCTCTGGTGAACCAAGGGAAGCAGATGGTTGCATATGTGCCGCGGTATTCGTCTTCTGGGTCGGTTCAGCGTGAAATCGAGCGATTGGGCTCCACAGTGGGTCTCACGGTTGCGACTCAAGTGGAGACGTTTGATGATGTCCCTATGCTTGGTACGTGGCGCGTTTTGTATGACAACTACCCCTTTTTAACGGACGTTTTGCTAGTCATCGACACTCTGGTGCAAGCCTTGCTCTTCCAGGAAATTCAAGGGCATGGGTAACTACGCTCGTGCTATACAGCCATTCAGTGCTATGGTTTTCACAAAGTGAGATACAGAGCAATGGTGTTTGGTGACGCTGCGGTGCGCCAGATCGTCTTTGCAGATCTGAATCAGACAACTGAGGTCCCAACGGTGGCAATTTCGCACCCTCAGTGGCACATCGACCCGTATCGACGTTCAATTCAAATCACCATGGTAGTGGTATTTACGCGATGCTTGAACTTCTAGTTCTCACGCCTCCACATTCTAGACATGTGTCCCAGCTACAATGGCTCTGACGACTTTGGCGATGAACTCGACGGATTTGGCTGGCAGTCACATCGCAGATAACGGCATGTGCGAGAGTCGTATCCAGGTCTTACCAGGTATGACCGAATGCTTTGTTGTATCTCGCCACGAGTAAGTTACACCAATGCACTATCCACTGCTATTGCTCACTATACATTTTGTTGAACTAGTGACCCGCCTGCTCCAACCCATCTTCTGAGGTTTGAATACTACGGTTTCGAGGCATTATCTTTCATTGACGTTGCGTGCATAAAGAGCAAGCTGGTGCACTGGCCTCCAGCGGTATGTACCGACATCTGAACAAGAATTTCGAGATTACTGGTCAAATGTCCACGGCATTGGTTTGTGTTGCACTGTGAAGCAAGTGTCAACTGTCGTACTTAGAAATTCGTTTAGACCTTCCAGAAGACATTGGTGGCTTCGTTCGAGTCCGCTTCTCAAGTCGCTCAATTCTGACGTACCCAGCTTGCTACGTAGTCAAAGACTGGCGCATCCTCTACAAGCAAACTCGCCTTGAGGCAATGGACACTCTTCGTGTATTCATGGGGACACTGCGTTCCATATTCGGCTTGGAGAATGTGTCAGCCACGAGTCCAGAAGATGCGGTTCAAAAGAGCGTCGTGTTCCTACCTGCATCTGCATTGATCAGCCAGCCAAACACCACGGAGCCCTCAAGACAACCAATAGATGATTCTGTTGGAAAGAAGAGAAGAATGATCACGAGGGAAAAGATGGTGATGCAACTCTAAGTCTGCGTTTTGAATCGCTTTCGTCCAAGACAAGCCATCGGGAACTCGTATATTGCAGGAAAAGGACGAATAGATATTGAAGAGAAAGCTTTTCACTTCAAGATGGCCATTCGGTGCTGCCATAGCCTTGACAGCATTTTCACTTTGCCGTTATCGTTTGTCTTGTTTGCCGACTAGGCCGTGGAGTTCGCAATCCGCAGTGAGCGTCTTGGTTCTCTCGTCCATTATTTTCAATCGATTCACCTTGAAACAGATTCGGACGCGACGAGTCGCTTGTTGATTTCCCATTTTGTAGGCGACCATGAACCAACAGGAGACAGCTGAAGAGCTGACGCCTTCGCATGACGCTCCAATGGAGACGGAGGACGCACTGGCCGCGCAACTCGGAGCCACGGCAACAAAGAGCAAGCTCGAGAAGCTCATGCACGACTTCTCCACGTTCGACGACGTCATGCGGATCGGCACACGGGTAAGAGGAAGGAGTTGACTGGGTAAGTGGTAGGAGAGACTGATGCCTCATGGATGAATGCCAGCAACGTCGAGAGCGCGATGAGTACCGGCTGGCCGAGATGAAACAGGAGATGAGTCGATTAGAGAAAAAGCTCGAAGCCGAAGTCCGCAAGCGCGTGGAGATGAACAAGTCCCTGCAGAACTACTGCGACGAGCAGGTCACGAGTATGATCCAGCGCTTCCAGGAGCTCCTGGACGCCCGCGCCAAGCAAGTCAGCGACCGTCTCGATGGACTAGCGACTGAGATCCAGCAGGTCCAGGCGCTTGTGGACCAGGAAAAGCGTGAGATCCCACTCATGATCGAGCGCAAGACCAACGAGCTCACACAGAAACTCGTGGCGTTCATGGACGCGTTCGATCAAGAGCGCTTGCGACGCATGGCCCAGGAGGAGATGATCCTCAAGCGTCTCAGCGACCACGAGCACGCGACGGCCGAGGCCTTTGACAGGGAAAGAGTACGTTGATGACCGAGTGGTTGTGTATACCATGAGTGTTTTTCTCACTCGTGTGGATGTGTAGCGCGACCGCGAGACAAAATACGCTGAGCTCAAGAGCGCGTTGGATGCGTACACGACGACTCGGAACCGCGGCGACGAGCGCTTCCAGGCGTTCGTTCAAAGTCACGTGGCGCGCATCCAGAACGGCCTCGTGACGGAGGCACAGGTGCGTCCATCCGTCGTCTGGAGCATATACTGTATGAAGAGGGACCTCATGAAGTGGCTTCTTGCTAGGCGCGCGAACGAGAAGACGACGAGATCATTGAGGCACTCAACCGCTACACAGCGAAACTGCAGGACAGTCTGCAGATCATCACGCGGCCCGACGCCTAAGACACGTTTCTAGCGTCGTAGCGGTATCATGACGCCACGGGATGACGCGCATACACCCGGAAGAAGACGGGAAGATCTCCGTGATCGAAGGCTAGCATTTTCAGCCAGTCAGTTGCGTGGAATCCGCAGAAACGAGCCATCTCATTTCGTAAACCCGCTGCTGATTGGCTAGTAATTCGTGTTAAATGGTTCTGATTGGTTGGCATAAAAATCAGAAAGAGCTGCTCAGGTGAAGAGCTCATTTGTCGAAGTGGTCGACACTGGATGACCATACTACCTCTTTCAAGCATGCGGAGTGACCGCTCTCCACGCCGCGTGATGCCCATGGAGGCCACGCCTCTGCGTCGCAACGTCAGCGACTACCAGAGCGTCGTGCTTGACGTCACACCGGTCCGCGATGAGCCTTTGCCGCGATGGTTTCTGATCGCCGCCGTCAGCAGCGTCGTCGTCACGCTCGTGTGGATGATCAGCCTCGTCGTTCTGCAGCACTCGCCACATTTCCACGCCTCGGACGTCCTTGGATCGGAAGCCGTCGCCGCGCAACTCTATCTCTATGCTGGCGTGCTCAACTCGTTGCTCGGTAGTTTTCTCTCGGCCAGTGGCTACTGCTGCCAGAAGTGGGCACACAACCGCATCAAGGCCAACCCAGCACTCGGCACGGCCTCCCAGCAGCCGCTCTTCGTCTTCGGACTCTTCCTGCTCGCGGTGGGCACCATCTCGGCGGTCCTAAACCTTGGGATCCTAGGTCAAGCCGTCCAAGCGCCGTTCGCCGCCCTCACGCTCATCTACAGTGCGCTTCTTGGCCGCTTCGTGCTCCGAGAGAAGTTTGTGCTGACAGATCTGCTCTCCAGTGTGCTGATCGTCACGGGTGTCGCCGTCGACGTCTTCGCTGCTCGCCTTGCTCAAGTCCCTCAGCAGTCTTACACGCTCGAGTCCCTCGGTGCGCTCATCTTCCGCAAATCGGTCTTCCCCATCGGCTACACGGTGCTTGCTCTCTCATACATCACACTGCTGCTGCGTCAGGTGCACCACCACAATCTCCACAGTCGTGCAATTGGGCTGCTCGCCTTCAGTTCGTGCGCGGGAATCATGGCGGGCTTCACCAGTCTCGCGACCAAGTCAGCCGTGGAAGTCGTCAAGGCGGCCTTGTGCGACCACCACCTGTACGATATCGTGAACCCGTTCTTCATCCTCATTGTGGCTGGCATCCCATGTGCGCTCGTCCCGCAACTTTTCTTTTTGAACAAGGGCCTCGAGTACTTCGGTACGCTCAAGTTCATCCCGCTCTACCAAGCGTTCATCATTCTAGGCAACTTGGTTTGTGGTATGATCTTCTACAACGAAATGGCAAGCTACGCGACGACGGCGCTGCTGTGTTTCTTGGGTGGAGTCGCCATTACACTCTCGGGTGTGTGTCTGTTACTGGTCAAAGTGGACACCCACACCACTGTGGAGCTCCCACTCACCTACACGGCTGGGTCCGACCCCATGACGACGGAGTTCGACTTTGACGAGATGGAGTTTGCCAGAAACGACGTCAAAACACTGCGGGACTTCGAGGAGTGTAAGAGGAGTCTGCGTTCGCTGCTCAATAGTGCGACCTCGTCGATTTACTACTCGACGTTTCTCTGTGATTTCAAGCAGGCACTGAGTGATGAGGGTGAAGCTAGTGAAGAAACGTTCCTCTCGTGTCTTCATGCTGCCGTGGCGCGTGGCGTGCAAGTGTTCATTCTGTACAATCCAGTCGTTGACTATGGAACGGAATCTGTCGCGGAACTCGAGATGCAGTTGCCTCGTGGCGTGCAACTCACCTGCTCCGTGAGCGATCTTGGTCCAAGTTTCCTCACACAGTGCCTCTCCAACAACTCCAAGTACGCGTTCCACCACCAGAAGTATCTCTGTGTTGACGAGAGTGTCATCATGGTGACTGGTTGCGACGTCAACTCGGAACGCGAAGGTTGGTTGCGAGCCAACGCTTTGGGTTACTACTGGCACGAACTCAGTGTCGTGGCACCGTGCACACCCAAGATGTTCCAATGGATCCGCGCCAACCATTCTGCCAGCGAGAAGAAGCACCACTACGACCAGTTCCACGACTCGCCTCCCTTCCCATTGGTCGCTGGTGGCTGGCGCGAAGAGAACGCGATGGTCAACATGATCCTGCGAGCTCAGCACTCGGTGCACTTGGAGAATCAGATCCTCATCTCAGGTGGCTCGATGCAGCACAACCGTATTTGCGCAGCGATCGTGCGTCGTGTGGCTGAAGCGCACCGCAAGCAGGAGCCTTTCAGCGTACTCATCCTCACCAACGCCGCTCAGCAGGACGAACCGTCGCAGGTCACGCGCTTGTACTGCACGATCTCGATCCAGTGGTCTCTTGAACAGCTCGAGAGCGCCGCTCAAGAGCACGGGCTGTCAAAGAAAGCGCTGTGGGAGCACGTGGTTGTCGGTCGTCTCGAGAGCCATGGTGTGCTGATCAAGGTGCACTCGAACATTCTCATCACGGATGGTCGCTACGCGTTGCGCTCGTCGTCGAATCTCGCGGACCGCAGTCTCAGTGCCCGTCCAACTGACACGGAACTGGGTTTGCTCTTCAAGGGAAAGGCGGTCGCCAAGTTCCAACAAGAGCTCTTCAACATGTACATGTCGACCGATGGCGTTGAGTACTCGATGGAGAGTGTCTTGGCAGCTGCTCGCCGTCATTCGCCGACAGCTTCGTCGGATTGCTGTATCATTCCATTGACCAAGAAGCGCTGGAGTCCAGTAGTCTCCTGGTTCCTCATGAATCTTTTTATCTACGCGAGCGAGGGTGCGACTGGCGGTCGTGTCAAGGTGACGTACCGGAAGACGACAACGACGATCGATAACGCTTCGGCTTCGATCGCGATGCCTGCGTACGCATAGAAACCTGTGCTTGAGTGCGTCATACATGAGTTTCCATTTCCCAGTCGTTTGTAGCAGTTAATACATGTCTTAATATCCCATTTCCTTGACTAGTGCCTGGTATGACGACGAAGCTGACCGAGTCTCGGTGGCGGTGGAGGCTGCTTCGTCGATCTTGTCGACACGGCTGTGACGGCAAAGCAATCAGTACGAGACGAGCAATTCTCATGAGCGGTGGGTTCAGTACGTACGCTTTCTTCTGTGGCACGTCCATGCCGAGGTGCTCCAGCACTTCGTTACGAGCTGCACGTACCTCAGTCACCTAGTACACAATCGTCAGTACGCAAACAATCACACCCATAGATCACACGTGTCCTTACCGCGCCATCCCATGCCGTGCAACTGAGAATATCGGTGATCGCGTCATACTACGAGCCGACAAATGTTAACCACGTCAAAACATCAACGTAGAATGACTGCCAATATACCTTGTCTTCAGGCACCACGTCGTCGTGGACGAGCAATCGAGTGTAGAGCTTCTCAGCCGTGAGCTTGCGCACTTTAGGAAAGCGGTGCGCGATGAACATGAGCAACGCACGCAAGGCTTTCCCTTCGGTCTCTGTGTCGCTGGGTAGTAGACCGACAAGAACCGAGATACCTGCAGCCAGCTTGGGCATCGCGGTCGCCTTTTGCATCTCGTCCTTGAGTGCATCATAGAGGCGATCGCCGAATGAAGCGGCTGCTTCGTTCTCTTCGTCTGAGCTCTTCTTCTCAAAGAGGAATGCGAACAATCCGTCGTCAAGAAGCATCGCCAACGTCTTGAGGAGAGGAATCGTCACACGATCGTCTTGCTGGTGACAACGAATCAGTGTCACGAGGAAGAAGGAGAATCGACTCAGTAGACCAAAGTCTTTGGCGTTCAAATGCGTTCGGAACCACTCAAACAGTGCAGCTTTCGATGCTTTCACCACGCTTTCGGTCAAACCACCAACACTGACGACCAGACCTGATGCCACGGCTTCCATATACTCTGGAATATCCATCATCCGCACGACAAGAGGAAACGTGTCGTGTGCCATGGACCAGTTGATGGCCAATGTCGGCGGGAAAATCGTCTTCTCCAGTTGGAAACGGTCGGGAATGCCATCGACGCGTGGGTTTGTCGAGTGCAATAGCCGGAAAAGGATGGAACCTGCAAGCAATCGGATGTTGTCGAGCTTCTCTGCGAGTTGCTTTGTAAGTGCGCAAACCACTTCGCTTGTGATCGTCACTGGTACACGGCGAATAAATGGAAGCGAAGGCGGTTCTGCACGAGCAGGCGTCAGCAGTCGCTCACTGTGTGCTGGGATCAAGAACGGCTCGTCAGTCCCATCTCCACCATTCCTGCGACGCGATAGCTCCTTCCCATTCGCGTGGAGCTCACTCCAGTGGATCTGCCCGATTCCCAGGGGAGCGAAATAGTAGAAACCAAGCGCAGGCTTGGTGAATTGGACGTGACAGATCGGGTTCAACGCCAAGGCGTCCTTGTCAGTCTCACTAGTTGTATCACCAGCGTCGCTCTGACGACGACGGCAGCGGCCAGTCACTTTGACGATTGTGCCGTCGCCGTATCGAGATCGTACCCTGAGTCCGACAAGCAGCAGCTCTGACGCACAACCCGCAAATGGCTCGTTCAGATAGAGCCGCTCCAGGCCAAGCATGGCTTCTTTGCGCACCCATGAGCCAACGTCACCACGTTCGTCCATGCCGTAATCATCCTGGACGCATTCAATGAGCGCTCGAACGATTTCTTCCTCAGCCACATCACCAAAAACGAGGCCATCACACTGAACACGGGAGCAGAGATCCGCAAGACCACGAATCGCTGCCACACGGCTCTCTGCGTCTTGCTCCTCTGTGGTCTGGTGCTTCATGACTGCTGCTCGCATCATCACACGAAGCGATTCGCTGAGCGTTGGTTGAATGAGTTCTTTCGAAGCAACGCCGATCGCACGGAGGAAACCACGACGCACAGCGACGTTCGGATTCAGCACGATGGACGATACACCACGCTCCTTCATAGTCACGAGAACACCATTGTTGAGGTATCGAGGTACGAGCTCCGTGAGGAACTGTCGCACAGGTGGTGGACCACGCTCAAACATCTTGGGACAGTATTGCGCAGTGAACGCCGCAAACGCATCGATAGCTGCGTCGCGAACACTCTCCACCGGGTGAATGATACACTCTTCCAGAACACTCACGTACTTCTTCACGTGCGCGAAACTCAGACTGAACCCACCAATGGCAACAACTTGGACGACTTGACACACAGCCACACGGATCATCTCACCACCGCGACCTCGGAACAGGCGGCGCTTCTCCATTTCGATGGCCAGATTCTTGATCTTGGATTGAAGTTCGCCATCGATGAGAGATGGAAGGTCGAGCAGAGCCAACGTCACTTCACAGATGGCTAAAACAGCTCCATGACGAGCGATGACTTCGCTCTCAGCCACTAAGGCCGTCTCTAGGAGACGAGGAAGAACAAAGTGCATTGCATGAGCGGCATCCAGAGCACAAATCTTACCCAATGCCTGTGCGGCCAACGAACGGATGCTCGCATCCCAATGTGTGATCTTCTGCATCACCAGATGCTCGACCAATGAGTAGCGATACTCTGGGTACTTGGCAATGAACACACTCACGTCGAGGAACGCATGACGAAGGTTCGCCACGCTAAAGTAGTCAGCTTTCGTGAGCAGGTCAATACCATGCGGGAAATTGGTGCGGCCTTGACGTCCAACGTTCTCCTGGAAAGCCGCCGATGCTGCTCGTCGACAGTTGAGTTCACGGTCAAATACGCAGTTGATGAGCATAGCTGGTGCCAGCGTCTTCTCAAGATGGGGAAGCAATAACAATGGCTCGTACGCACGGGCGAACGACCAGCAGGCGTAACAGGCTGCGTCACGAACGTGCGAGCCAATGCTGTGTGCACCACGGCGAATGTCGTACTGCAAAGCACGAGCCACGCAATCGACTGCTTCGGTGAGTCGTTGGGGAAGCAAGACACCTCGTCGAGCTAGTTCTGCCAGAGCGAGACTGGCTCCGTGCCACGCCCCTTCACTCTCAGTTGACACAAAGAGTTCTAACACTGACTGCACCACGTCATCAGCGTATTCGTAGGGCAAGCGGCCGGTGATTCGTCCGATACCCTTGGCTGCTGACCATCGAACCACAGTGTCCTTGTCACGAAGACCACACAAAAGCACTTCGACGATCTGCTCGAGCTCTTCAACGGCGTCGAACATGATGTCATCGTCCTGACCTGTCGTGTCTTGGCCACCACCGAGCGTACTTGGACCTTTGGTGGCTGATGCCAGTCCGATCGCTTGCATGTTCAGCTCGAGGGATCGCAGACCTCGCTTGTATCTCCATGCTTGGACGCGCGGAGGCAGATAAAGCAGGCCAAGACGTTGGACAAGCTTGACACTGAGCTTGCGGTGCAACGTGCTGCTGTGGATTGGTCGGTATTCACCATGAGAGTCGTCGTCGGTGAGCTTCTCGATCAGTTGCATCACGCTGGCGAAGTAAATACGTGTTGCGTCAATGTGCTTCTCACGAGGCGAGTGCTTGGCAAGATATGCCAGAGACAGCATGATACCAGTGATACGGAACTGTTGAACACGGCCATCGAGGTGACTCTGTGGCGCACCAGTCGAGGCAGTGACACTGGCGAGCTCCTGGTTGGCCCAAGCCAGAAAACGCTCGAGGTAATGCGCCTCCATGTCTGGTCTGCTCAGCAGTCGGGCAAGACAGACAGCAGCGGCGAGTTGTGTGGCTCCAGGGTCTGCAAGGTAGCCTTTGCACAGCGTAAGGATGCTAGAGACGATCGAGAGATTGGTGTCTGTCGTCGTGGAAGTCGACGAGTCGATGGTGTTGAGATCAAATGGCACCAAACACAACATCGAGAGCCACAGCAACAACACATAGCGCGTTTCCCACGTACTGTGGTCACTGCGGTCCTGTGACTGAAGCATCATGAGTGTCGGTTCAAAGTCGCTGACTTCATGAGGCAAAAGCTTGACGATGGTCTTGTAGCCACGGACTTTGCAGAGATGATAAATGAGCTGACAGAGTCGATGGAGCTTTGGATCGCGGTGCAACTGGAAGGGAAACACGGCAACGCCATCATCTCCTGCCGTCTGACGCTCGGCCGCGCGTTCACTCGCGACGGTCGCGACGATGCGCTTGATCTCGGATAAGATCGGATCGAGGAGCTCCCGTAGATATGGATCGAGTAGATGCGACTGCTCCAAGTACCTGTCAAGCTATGCAGCGCCAGTGTCAACACACACATTCAACGCCCGTAGCGCTCCAGTATACGTACAATGGTCGTGATCTGCTTGTGACTGCGTTCGAACTGCTCGTCGTCGACGGTGACGGCGTTGCAGACGTCCTTCAGGAGCTCCTGGACCTGCGCGCGCTCCTGGAAGAACTTGCGTTGGCTACACGCCTCTTCCAGCTCCTCGTTCTCCATCTCCGTGTCCTCTGGGCGCTCCGAGAGCGTCGCCATCGCGTCCTCCTGTCGTTCGCTTCTTCCACGCTCTTCAAGCAGATCGTCTGGTGTGATGCACCCCCTGGGGGACAATAGATAGTCACACGGTAGGTGCATCGGTTGCATCGGTCCTCCAGCGAATCCTAGTCGCACGGTACTCAGTGATCTTGTAAGCAAGGATCCCACGAGTTCAGAGCTCCTCACTCCTGGTATGGTTCGCTCCACGCCTCAAGACTTCACTGCTCTAGCATTTGCTTGGAATGTCGTGGTTCCCAGCGTTGATTGAGAAGAGAAGCAGAGTCCTAAAAGGAAAATCCTAGGAACGCTGTGTAGCTTTACGTACCTTCAGGTTTGTACAGTTGCTTGCCAAAGTGTGCATGAAAAGCGAAGAGTGGCTATATCCCGAGCGATTGACAAGTCGTCGAATTGTTAGTGGTTGGTCGCTTACTTCGAACTACACAAGAATCTCCGAGTGCTTATCAACTTCCTCTTCGTCTGGTGCACCACCTGTGCATATTGATGGTTGCCGCCATCGCTTGAAGAAACGGAGGATCCACTTGCGCAACGTGGGCTCTTTCTTTCCGTCCGTGAAGGATGGATGGAACTCGCGCATATAATCTAGAACTGTCTTGACATCCGTTCCTGGTGACGAGAAGAGGGACAGATTGATTAGGCTACTGCAATGTAAAAGAGTTGAAAAGACAGGATGGACTTACCTAAGCCTTTCTGGTGACGATCGCTGACCCAAGTCATGAGTTCATCTTCAAAAGTGCACGAACTACGTCGACCTCCGCCTGCAAGTCGAAATCGTTTCTTGTCGGCCACGGCCAGCTTGTCACGAATACTATTCCAGTACACCAGCGTACTTGCACACTTTAACCCGAGCTCCTCGGCGACTTCGCTGATGGTCTTGCCTTCGTCCAGCTTCTTTAGCGCATTGAGCTTAAACTCGTTGCAGTGCAGCACGTAGCCTTCAGGTGATGCGCGCTTTTGGCGCCGCTTACGGGTCTTCTCGGCGCCTTCATCCCCTGTCGGCTCACTATCCGGCATGTTTTCTTGTATAGACTCATGGTTGGACTCCATCACATGGTGCGTTGCATCAGCAGTCGCATCGTGGTCACTAAGATCGCCGGCTGAGCCTGCGTTCTCACTTGGGAGATGGCGCTTCAGGAAGCGACCAATCCACACAGACAGAGCAGCAGCGGTCTTGCCGTCGACAAAAGCCGGGTACCGAGTCGCCACATGGTTGAGGATATCATGACTGGTGAGCGGCTTATCACGGTGAGAGAGCACCCAGTCCAGCAGCTCTTGCTCGTTCTCAAAACCACCGCGTCGTCTTGCCATCGACTCGTCTCGGATGCTTGTCACCACATTGTTCACAGGCTGAACAGGCGGATGGCTCAGCTGGAAGCGCCAGTACACGAGCGTCGTCGTGGTTTTCAACGCGAGTTCGAACGCCACGTCGCTCAGCAGAGCACCACCGACGAGTTTCGCCACCGCTGCCACCTTGTCGTCCGCTGAAAAGCGTGGCGGGTCGGTCCTTAGGTGGCGTGCGGCGAATCCCTGAAGCCACATGAACGTCTTGGATACGCCAGGGGCGTGCAGCATATTGGGGTACTTGGATTCCACGTAAAAGATCACATCGTCCTCGGAAATGACGTCTAATATGCACTCCACTCGTCAGTTGTCCATCGCCTGTCTCCCGCCTTTTGACACATCCAGACACGTACCGTTGGTCCCATGGAGCTGGTCTTTCCACGCGAGGATCTCCGTCTGCAGGTTCTTCAGGTCCACTGGCTCGTCCACCGACGCCGAGAGCTCTGCGGAGAGGAAATGGTCGCCCGCGTGCTCCAAATCCGCGGCCGAGAGCGCTTCCGAGGTCGACGCGTCCAAGAGTTGCAGGTCGTGACCAGTCGTCGCGGCGTCGTTCTTGTCCATCATCGCCAGGCGCGCTTCGTGGGTGAAGGCGCTCGTGTCCACGTGGTCATGCGACTCGTCGGCGATCAGCACATGGAGCTCCTGCTCGCTCATACTCGTGGTCATCGCGTCCGTACTCTCCATCTTGGCGCCTTCAACTCGTGTTCACAATAATCTGTCCTGTCCAGTACTTTCAAACCCCGCGGTTTGAAACAACCCGAGTGATCTTTTCGAGGAGACCAAGGTGTTTTATACAATCTGAGTTGCTACATCAGGGTGCTCAAGTGGGCATTTTGGGTTCGAAAGACTCTCATTCGGCAACCGCGACCCACTGTGGAAGCTCCAGCATGGCGGATCCAAGGCGCGAGATCGGCGATGACGCCGTGTGGTCGCTCTCGTCCGCCAAGCCGGGCAATGGAGTGGACCAGCTGCGTGACAGTGAGTACAGAGTCTAGGTTGCCTTGGTGATGTGATGCTGATGTGGTTGCATTGCTAGATAACGTCGATACGTACTGGCAGTCGGACGGCAGTCAGCCACATTTGATCAACATCCAGTTCTTCAAGAAGATGACCATCTCCGAGATCGCCTTGTATCTCGATCACAAGTTGGACGAGAGCTATACGCCTCGGAAGATCTCCATCCGCGCTGGCTCGACGGTTCACGACCTCAAGGAGATTTTGGCCCAGGATATTGAGGAACCGAACGGATGGGTCTCCATCCAGCTAGCAGGACCTGACGACCCTGAGGTATATACTGTTCCCTCTCATGAGAGCTGCTGGTCTGATGTTGGGCACGTATCCTGTAGACGCCGCTGCGCACGTTCTTTCTTCAAGTTGCCGTCCTCGCGATGCATCAGAACGGACGAGACACCCACATCCGACAGGTCAAGATCTACGCGCCACGGGAGAAGACGAACACGCTCGACCGCTCCATCCCAGAACCTTCGTCGGAGCAGTTCTGGGCGTACTCGTGCATTCGATAGACAAACAGAGTCCTCGCGCAGCAATATTTATCAAACCTCCTGCCATAAATACGCGTATATTCGCCACAAAACACAGCATCCACCAACACGCTGTCATCCTTCTCGATACGACGTCTTCTGCGCGGCGTTCTTGAAGCTACAATCCACTCCATCGAGTCAGCATACACTCCTCTCCCGTACCCCAAAACGCGACTTATACGTACACGCCCTGGAAGATCTTGGTCATGGCCGTGACCTCCGCGTCTGTGTTGGCCATCTTCTCCATGTTCTGCGTCAACAGCGCCACGGACGCGTGCAGTTCCGTGAACTTGGCGGCCAACTCGGCGTACGCTTGCGCCTTCTCGTCGTCCATTTCGCCCAAGTGCCCGCCAAGTCATCAACTCAACTCAGCCAATTCAAAATTCAAAAATGAATTGAATCAAACCGGTAGTCCACCGGTGTGCTGGGTTTTGATTGGAAGTCACGGCTGTTGCCGTTCGACGTCGACGTCAGTAGCTCCAACAGCTCTAGCATTGGCGATCAACCCATTCGCGTGCTCCGTGACGTCGTAAGAACGCAACGCCACCTCGCAACTCCTTCTGCACGTCATGGCGGACGAAGACACCTTCCGTCTCTCGAAAGTCGCGTCCAACCAGCTGCAGCGCTCGCTGCGCAATGAAGAAAGCGGTCGCACCAAGCACACGGGTCGAGATGACCGTGCCACGAGCGAACAAGTGCTTGATCCGCGCACGCGAATGATCCTGTACAAGATGCTGAACCATGGCGTCGTGTCGGAGATCAACGGTTGTCTCAGTACCGGTAAGGAAGCGAACGTGTACCACGCACGGCTGCCGGACGGACGCGAAGGTGCCATCAAAGTGTACAAGACGTCGATCCTCGTGTTCAAAGACCGCGAAAAGTACATGACCGGCGAGTTCCGCTTCCGTAACGGTTACAGTAAGAGCAACCCGCGCAAGATGGTCAAGCTCTGGGCCGAGAAGGAGATGCGCAACTTGCGCCGTCTCAATGACGCGGGGATCTACTCGCCCACGCCCATGTTGCTGCGCTCGCACGTCTTGCTCATGGACTTTATCGGCAAGGACGGCTGGGCCGCGCCACGACTCAAGGACGCCAAGCTCAGCGAGACACGGTACCGGGAATGTTATCTCTACTGTGTCAAGATGATGCGCACCATGTACCAGAAGTGCAAGCTCGTCCACGGCGACTTGAGTGAGTACAACATCTTGTACTACCAGAGCAAGCTCTATTTCATTGATGTGTCCCAGTCGGTCGAGCACGAACACCCAAGTGCCGCGGACTTCCTGCGTAAGGATTGCAAGAACGTCAACGACTACTTTACCAAGTATGGAGGGCTCACGACCATGACGACACAAGAACTCTACGACTTTGTGACCGACCCCGTGCTGGCGGACGAAGACATTGATGAGTATTTGGACGAGTTGCAGGTTAAGATCGCAGAACGCCCGACAGAGCGTACGCACGCGGAACAGGTGGAAGAGGCGGTGTTCATGAACACGTTCATCCCTCGTTCGCTCGGTGAAGTGCTTCACTCGGAGCGTGAGCAGTTGGATTACATGGAAGGTCGTATGGAGAAGAGTCTTGTGAGTGCCATCTCGCGACTTGAAGTCACACCGAACACACGTGGTCCACGTCTGATGGATATTCTTAGTGCTGAAGACCTCGCGGGAGAGGACGATGGGTCATCGAGTGATGAGGAGTCTGATGACGAAGACAACGAGCCTGATGAGGAGGGAGAAGACGGCGATTCCGATGACGACGAGGATAGCGACGACGATGACGACGACGATGAGTCTGATGAAGACGAAGAGCTGACTGACCGAGCCCGATTGACGCCAGAAGAGCGTGCTGCGTTCCGTGAGGAGAAGCGTCTCGAGCGTGAGCGACTCAGGGAAGAAGAGAAGAACGGCAAGAAGGCACGGAAGCAGGATGTCAAGGATCAGAAGAAGCTCAAGCGACAGAACAAGATCCCCAAGCACATCAAGAAGCGCCACAAGAAGCTTGCTCAGCAAAAGAAGAAGTAATCGCGAAATGAATGTCCTGCTCCTGATCATTGTGTTTGTGTTTCTTCGTCTAGCTATCCCTCTCGTGTTTCGTCCGACTTCGTTGCCTTCGCCTGCTGCTGTTCCAACAGATCAGTGCGAGTCGCACGTCCTCCACGCAGCATCTGCGCAGCCCAACGACCGATGCGACGACGGCGCTATCAGACAAAGCAGCACATGAGTGAGAACACGCATGAATCAAAAGCAGGAAAGGGCGTGTCCTACGTGAATGTAGAGTGTGGCAGTGCCCCAGCTCATGGTGAAGTTGTAGCTCTTGACGACTTCAAAGAGTGCAGAATACAAAACATGAGATGTCGAGAGAAAGAAAGCGCCTTGCTTCATCTTCTCCGCAGCCAACGAGATTTGGTTCCACTCGCTATCGTAGAGAAAGAATCAGTTAGCACGCAACACGAATCTCATTCAGCCATCCAACACGTACTTGTCGTTGAAGCAGGTGCCATGGCAGAAGACAACGTCGCCGTCAGCCCACGAGTGGGTCAGTAGATCGCCACTGATAAAGTCAATATCCGAATGGTTTGTCGTCTTCTTGCGGAGACTTGCAACACGCTTTTCAGCACATGTCACCAGCGGCTGAAGGGCTTCGATACCAATCGCCTGGTCGAATACCTGGAGAAGACTCGCAGCTACCACCGCCTTACCAGTTCCAGAGCCCTTGTAGATCATCGAGCTAAAGGTTAGAGAACGACACACGCGAGACATGGACGACAATCGATGCAACGTACAAGATCGTAGAAGATTGGATGTTCTGGCAGACTGGGGGCGACAAATCTAATCGCTTCAGCAAACGGGAAAAAGAGAATTTCTCCGTAGATCTGCGCCAACAGAATGAATGAAATGGTCCAGCAGATAACCCAGAGAGTAAGCGTACGTAGGAGGATTTGATGTTGTTGGAGCTTTCACGAGCCTCGCGGGATAGCTCTTTGCCGTACTAGAGACATCGAACGACTCAGCCTTCTGCCGCCTTCACCATAAACATAATCGACAAAAGGCTTACCTCCGCACCATATCCGCGATAGACTTCCTCAAAGGTGATAAACGGCTTGACGAAGAGCATTCCGAGCACAAAATCGGCCACTGGAAGCTCAGAGATCTCTTCACGCGCATTCTAGAAGGCGGCATTCTCCGTCAATCGACACAAGTACATGGACATCCTCGTCAATTGCTACTCACCTCTGGCACAAGTCGTTTCATGTCTTGCAATGCATCACTCGCTCGCAGCTTCTGGACTCCTTCTGGTGTTGAAAGCAAAGCACGGACGTCTTCTCGAATCGCGAGTGCACGCGTCTCCGCCTGACCATTGCTGCATTAGCGTCGATTGGGGGCAACACACACAACATCAAGCCCGTACCTGCTGCCACGTTGGGTCTTGCGGCTCGTACGCTTGCAGACGCGGAGACAGACGCTGCAGCTCCGTCACGATGGCCGAGAGATCCGTGAGCATGGTCTTCTCGTTCCTACTGCTTCTTCGTTCGATCAATGCCAGACAATCGCCAGAATCCATTTTCCGATTGGTCCAAATACCACGTAATGCGATTCCATTGGTTGATATTACAGTAGACCACTTATTGATCTCTTCGACCAGGAGCTCCAGAGCTATTGCCACTCTCCTCCGCCTCGGCGTGACTCTTCTTGCTCATCAGCATGGTGCAGTATGCTTGCAAAGCCTTCTTCCCGCTATTGAGCACGATCTCACGAGTCTGCGTGGACCCAGTCATCGGTTAGGAGCCATATCTGGGTGAAAATCCTAGGTTTGTCATCGTACCTCGTTCAGAACAGCGAGTTCCCGTCGAGTTTCGTGCTGAACATGCTGAATATCTTTGAGAAACTTCTCTTGCTCTCGCAGCGCATCAGCTGCGTGGTTTTGTGATTTTCTTTGATAGCTACGAGCAGAACATCAGCGCTGAATCCCATATCCAGGAGCTCTAGACGGACTTACTGTTTCTGGTACGTGTCCTCACCACCGACTGGACAATCGGAAAGTGGTGTTGTGCGAAGTAAGAAGGACGGCTTCTTGAGGTTTCGCCGCTCAGCTCCCAGGTACTCTTTCATGAGTGGACTGAGCTGCGACGCATTGAAAAGGGTCCGGACCTGGTGCGTCCGGGGCAGTCGAGCCGACGTCTCATCCGCACTATTCATGAACATTGCTGATGACGCCGATGATGCCAACGACAAGTCACGTGTGAGGATCTTGTCAACACTGTTCTCACTTTCTCGCTGTTTGAGGAGATGCGACTCGCTGGATGACAGTGCGAGGCTCTTCTGGTTGAATCCACAGTCGAACGAAGTGGCGGACTGACAATTCCTGAGTCGAGGTAACAGAGGAGAGAGGTCAGGCATATTGGTACTTGAGCTGGATTCAGTCGGTGCACTCGCTGCTGAGACTGACGCCAGACTCTTGCTCTTGAACAGAGCATCATCAAGCGTTTCTTCAGGGAAAATCTGGCGGCGCGCGGCTTGAATTGACACAGGACACAGCTTGAGACCTAGCAGTAGCTGACACACGAAGAGAAAGATTCCACCCTTGAGCTCAGCAGTGTACAAGTGGCGCGAGCCAGGGAACAGATAGTGCAGACCCCAGCAAACCCCACTAGCGATCGCATATGGGAAGATGCGGAAGAGATAGTCGCTGCTGCCTCGTAAAGACGCTAGCATCTTGACGTAGCGTGTACTGATAGTATCCACAAGAGCGTGTTGCTGTGAATCAGAACGCTAAGGAAGCAGTTGAAATGGTCAGCGGTAGGCTCATCAGATCGCCGACCATGCGCAATAGCATACCTTCTGGAAGAAGTGACAGAAAACGAGCCAGAATACATCTTCAAAGAGCGCACAAGACGTATCGCTGAGCAAAAAGCGCTTGAGGTTCTTCTTCCCTTGGGTCACACGCATGCGCTCAAACGTGTGAAGAAGTAAAAGCTTTGGATTGACAGTGATCACTGGCCCCATTGAAACCGAGTCATCAGCTGCGTTCCCGCCGTACGTGAAGCTTTCGACTGTGCGGGTGATGTGGCCTTCTACACTTGCTTGGAGCTGCTTCTCCAAATTAACTCGGATATTCCGCCGGTTCTCGTTTTTCTGGAGCTCGGCTTTGTTTTTCTTGAGCACCTACGGCATTGGTATCAGTACAAGGCGATCCATCGCAGTTCGTACTAGACGTACTGTGCGCAAACGAGTCTTCTCGTCAGGCCCAAAGAGACGTTCCATCATAGCCTGATTACTCGCCAGAATTGTCGTCGATACCGTCTTGGCTCGGTTACCCGCACTCACTCGACTCTCATAAGGATCTTGCAGGGCCGGCACCATCTTGGAACTGTACTCGGAGCTCACACGGAGATCGCACTCCAGTCCAAACTTGCGGTCGTTAGCCAGGGACTGCAATGCACTCAGTCGGGACGAGATGATTCCAATCATCTGCGCCGTCAGAGCCTCTTTCTGATTCATCGAGTGCTTGCTATCCATGTCCTCTCCATCGTGTCGCCCTGCACTATGTCCGGGCGTTCGCATGATCACAACTCCGGGGGCCCAAGCCTCGAGCCTTTCGACGATGCTGCCTTCAAAGAGCATCTGGTCATCAGTAGCTCCTCTATTTTTACCAGGGTGCATTGATGCGTCCACCATGCATTGATTCTCAAGTGAACAGTGACTGGAGCTACATGGAGGCAAAAGCAAATAACACAGATAACTCACATGCAGTGACCCAATCATCAGTAAATTGCGTGTTCCCTGCTCACTCGAACCTCGCAGTTGCCTCTCGGGTCCAACGTACGGCAAATAATAAAGAAAGGAGCATCTCGTTGCTTCCTTACTTACGCCTTCTTGGCGGCCTTGGGCGTGGGCTTGCATACTGTACGGTGACGCTTCTGCCAATCGGAGCGCTGACAGTCCTTGCCACAGTAAAAGACGCACTTGCAGCGACTGCACGCGTGCAACTCGTCATAATCCAGCGCCGCGCAGTCTTCGTACCCACAGATACGCTTCCCTTCCTCTCGGATCTCCAACACCTTGGCATAGTCACCCCTGGCTTCCGCCACCTTGGCCAGTTCATCACGCGTGATGTTGCTGTCCGAGAGCGCGATGGTGATCTTGGCTTCCGTGTCGTGACGCTCGCGCACCTCAAGCGCCTCCGTCAGCAGCTTCTCCGCCTCGTCCAGCTGCCCTTTGCGACGCAGCACTTCGCCGAGATGGTGCTTGTTCAACGCAATGGACACTTGGTCAAAGCCCGCCTCGGGTTGCTTCTTGAGGATGTCGCGATACAACGCCTCCGCTTCCGCGAGTTTGCCCTGGCCGCTCAGCTGATGCGCCGTGTTGCTTCGGTTCACCAGCTGCAAGTACGCATGCGCGCCATCGGGGCCGGCCACGCGCGCCGAGTGCATGTACGCCGTCGGGCTCATGTTCCAGATTTCCCTTGACCGTCACTCTGGCTTGGGAGCAAGTGGATTTCTGCACCCACACCTACTTGAGGTGGTTAGTACACACTAAACTAGGATACGGTGCACCCTGATTGTGCATCTTCAAGGGTAAAAGGGTTGTCACATGAGGGGCTTTTTTCGGAGCTTCAACCATGTGACTCAAAAAAGTTGTGGTCAGTTGATCCACATCCCAAACACGCAAGTCAGTCAAGAGGAAGATGGCGATGAACGCCAACGCCGCGCGCGCCGTCGTGCACGCGAATGCGGTGGCCCTGACGCTCATGGCAGGTGCCAACGGAGGGAACGAAGACGCCCTCGAGTCGCCACGCTCCGCGACCACGTCGGCCACGAGCGAGATGGACGCGATGGCCGTCGAAGACGTCGTGGCGCTCGTGTCGAATGGACGCGTGGCTGCGGCGACCAAGGCCACGACCAAGCCCAAGCTCAAGATTTCCGAGAGTGGACGCTTTGAAGACCAGTTCCACCACGCACACGAGGCCTCGCGCGCCATGGGCGTGCTTAAAAGCCGCGCGTATCACAAGCAAAGCGAGAACAAGGAGACGACGCGCGCACGCAAGAAGAGCGTGAATGTCAATGGACGCGATGTGGAGCAGTTCTCGGACGCAGATATCGTCTTCGCCGGGTATTTGGTGAAGCAGGGCTCGTTCTGGAAGACCTGGCGCCGTCGGTACTTTATTCTGCGACGGGATATCCCCGTGCTAGCGTATTACTCGTCCCAGGAGAACCTGGTCAAGCTCGGCGAGATCCCTGTGGACGCGACGACCAAGGTCGAAGCCTCGCCGACCGACGCGTTCCCGAATCGCTTTATTGTCGACCACCCGTCGCGGAAACTCGTGCTCGTCGCGGACGAAGGCGCCGACAAGGTCAGCTTGTGGATCCAATGGATCCGCAAGTGCGTCGCGACGCGTGTCGTGGAAGCGCAACGAGCAGAAGAGCGCAATTCAATCCGACTCTCAGTCGCGCAGCGAATGTCGGCGAATGGCTCGCAGCTTGAGGACAAGCCGCCACTGTCCGGACCGCCTTCCCAGTCCAAGCCACCACTCTCCGTGCAGTCCCTTGGCTTGCCACCCGCTGGTTCCATCTCGCTTGATAGCCCGCACACATCCAAGATCAAGCGCCATTCGACGGATTCGCGCGTGATTCAGGCCGCAGCAGATCAATCCATCGCGAGTCGCGAAGAAGACAAGGAACGCGAGCGGTTCATCCGATACGCGCGATTGAAGAGCGCCGATACGTCGTCCTCTCATGTAGACTCGTATACTGTCTTGTCGAACAAGTCTGAACTTGAAGTTCCTCGTCCTCGCCTCTTTCGATCGTACAGCGCTGGAAGCGTTCTCTCGAGTAAATCAATGTCTTTCGAGAGCAATCGAGCCCACGACGACAGTGGTCTCCCTGTTATGGCGCGTCAGCATCGTCAGTCGAGTGACTACGAGGTTCCTCCACTCGATCCTGATATCAGGGCGCGCAACCTGAGTCTTCCAAGCTTCCGTTCAGGCCCAAGTGTCGAATTTGCTGTCTCTGTGGGCTGCCGTGGCGCGCAGGATGTCGGTCTCATGGTCGTCGCTGCCACCATGATTGTACCGGAGCAGGGCTCACAGGAGCTCGCACGTACCGAGATGCAGGGGACACTCTCTCTTCGTGCTTGTGGCGGTGATTTCTACGTCCGAGACTTCACCACATTGATTTCAGTGCCTCGAAGTGCTCGCCATGTCTTGCAGTTCGAAATCTTCTCGATCGAGAGTGTTGCTTCCGAGCAGCTGTCAGCTCAGCAATCCCTTGGTTTCGTGCGAATCTCTCCCCTTGACCTTCTCCTTTCGCGAGACTCGACGATCGTTTTGGAGTGCCGTCGCTCCCGATATTCGCCTTCGAAGCAAGTCCATTTTCTCGTTCTCGACCGCATTGTCCCGACCGAGAGCCTGAATCTCGGACACTCATATCTGTACGCCAAACGCAACTTTATTGCCGATATCGTGCCTGTGGGCAAGCGCAAGGCTTCCACAGCTCAACCTCAACCGCCAGCAACCGAAGTAAAAACCGAGGCAACCCTCAAGGAAACTCTGAGCTATGAAGATATGATTCGTGGCGAGATGGATTCCGTGGACGCTAGTCATTTGTTTATCACAGAAGAACTATCTGCGTCCTACTGTTCCATTTCGGTTGCTGTGGCGTACATGAAGCTCATTCAAGGCCGAAACAAGCGACGCATGCATGACGCCCAGCGTTTTATTGCTGCCATCGAGGAGAAGTACAACAAGATGCCGTCATCTCCAAACAGTCAGACCGAGTCGGCTGAAATTATCAACTTGCACGCGGAAATGATTGAAGATGGGCATGCCAAGTTGGATCACTATGCGCACCTTTACGAAGCGTACGTGGCGTGTGAAGACTACTACATTGCACTGCAGGCGATGCTAGAGGAAGGCAAAGAGCCCGGGATCACAGGATCTTTGAAACGAAGCACACAGAAGAAGGACAAGCTCACTGAGTTCATGGCGACAAACCTCAACTGCCATGTGGTCCGTGCTCGTCGTATCTCCTTGACCGCCTCCCAGGGAGCCAAAGATCGTGAAACACGAGGAAGTTCGACGGACGAACTTGTCCACGCGGTAATCACGCATGGTTGCCCAGCAGCTCACTGCCTTGGATTTAAGGAGGGTGGTCTGCGTAAACTCCAGCAAACGCTTGCGCAAGACAAAGGCGACGAGCGCTTGATTGAAAAGATTGAACAACGCCAAGATATTGTCCGCTGCCAAATTCTAGCCATCACGGCTGCGGCTTTCCTCACCGCCGTCGGTCTGGCAGCAAGCGAGTTGCCTGAGCACCAAGAACGATTGCAGTTGATGTGTCAGACAGGCTTGCTTCTCAACATTGAATCGCTTTTGAGTACGATCAAGAACGAGAAGGGCATGATCGAAGACATGGCAGAGGGTGTGAACTGGGTCAATTCGTCCGTCAGCTTGCAGGTTGTTCAGTCAATGGAGACGGAGTCGAAGCTCAAGTCTGCCAAGTGCATCGGTATCACCAGCGCAGAATCTGGGGACAGCGTTGTTGCGACGTTTGCTTTGCCCCCAGGTCAATTCTCGGTTTTGCCCGCTGTCTTGCGTCAGGGACATGCTCTCAAGGTGCACGCAGTTTTGTTCACCCAGGGCGTCAATGAAATGCAGAGCGTTGCCAACACGATGCTTGACACGAGTCTGCAGGATGACATCAACGTTGCGAGCGCCCATCGTCTCCTACGCTTCTTTGATGTCTACAGGACCCATGTCAAGGCTATGAATCCTCCTGTTGCAGCGCGAGTGAACGACCTGCTGGAAATGGAAACGCAAATCAAGATTTTGGTGGAAAAACTCAACCTTGCGCGAAAGTCACACGTGCAGAAGAAGAATGTGAACATTCTGATCGAGTCGAGTGATCTCTGTCGACGTTTGGGTGCCGTCCGAACTACTTGTTGCAAGAGTGGCAAGGACCGGACGGCCATGTCGGCCACACTCGAGTGTTCTCGTATCTTGGTCGACACATTCCACGTGAAGCAAGGCGTGCACCTCACTAATGCGATGCGAGAACGCGGTGTCCGACGTGTGAACGTGCTGGCTAACACTGGCAAGGACAAGTTTGCATTCAACTCACTGCAGCTCAAGTACCTCCCTGATTGCTATCGACCTCCAGTGGTCGCCGCCGATTCCCACGTCGTATCTTAAGGCGTCTCTCAACACCCCAAAGGTAGAATATACGTGTTGTTTGCTTAGCACTTGCAATCTCCTGCATTATCGCCCTCATATGTCCCACAGCGGATCCTGCATTCGCTGAAGTTCGCGCTCTCGCTTTCGACTGCGATGCAACTTTTGCACAGCAAACTGGAGTTTACGCTCAGCCTCGCGATTCGCATCCTCTAACTCGGCAACTCGCTCTTCCAGTCGTGAGACCTCTGGATGATAATCCCGAGCGTCATGTAGCTCTTGCTGTAGTCGCTTTGTCTCCTCTTCATATCTTGAGCGCAAATCGTGCTATCCATGGGAAGGTAAGTAATACGGAAGGAAAGAAACGGTGATGTCGACGTACCTGCTTCTCCACAAGCTGCGCAGCGATCTTCTCACCGAGTACAGCAACTTCGCTTCGTTGTCGTTCTAGTTCGTCTGCGTGTCGAAGTAGACTCAAGATCACTGCATCCTTCTCGTGACTGCCGATTTTCTCCAGCTTCACATCGAGACGGGAGCTCGTGAGCAGTTTACCTGACGCATCTGCTTCTTGCTGATCATGCCAGAGACGTCGGAGCTCTGCTGTAAGTGTGTGCACTGATCCATCGTCACGTGGTAACGGCGGTACTGGTGCTTCTTCATGTCGTCGTTGTGGAATGGACCGAAGGGAGCCGCTGGAAATGCTCGATCTCCGCGAAGTCGTTCTTTCGGTCTGCTGTCGCTGATGTTGTAGTTGCTCGTGTCTCTCACGTGCGCGTCGCAGTCGTTCAATGGCATTTGACGACGACGCTTCTTCCATCCTTGGCTCCATGGTCTAATCACAAGGCGTCCTGAAGAGTCACAAGAAAACGGAGATCCCAAGACACAACATCATACAAACAGTTCGCTTTTATATAGTAATACCGGCATCGTCTATCTACTCATCGTCTTCTTCTTCCTCCTCCACGTTTTCGGCTTCGTCATCGTCCTCGACTTCGTCGCCTTCTTCCGCTTCTTCTTCCTCCTCTTCGGCACCCGCAACCTCGTTCAATGGAGCGTCGTCGCCCTTTTCTTCGAGCGCAGCCAATTCCTCAGGCTTCATTGGTGGTGGCAAGAACCACGGCAGCTTACCACGCTGGAAGTCGTTGATCATCTGCACGGCCACGTTGTTGAAGTCCGGCTCGCCCTTTGGCAAGAGCTTGCCCATCTTGAGCGCGAGCTGCTCGAGGAAGTCCCATTCGTCCTTCCACGTGTCGATGTTGTAGACCTTGACGATGTACTCCTTCTTGACACGCTGCAAGATGCCTGGGACGAAGTCGGTTGGCTGCGGCAGACGTTCGGCACGCACGACACCCTTGAGCACGGTCTCAACTTCGTCATCACCCGTGTCGTACACGATACCAGGACAATCGATGAGGAAGATGCGACGCATGAGCGTGATGTACTGCCAGACCTTGGTCTCGCCAGGAATTGGCGCCACCTTACACACCTTCTTCTTGCGCAACGCGTTGATGACCGAACTCTTGCCGACATTCGGGTAGCCAATGAGACCGACCGAGATCTGCTTCTTGTCCTGGTGCAACTTGGCGAACTGACGCAACAAGTTGATGAGCGCACCCTTGCCGAAGGCGTTGTTAAGACTCGCGTGGAAGGCGAGCGTTGGCGTCGTCTCACTGAGCTTCTGCACCCACTTCTTGGTGACCCAGTTTGGCACAAGATCACACTTGTTGATGACGAAGATCAAGTGCTTGTGCGCCGCGTTCTTGCGGATGTGGTTCTCCACGTGCTCACAACGCGTGCCGGGCACGTTACGCGCGTCGAGCACCTGAATGACCACATCGGAACAGTCGAGCACCTTGTACAACTCGCCCCAAATACGTCGCGACTGACCCTTGCTGAAGACGTCGTGGGACACTTCTTCCTTGAAGTCCTGCTGCACGACAATGTTACGGTCGCTGCCCTTGGCCTCGTACTGCTCCGCACCCTCTTGCGCGCGGTTCAAGAGCGCCTCGTAGTCGTTCGCGGCGATCTTGGCGCGCTTACGCGTGCGCTTGCCGTTGAAAACGTCTTCGTAGCTCTCCGTTTCCAGGAGCTTCATGCGCTGAACCTTTTCCGAGTCCTGGAGCAGACCCATTGGCAACTTGCGCGTACGCAGCACCACCGAGTACGGATCCGCCGCCTTGATCGACATTTCGTTCCGGAACTTGTCGAGTTCCTTCTGTCCGATCACACGCGTGTTCCCGAACCATCGGCGATCTGGCTGGATGCGCGCCTGGCCCGTGATCTCCTGTCCGGCCGTGCGGTTCTTCATCATGAGCGAACCGCCGACAATCTTGCCCTTCTTGTTACGGATGGCGCCACTGTTGCGGTACATGTTGAGGCGGTTGATCGTGGCCTTGTCTCGCATGTTGGCGGCCTTCTGGCGCTTGGGGATCTGTCGGTTCGGGTTGTCCGCGCTCGCCTTCTTCGTGTTGATGCCCTTCATCTTGCCGCCCGCCATCTTGCTACGATGTCTGCGCTGCTGCTGCTGCAGAGAGAGAGAGAGAGCTCGCTTGCCGTCACGTACGCACGGAGCTCGAGAGCAAGGCAATGCCGTCTCGCCGCCCAACGTCGCCTTTCACACAGCACCAGCCAACGATTGGTGGCTGCTGAGGATCATATTTCCACCAATGAGATCCTCTTTTCTGTATTCAGCCAATCACAGCCCACCAAATCATCTCATTGGTGGAAAATCATAAATGAGACGAATCAGATCTGGTTCGGTCACTCATTGGTGGATATTCGTTGTCGACACCTCACTCGTCAACTTCGACCTTCAAGATGACTTCGTCCTAACGACCAATGGAATAATCTGACGCAGAAAAGAAGGAAGGGGGGCTGCGACGCGACGCGACGCGGAAGAGAGAGATTCGCTTTTCCCGCAGCCCAAACAACACGCCATGGCGCGACCACCACAGGACCGCGCCGAGCTCCAGACTTTTCTCTATGAGAAGCACATCGGCCATCAGGAGGGGCTGGCCGGCACGCTCTCCATCCGACTCCTGGAAGCACGAAACCTCCGCGCCGCGGCTTCCATGTTCTGGGTGCGCACGTGCAATCCTTATGTGATTTTCCGCTATGGCAAGCAGAACGCGCGCAGCTCGACCATCCAGGGCAATGATAACCCGTCCTGGCGAAGGGAGCTGCACGAAATGAAGATTTACAAATTGGACCTGAAGCGGAGTCCGCTGCCTGATCACTCAGACATGCGATTGGAGCTCACAGTGGATGTGATGAACGAGGATTCGGTGGCTGGTCGCGCCACCGAGGCTGTGGGAATGAGTAACGGATCGGTGATCGGCACAGCAGTGGTGGACTTCACGTTCCTCGTCGAAGGAAAGGAGGAAGTGATGGATCGGTGGATCACTCTCTCAGGCGGCATGCCCATGATGAGTCCCAGCTCCAAGAGCAGCAAGAAACAGGAAAAGGATCTCGTGCTGGGTGAAGTCCGCATTGTTCTTCAGTACGAGCCCCACGGCATGGAGCCTCTGATCGGCGACGTCGTCAAGCTGGAGGGATTCGGTTCGTACCCTTCGGCGGTGCTCGCGCCAATCGACGAGTTGGAGCTCTATGTGAAGAAGATCAGTGGCAGCTATTTGCTGTGCACGTACACGACGAGATCTGGGTTTGAAGGTGCTCTGCGGCTCCATCGCAATAATGTTTTTGTGGCGCATCGTGGCAGTGTGCTGGATCGCCTATACGTACGATGTGTGGCCGAGCCAATCGAGTTCATTGCCAACACGCCGTTGGGCGAGTCGTGCAAAGAACTCGCGCGGCCCTACGTCAAGGTGGCGATGGCATTCAGCTCTCCAGCCCTCGTGGCAGCCAGGGCGACGCTCATGACAACCATTGTGGCTTCGAAGGCCGCATTGGTTGCTGTCGTCGACTCGATGGACTAGTCACCCCTACTATGTATTCTGCTATCTATGAAGTTAATGATCCTCCTAATAGCTATAACACGATCCCAATCACGAACGATTCCTTCCTTCCATTGGCTTCGTGGTCATCATGGGTTCACAGGTACATAGAGGAAGCTTCCGTTTCTGAAGATGGCGTGCGATAGATATTTCATTTGGGGGCTGGCTTACGGGCATCTATCTATATATGTGTGTCAACGTGGCATGTGTATCATCGACTTGGCTCGCGCTGCTGCAGAATCACAAAGGCGACGGCGTAGTCCTCGTCGTGCGAGAGCGACACGTGCGAGTCCTACAGTAGCACGCACGTCAGCGAAAGTCATCCACCTCCACCTGGAAAAGCGCCTACGTACCACAAGCCCCAATTGGTTGGCCAGTGCTGCTGTTTCCCCTGAAAACAGGAGTTCGAGGGACTTGAGCTCCGTCGCGATCGGCAGAGTCGTCTGGATCTGTTTCGCAACCGTGTCGTCAGCGAGGACGGCGTGGCGACCCACGTGAATCTCTGGGAAGAGCACGCGATAACGCTGGAAGGCCTTGTAAGTCGCTTCCTTCACAGCCCACCTATCATCAAGTGCAACAGTATGAGAAGCTTGAGTTCAAACGGACGAGCTACCGAGGATTGGACGCACCGAGACGCGAGAAAATGGGCTCGCGAGACGGCTGGACGCGCGTAAAACTCCTCGATCTCCTTCGGATGGAAGGCCTTGCGTAGGAAGCGATCCCCAAAGCGCTCGTAGCTCTGCTGGAAGCGCGAGACGCGCGCCACATCCGTCCCCACGCCATAGATGCGCATGGTCCGATGCTGATGCTGGTCTGTCATAGCCTATGGCTAGTAGTCATAGGATCAGACCGCGGCTGAGTCGATTCGTCCTAATCCAGTTCAATTAGGGTTGTATAGTGTCCGTATACCCTACAGTTAGGTTGCCATAGGTCTCTGACTGGACGGACGCGTAGGTCTCTTGAAGTAGGGCTGCTGCTTTGATGGTAATGAGCACGTCTGGTATCCCGCCCATGCTACGAGCGCTCTAGAAGCTACCATCACCGACGATGATAGAGGTATTGAAATTGCGCATGAGGAAAGACAAAGCCGCGACTTGTTCAGGTGGCTGCATTCACATTTAGAAATAGAAACGTTCATGCATGTCTAACTGACTGAAGTAGACTTACTATACTATATTATACTATACTATACTATACTATACTATACTATACTATACTATACTATACTATACTCCACTCTACCATACTCTACTACTCTCTACTCAACTCCTACTCAACTCCGTTCCGACATACTCATGGCCCTCTGTGCTCTGCATGCTATGTCACTAGATAGAAAGCCCAAAGGAGACCAAACAACTCAAGTGTGACAAGTAGTTTTCTATTCGATCACTCAAAACGACTCTTTCCTCGGCAATCGGCCACTGCGATCTGCGTAGATGTCTCGCACGATCTGCGTCACGCGCTCCACGGCCGGCAACGAGAAGACACTGCCTGTCAACGACTCGCGTTCCTGCGTGATCTGCTGCCACTTGCGTCCGGCAAACACACTCGCCACGTGCTCAAAGTCCTCCATGAACTCCTTGCCACGCGACGGATCCAGTCCTCGCAGGCGCATCCAGTGCACAAACACATTCGGCTCACTCTCGGTCAACGCACGGGTGAACCGAGCCAAGTCGTGCGCTACTGTGCCTTCCCACTCCATGTACTCGCCGATCCGACGCAGCACCGCCAGTCGTGCAGGCGTCACCACCTCTGCTGCCAATGCCAATGAGTCGATGAGTAGAAGCATCGTCGCCTGCCAGCGCTTGGCGTGGATCGTCATGAACTGCGCCACGAGCTCATCGCACTCGACACTCGACAGTTCCTCGTGGCTCCGACGCTGCTGAACAAGCTCAAAGCTGTTCACGACGGCGTGTAGCAACTCCCACTGCTCGCCGGCGATTTTTTCTCGGATCACCGCGTGAGGCACGTCCTGTTCAAGGTGGTAATGGAGCACTTGACACAACGACAGAAGCAACGGCAGACCCGTCGAGAGCACGTCGTCAGTTGGAGGTACGTTCGCCAGCAAACTGCGACAACGGCGCGCGTCCAGGTCACCGAGACCCGAGTTGTTGTTGAAGACATTCCGCAAGAACGAGCCGACAGCCGTCGCACGCACTTCCATCAGACGATAGAGCAGGATGTTGATAAGGATCGACAGCAGCTGGAGCTTGTTCTGCAACGCCAGGTTGGCGCGTGAGATAGTCGTCTCGGGCTCGCCGGAGGAACGGTTGTTGGCTGCCTCCGAGATCACGATCGAGCGCATCGATGCCAAGAACATGAACATCTTCTCCAACTGGTTGTAACCTTTATCCCCGAGCAACTGGCGCTGGACACTCGAGATTTCCTTGTCCTTATCGGCCATGATCGAGATGTACTGCGGGTGCTTGTTGATGGCTTCGAACGCGATGTTGAGACTAATGGAGCCTTCGAGCTGGGGAACTGGGATCTCGACGTAGAACATGGATGGCAGTGTCACTGGCTCAGGGGAAAGTGGCGGCGAGTTGCTGTGGATCTCAGCGAACAGCTCTTGGGCACGCAAGTACTCCTTGGCGGTCTCTACGTTGATACACTTGCGACCGAGCATATACGTGCAGACTTCCGACACGAGCTCACTCGGCGCGCCAGCAGCCACAGCGATGTTGCGTGCGTGCAGCGCCATGTGGCCCTTCTGGATGCCCGTGATGGCAATGGCACGGATTGCGGCAAAGTTCTGCGCGAGACCGACACTCAAGAGGATGCTGCTAAGCGAGCGAGCCGTTGGTTGGTGGAGGATCGAGTGTGTGGCGGCGTAGCCTGGATGCGTCTGCAGTGCACCACCCTTGGAGCCCACGGCGATCGGAAGCTCGAGGCTGCCGCGCAACACACGGGTGCCAGCAGAGGTCGTAGCGATCTCGTACTTGGAGAGAGACGTGTACTGACCCGAGCGACTCGCATAGCAGTGTGCAGCAGCTTCGATAGCACGCCAATCTTGACCAGTAGCAAGCGCCACGGCGTCCACACCATTCATGATGCCCTTGTTGTTGGTCACAGCGCGGTATGGGTCGATAGCCGCAAAGTTGTAGGCTTCCACGATGCGCGCCGCGACCTGCTCGCCGTCCACACCCTTCCATCCGAGCTTGGCAACTGGAATCTCAAACGATGCACGCGCACGACGCTGCATGCACAGATTAGTGAGGATACGCAGTCCGCATCGACTCTTGGTGAGCTGCGCGATCTCATTCGACAAGCCTTCAGCGACCGTATTGACGATGTTGGCGCCCATGGCTTCGCAAACATCCACATCGATGTGGACGACGAGGTATTCCGTGTCCTCTGCAGACGCGTGGATCACGAGTTCATCCTCACAAGGCGTGTACCATCCGCTGGTGGAGTTGGTAGCCGCGGCACGAGCGCGCTGAGTCACAACGCGGCAGTAGATGTCGATGGCGCCACCCCCACGCTGCTTCATGTTCGGACAGAGCGTCGTGTTGGCGATGTGCAGTAGTCGTTCGCGGTTCGCAGCGATGGCTTCGATGGCTTGTGGGATGTCTGGTGTGTCGACGAGCTGCACTTGCGAGGTCATGATGTTACCGGACGTTGCCGTAAGGAAGCCGCCACCCATCGAAGCCACGAGCTTGGCGGCACTCGATGCCGCGGCGACGACCGACGGCTCTTCCACGGCCATTGGCACGGACAAGTGCTTGCCATCAATGAGAAAGTTCAAGCCAAGACTGCACAACAAAACGTCAGTATATCGGAATCAACCACCCAGATGGAGAAAGAGAGAGATTGCTTACCCGAGTGGAATGCCGAGCACGCCGATGCAGTTCTCGATCATGAGGTTGGCCGTGCGCACTGGAAGTTCCCCGAGCTTGGCCACTGGGTGCGCACCGTCGATCGACGGCTGGTTCTCTGGGTTCAACTGACTGGATTCCGCCGTTCTGATGCGTTCCAGACGCGGATACATGAGCGAGAGCACGTCAAAGCGCTCTCGCAGCGTCTTGTTGTAGAAACCTGACCAGATCGACGGCTGAGACGGACGCAATGCCGGCGAGGACGTCGCGGTCCAGCTCTCTTCTTCACTCACCGACGCTGTCGGTTGCAACGGCTCAAAGCGCTTGGCGGCAGACACGTTCGTGCCGTCGTTTGCAGCCGCCAGCAGCAACGCCTGGATCTCGCGGGTCATGGCGCTGATCTCGTCCAGCTTCCCGCGCAGCGCTTCGTCCGTACTCGCTGGTTTTTGCTGGTATTCGTGCACGAATTGCGCGACGGTCTTGAGCGCATGACGACAGGTGAGCCACGCGTCGTCGACGGCCTGCTGCACTTGGTTGGTGGCCTGCAAAGGCGCTTGGACGACGTCAATCATCGTGACCCGGCACAAAAATTACACTGACGGCTGTCGCGACTCCGTCACACGTCCATCAAACGCGCCAAGCGGACGGCCCAGACAAACGAATACGGCGAATCCAATGCACGTACGCAGCAGTTGCGGCGCGTTCTGTACGCTTCGCCGCGGCTTGGAGGCACTCGACACCTCGCAACGGCGCTGTGAGGTCAGAAATGCGAGTCGTTGCGAGTCGACGGTTCGCTCGAGACGACGCCAGTCGACGGTTACTTTTTATAGAGGGCGGTTGTGTCTGTGCCAAAACACGATACATTTCGTCATCGCCAGTTTCAATATCTTTCGTTAATCAACATATCGTTTTTTGGAACTAAAAAATTACGGATCTACCAATTTTTGTGAATCGGAGCTCCTCGGTGACACATGTCACAGGTCACGTCGAACTTGGATCTTGACGGGGGCGTCCTAGCTTTGCGATCTTGTCTCCTGTTGCGTCGACGCGCTGGACGTCGTCGTGGTATGGAGCACTCGGTCAGTCAGCCAGCTCCTCTTCTTCCCAGTCATTCTCAGCGTACGACTCCTCCTCCATGACAATCGGCGCCTTTTCAGGTGATGTTTGGGACTCAACGGGTCGCGTCGGCGCGTTCGTCGAGTGTTCGTCAGTCACGGAAGAAGCAAGCGCATTGGCCACTGCGTCAGCTTCGCTGACGTGATCCCCGCTGCCTTCTCCCAGTCCAGGGAGATCCAGAGACTCGAAGCTCTCTTGGTGTGTCGCATCCTCGGACGACGTAGCTGCTCGCGTTCCTGGAAGGAGCCCCGAGAGTCGTGCTGACGTCCCACTGGTGCCATCAAGGCCATAGCCTTCGGAATACTCGGCGGCAGCGCGTAACTTGTTTGCCAGGAGGTCTTCGAGTTCCTTCTCCAGTCCCGGATGGCTCTGGGTCTCGTCGTGTTTGTCGCGCCAGCACAGTGCATGCCAGTAGTTGGGGAGTTCGAGGGTATTGTCACACGTCTAGTCAATCAACGAGCATGATCAGCCGAGTTTCGTCACCCACCGCTAATTAATCGAACGTACATGCGACTGAGGGAGCATCTGAAGTGTCTTGATGTGGTCTGCGCCTGTGACGACTGCAAAAGGCATCTCGATGCGAAGAAACTAGCGTAAAAAATACCGGATCAGTGCATGAGTTGAATGCAAAGCCACCCCGCTACATACCTCACTGCCTGCTTGAGGCAACGTCTCGACGCCCGTGATAAACTTGACCAGTTTCCGCTTGAGTGGTGGCGAAAACCCATTAACTACACTCCAAAAGGCACGACGAAGCGGTGGGCACAACGCAAAGTCGGGATCCACAGACACACGGAAGATCTGGTCGATGGCGAAATCGCTCTCATCGCTCGACGACGTCGAGTCACAGAGCAAATCCGCAATATCCTGGCCACTGAGCTGACTTTGCTTGAGTTCTTCAGGCGAGTACACTGCGTAAAAGCCCGCGCGGACCTCGGTTAACCACGACAGGGCGGTATTCGTTCCATACTTTTCATTCATCGTGAACTCAATGTAGTCTTGAGGTGACAACGACGGCGAAAGATCTTCAAACTCCAAGAACGACACAAAGTCGGAGGATTTCATTGTCGTCATCTGCTTGAGGGCTGTGTAGAGGGATGGATCGAGAGACTGCAGGTCGTCGAGGGAAACACGACGCGTTTCGTCAAGTAACAGGTCAAATAATAAAGGATGCAGACGCATCGATAGCCCACAGTGATGTAATAACGCGTTACCGAGGAACCAGCCAAGAAACCGCAACGTCTGCTGACTTGTGCCTGCTTCCGGCAGTCGGGAATTGACGAAATAGCTCTCGGACGCCTTGATATACTCGAGAACTGGAGTTCGTGGCTCGTATATTCGCAAGTGCGACACAGCAAACGAATGACTCGAAGCCCCTCGATCCAGCAAGTACGCTTCGTTGTCCTCACATGAGTTGATAATGCGGGAAACAATGCCTGCCTGACCATTTTCGTCCCACTCAAGCTTGAAACCTGGTCGTAAGACATGCCGCAGTCCGTCGACCACGAGCTTATTTCCATTTACAACAACGAGGTCAAACTCACTGCGCAACGACAGATCCACAGACACGGGACGCCAAGTCGCAGCCAAATCAGCTGTGACAAGCGTAAACCACTCTTTGAGCGGTCCTTTGCCTTCGCCTTCTTCGACTTGGACGCCATCGACCCGCTTCTCGCCAAAAGCACTCTTGAAGAATGGGAAGAGTAGATAGGACGGAGGTTTATTGGCTTGAGAGATGGACTCAAAGTTGATTTTGGTACTGGCACTGGCGATACTGCTCTCAAGGACGCTCGCACGGTCACAAACCAGCGAGAGCTTGGGAGTTGCATGCGGTTCGTCAGTGCTGTCGTCGATTTGGTCACCGTGTGTGGCCAGTAGACACTCGACATTGAGAAGAAGCAGTCTGCACATTGCATCCAACAGAAAGCGAATCGACTCAAGTGATCGAGAGATTGAGGAGCCAAAGATCCTCCGAGATACTTGACACCAATGCGACACGAGTCGATCTCGAGACTGACTGGTCAAGTAGGGGTAAAAGACTTTCACAAGTCGACTCAGGCTACCGGGGAGCTCGCGCTTGCCGCGCTGAGAGGAGTTCAGTGCTGCCAGTATTACGAAAGCACGTTCGAGCCACGGTAGCGCCACTAAGACCGAACCAAACTGCGAATCAACCGCATCCAGGATCCCGCGGAGCTCAATCTCGGAGACAAGCGCACTCTGCGTCTCAAGCCACTGTTGGAGACGCTCGACGACAACTGCACACACAGCATCCACGACTTGGATTCCTTCGGTCCATAGAATCGAGGAATACCCGAGTTCTTTGGCGGATTCGCACTCGAGTAGCTGATCGAATGCTGACAGTGCGTCGATAAACCCGCTCTGATGTAGTGCGGCCACGTGCGAGGAAGCCATCAGACCCTCTAGGGACTCAGGAGATTCCCTCAGTTTCTCTACAAGCTCTGAAATTGAGCACGCTTCCAGATCGGCAACTTGGCTGGAGCTGTTCGGTGCGAGCTGGGACAACTGAGCCTGAAGATCTTGCCACCAGTTTGGTTCCGCTGATTCTGCTAACTCAGCTTCGTCAACTTGGTTGTCTTCCTCCTCCTCCGTTGGTGTCGATGGCTCATCATTCGTCTTTATATCGGTGACTTCCTGCTCGTCTTGTTGAATGGCTTCTGGCTCTTCCTTTTGCTTGGTGTCAGGTTGCTCCTTTTCGTCAGCTGGTGCTGCTATTGGAAGAGAATCGTGCTCAGGTGGAACTAGTTGATCCTCCATTTCCTCTTCTTCTCTCTCTTCTTGCTGTGGCTCCTCAGGTGACTTACCGTCATCCTCATCGTTGTCTGGCTGTGTTTCGTCCTCTTCAGCGTCATCAAAGCTGTTGTCATACTCGTCGTTTTCAGATCCCGCAACTGTGCGACTGGTCTGTGGCTGCAGAGGCGGAATCACCTGCAGACTCTCATCCAGGATGCCCACTAGTTCGTTCTCGGTCTCAGCATCCCGCAAGAGCGTGCTGTGCTCCTCCTGCTGGGAATACGCGAGAGACCGCGCAGTTTCCATCTCGTCTTGGATGATCATGAGATCAGCACTAGGGTACTCCCTACCCAGAGCCTTCGACGAGCCTGCAGGCGTCATGTCCTCTTTGGTCATCGCTGACTGTTCCTGAGGATCCCTCTCCTTTCGCCTTCGTCGCCCAGCTCCTTTGTCCTTGTTCTGACGACTGGATGTAACTTCCATAGGGACATTTTCCTCTCCTTCTTGCTGTGCTACGTCAACCATTTCGCGAATGATCGACTGAGCGGCCAAGACACGACCCAGCTTTTGATCCGGACGAATGCAGAGTGGATTCTCTGGCGAGAAACAGTCGAGTGTCACTCCACGCGCACGCAGCTCAGGGTCGGCAAAGTCGAGATCGTGGTGCATCTTGAGGAAGTAATTGCGTCCCCGCCACAGAAATGCCGGCGGCTTGCTGTTTGCACAGTAATGGCACATGTTAGAGTGCCTTTCCAATACAGGAGCACCTCGCATACGTACTCTGCTTTGGCGCCGGCCTCGAGCATCCACTCGACGAGTGCTTCAACACACTGGATGCCGCTCATTTGCAAATCAGCCGCCAACTGCTGCGCTAGCCTCGTGGCTTCACGCGCATTACTCATCGGTCCCGTAGGAGTCATTGCTGCTGGACTCGCGAGCTTCATCGTCGACCTGGGTTTCAGCTGGAAGGCATCTGAGGTCTCGACTTCGCTAGGGCGGGATGCCATGACAAGCGACTCCTGTACTGGAGTGCACAGAATGAGTGCGTTGAGTTGATAGATAAGCGTCTCCCGTGCATCAATGTTCTTCAGGACTTTGAATCGCAACTTTTCCTCCTTTGTCGTCATGATCTCCGGCTCCTACAAGAAGTCAGCTTATTAGGTAAAATCGAAAAACACAAACCCACCTAACCGAAACTACCAACCTTAGGTGGCATAGAGAGAGATGCCATAGGCAGAAGACGACCATTGTTTCCTGGTCGTTTGGGCTCGAGTGGCTTTGTAAGTGGCGGAGCAGCTCGCCCATATTGCTGTCGCTCGTCGCGAATCTTCTTCTCCTTGAGCTCCTGAGTCGGTACCGAGTCGTGTGATCGTTCCGACCGCTGTGGGCGCTTGGGCTGCGATGGCGAATCTCGAAAGAACCGATCGTTCCATCCCTGCTCTCGCTGCTCAAGTTCCTGTGAACTAGGAGATGGAGGTCGGTGAGGACGGCGAAGGTGTTGCGGTGGTCTCCCATTCGTCGGCTTTGAGGCATGTCGAGTTGCCTTGGGGTCGTGGATAGGCGCTTGTAGGAGCCTCTTGGCGATCTGTTCGCGTGTTGCCGTGGCCATAGTGCGTCTGCACTTGCCGGGAGTCGTTGGTTCAAGACATCAAGCAACGCCGAGGTTCCTTTTCATCACATTGAGCGAAAATAGCTTGATCTGTATGGTGAGGGTCTATGAAACTGTTGAGACCTGGTGTGTTTGCGACTCGAACAGGAACTCAATCATTCAAAGCTGCCTCGTTTGAAATGTTGTCGTCCTATTTACACGGTTGAAAAGGGTTTCTACGACACTTACCGCTTGAGATTAGCTTTGAGACGCTTCTTGCACTCTTCGATACTCGCTAGTTCAGCATCGATCGTCTTGATCCCGGACCCGCTTCGTTTCAGTCGACGAAGCTCTTTCTCTCGTTCACGCAGCGCACGAAGGAGCGTGTGATCTGCACCCGCCATAGGCTCGACTATCTCGTCCTCATCCGCTTCTGGCGGTGGGAGCTGCGTCGGCACGTCTGCCATGTCTATCAGGTTTTCATCAGATATCACATTCTTGTATCACCTTGTGGACATCACGTACTGTGGAACGATGAGCCGCCAACATAAAGACCACCGGTGCAAAGCAGCACGAGCCAAAAGCCCGCACTGTGGTAGAGGCGCAGGGACGAGAGATGCAACTTGAGGTTGTTTCGCGAGTGCTTGACGGCTACAGCTTGCTGGTTGGAGCACGGCTGACACTGCGGATAGAAGCGGAACGGGACTTCTCGACCGAGCAGCCAGTTGAGTGGTCGTTCATTCATTTGCTTGGCGACACTGGTCCAACACAACAACAACTCAGTTGGATCTCCGTCATTCACAGCAAACACCCTGGGACATGACTTACAACTTTGGAGGCATGTGGTCGCCGACGTACTTGCTCGCTCGCTTGGCGCCGCACGTGTGACAGCCAAACTGCCGTCCGAGCTCCTGCAGGATCTTGGCTTCCGTCTGGTTGGCGTACTCGGCCGTCGCAGGCAGCGACATCTTGGGGATGTGGAAAGCCCCTAGGTTGGCATAAGGACTCGGGGCGATCGATCGCATGCGACCACCGAGCATCTTGAAGCACACCACGCCCATCGCCATGTACACTGCGTACGGAGCATTAGGGAGATCGTCCAGACGCGCTTGGGCCTTGTCACTGAAGGCTTTCCAGACGCCAGCGAGCGTTTGATGCGTGCGATCGGCCTCTTGGAGCACTTCTTCGGCGATTTCGCGCGGCAACGAGGCGAAATGCAGCGCCAGCGTGGACGACGACGCCACCGCCAGAGTGCCGATGACTGTGGGGAGGATGGGCGTCGCCGAGCCGATCTTGAGAGCGCGCTGGAAGAGCTGTGTCGTGGCGAGACCCGACCAGAAGACGACGCCACCGACCGTCGCGTCGGCCACGTGAGCGCTCAACGCGTCGTAGAGAGCCACCGATCGCTGCGCCGTGAGTTGCTTATGCATCTGAGTGGCGACCCGATCCATCTCTGGCGTCCAGAACGCACTCAGCGCGTCAGAAGACGGCATGGAACCCACGGTATTCCCCATATTCGCCGCTTCTTCCTGCAATTGACACAGGTGTCCCAGCAAAGTACGAATGATGTTGCGCGTATGAGTAACGTAACATACGAGCAACATACGTAAGGCAACTTGAAGTGTCCTGGGCTATTTGAGGGTCTTGACTTGGCAAATGACGATGGAGACGACGCCAATGGCCATGGAAGGCCTAGAAGCAACGAGTCCAGTGGCTGAGAAGCGACATGTGCTCGTACGAAAGCTCTCGCTGGCGTCGGAGCTCGAGACGATGGCGTCGTCCGGCGCTTTCGTACGGGCTGTGCAGGAGAATCGACCCGAAGTCGACGTGTGTCGCACGATTTTGCAAAAGAAGACGGGCAAGCGGACGCTAGATGACATCCACGTGGTATGAACTAAGAGAAGGTTGCTGTATGAAGGCTTGGCGGGTCTAACAGTTGCTTGAATAGCTGAAATCGCTGCTGGGGACGACCAAATTGCTCGAGTTTTTCTCAAATCTTGACGCATGTACGTTTGTTATGGGGTGTAACTTGATGTTGAGCTGGCCTATTTGCTAATGACTCGCGTATTTGGCTGGCGACGGAATAGATAAGGTGCATAGCTGTAACCAACGCCTGTTTAAACACGCGTACGACTGACTCATCATCGACATCGTGTCAGGTCGACAAGCTCTATCAGTCCATCGAACTCGGGGTGTACGATCAGAAAGGAGCATTCGTGTTCGAACAAGTGCGTGTACTTCTCTTCTTGTGCTTTTGATCGTGCTAATAGCCTTTGATTCGTGTAGGATGACCCTGGTGACAGCTTCTACATGGTCTTCCGTGGACAAGGTGCGTAAAATCCTGGTATTCACTTTATCTGTACGAACGACTGACGCGCAGCAGTGGAGATTATGACGAGGGAAAAGCGAAAAGCTGTCACGAGCATCGGTATGGATAACAAGAGATCGAATATCCACGTTGCCTTCTTGAATCCAGGCGACAGCTTCGGCGAGCGCGCTCTTCTGTACGACACTGACCGACGAGCAGGTGCGTTTTGATGCTCAGAATGCACCGGTGAGATATATATGACCTAGCTTCTGGTTGGTAGCGTCGGCGGTCATTTCCAGCAACTACGCCGAGCTGATTTTCATCAATCGCGGTGTTTTTACGGACCTACTCAAGGAATCTCAGGACGCAGACACAACTGGCTCGACACTCGAGATCACACGGCGTTTCCGAACCAATAAAGACATCATACGCAACATCTTCATGCGCCAGTCGGCTCAGCGAACCGAGAAGGACCTCAAATTCGCCGTGGAGTACCTCAAAGGCGTCAAATTCTTCTCTCGGTTCTCCTTTGAAGTGCGAAAACAACTCTGCAAGGTAATGAAGCTCATCTCGGCAGTCACCAACACCATACTTTTTGAGGAAGGACAGGTCGGTCGGCATTTCTATATCATTTTCTCCGGTAGTGTTGAAGTTTCGGTCCGGACGAAGAACCGATTCGACGAAAACACGGAGAACGTGGTCTCAAGACTCGCCGAAGGTGAATCCTTCGGTGAGTTGGCGCTGTCAGAAGACAACGGTGTTCGTCGCGCGACTGTCATTTGCGCCGACTTTTGCGAGTTGCTCGTACTTGGTCGAGATCAATATGAACCACTCATCAAGAAGTACCAGAACGAGTACAACGCGCTCTACGCCCAGATGCTGCGGAAGAATGCGTACTTTATTGGACCCGAATGGGACGACAACACCATCGAAGGCATGTGCTCGGTCATGACAGAGAAGCATATTCCTTTCCGCGGCGAAATATGTAAACAGGGGTCACGAGCCAGCGAGATGTTCATCATCACTCGTGGCGAGTGCGTGATCGTCCACGAAGGGAAGCATCCGATCACTGGACAGCCGCAGCAATACGAACTGGGGCGATACGGACCAAACTCAGTGCTGGGTTGTGCAGAGTACGTCTTTGTGAGTGACGAGCGAGTGTGGGGGCAATGCTAATAGCTTGGTGTCATTGGATCTAGGGCTTCTGCCGGCAAATTTAATGATATCCACACTCGAGATTACTCGATTATCGCGCAGTCGCCTGTGAAAATGCTGGTGCTGTCCCGTTTCGACATCTTCCACCTCATGTCCCCTGAAGCGCGAGCCAGCCTCCAGCGATCAGCACTGGGTTACATGCGCGAGAGTATTGAGAGTCGAGCGCTCAAGACGGTTGCATGGGAACGCTATCGACAAGAGTATCTCACCGAGATCCTGTCTGCTAAAGAGAAACAGAAGGGCATCGGAGTTGGTCGAGGTCCGATCTCGTCCAACACGTTGTCCAAGAGCAGCTCAGTGCCAGTCATTCCTTCTGCGAAGGCGCTCAAGTCACTGGTGGAACCGTGTGCTCTTGTACTCGAAGTCAGGCATTCGCCATCCCGGGCTCAATCACGCAAACTCGGTCGGATCCAGTCACCAGAAAAGGCCCAAAGCGAACGAAGCGAGAACTCAGCGTCAGGCCCCAAGCCCGAGACGACGGCTGAGACAGAAGCACGACGTCGTCACACAGTCCCGACTGATCTGAATGGAACTGAGTCAGAGGCGAAGAACCTCCTACCAGTAACCATTCAGGAGGAGGACACGGAGGTCTCACGTGATGAAGGATCAAACGCTGAGCAAGATAGTGTCGCGCTCACTCCGATTCGGAAGCCGAGGATGACGCGACGCAACTCTCTGGTCAAAAGTCGAACCATGGCGGTACTCGAGACCGTCCCAGACCCCGCACTCCGACGAGTGCCTTCCAACATGGATCACGGCAATTCAAAACTTGCAAGCGCGGCGCTGACAGCTCCTCCGATATGGACGCCTATCCATGGCGTCTGTCAGCCTTTTTCCGTGCTTGGGTTTCGGAAAGAGCGGCCTCGACCCCAGAAGATCACCTCTGCCAACTCCATCAAGGCTGCGCGCAGCAGTCTTCTTGTCACGAGTTCTATGAAAGCATCCGCTGCGGCTTTGACCGAGGCCACAGCGGCCACTACCGTGTCTCATGACGAACCACTTGTGGCTGCTTTCCGTGTCATGGGCAAATTCTGCGAGTTATACGAAGCTCTCAATCTGTTTGCGCACGTTTGTACCCTTGAGACGACTCCTCCGCCTGGTAAAGACACGAGTCGCTTCGCCATTTATAAGGACGACGAGATGACGATGGCCTTGGAGAACTTCTTCTCTGGCGTCGGGAGCAACGCCACACCGTACCAATACCGCGCTTTGGATCTTCAGCACCCCAACGCCCATCGCTTCGCCTGTGTCAGTGTGAGTCTCGAGACGCCCACGCGAGTCATTGAGAACGTCAGTGTCCACGTCTACCAGTGCTGTCCAACCGCACAGAGCGCTGTGCGTTTCGCCAAGCAAATGAGTGCGTCCACGCTCGCGACGATGACTCTGTACGTCGTTCCGTTGTTCGAGTGGATCCCGTTGGCCGATCTCGACCGTTTCGACGCCAGGAACGCCGATCTGGAGCTCGCCTTCGAGAGTGTTCTCGGACCCACGGCCTTCAACGCGCTCAGCACGTGGAAAGCACGCAAAGAAGCCATCAAGAAGGCTCGGATGCACACGTTGCATCGCAAATGAGCTCATTCTGGTCAAGATGGCTACATTGGTTAACTGGTGGTTAACGAAACAGACGAACTTATGTTGCGGAAGATCACTATATGCGCAACATAAGCTGACCTTCTCAGCCATTTCGAGACAGAACGCGACGACGAAGACGACGACGACCATGGCCCCACGCGCAGTGCAGACCCCCGTGCGCCTCAACGTCTACGACCTGAGCGACGCCAACGGCTACATCTCCTGTACGTGCTCTCGTTGTTTGGCTCGAGAAAGCGCAGGATTGACCGAGTTTGGACACAGACATTGGCCTCGGCCTCTTCCACACGGGTGTCGAGATCGGCGGCGACGAGTTCTCCTTTGCGAGCGGTGCTGGCGTCTTCTACTCGACTCCACGCCAAGCGCCAGGTATAAGGAAGCACCGGTCAAGACGGTGACCTCTGAGTTAACGGCGTCTTTTTGCGATGGCTAGGCGCGCGCTTCCGCGAATCCATTGAGATGGGCGACTTCCAGGGCTCGTACAGCGACGCCAAGAACCTCGCGTACTCGTTGCGTCACGAGTTCGACGGTGCCAGCTACAATCTCTTCACCAAGTACGTCGTTAACGGCAGTTAAAAGAAGAGGTCACGACTGATTCTGGGGACTTTACTGGACACTAGGAACTGCAACTCGTACTCGGAAGCGCTCTGTCAGCTGCTCGTGGGCAAGTCCATCCCTGCGTACATCAACCGCGCCGCGTACCTCGGCTCGTTCTTCAGCTGCTTGTTGCCAAGCGACGCTGGCAGTCAAGCTCCAGTGGGCGATACGACTGGCAGTGGGGGCGCTGCCCTGGCTTCTCGCCGATCCGACACGGCCTACATGCCCTTTGCTGGTGAGATACGACTGGATCTTGTAGCCTATCGTCCCAATGACTCATGTGTGGCTGTTGCTCAGGCTCGGGTGTGTCGCTCAGTGACAACACGGCGTCGTCGTCCTCGAACACCGAGTCGACTGTCGCGGATCGACGCGAAAAAGTGCGCATGGCCGCACTCCGGAGGTTCCAGGAGAAGAGCACGGAGGAGGAAACCACACGCAACACCATCTAAGCGACGCACTCGCCGCCAAACATGACAAATCCTGCATCGTTTCGTGTCAATGGTCGTCGTGTGCATCCGTTAGTGCGTTTCAACTCGTAGTCTTGATATTTTTGACAGGCGACTCTCAAACGACCCAGGTAAGTCTACTCACTCACTCACTCACTGACGCCCTCGGCATCGAGAGGAAGAGATGTCTCCTCCTCGAAAGGGCCATGGTTCAGGAGAAGGGGGCTCTGGTGGGAAGCGGGAGTTTGTGCGCGCTCACACAGTCGCGGAAGACTTAGTCCCTGGTGAGCGTCCCGAGTTCATCGAAAGCACCGTAATCAGTCGAGAGAATGCGACGCACTTGGCGTTCGCCAAGAGGTATGCGAGTCCGTCAAGCTTGCTCTGTGGCTGGGTTGACACTGGATTGCATTGCTAGTCGCAAGGAAGACTTCGTGTACGCACCAACTACGCAGTATCTTCGCGTTCTGAATGATTATTGTAGCCCCGAGGGCTCGATCGCGTCCTCGCTACCGTTGTCGTCGATCCTCGTGGTCGTCGGCGCCTCCGGACATGGTAAATCCTCTCTTCTAGCTCACTGGGCGGAAATGCGTCGCCGCTCCAAAACCACCAGTCACGAGTTCATCTACGAGCACTACGCTGGTTGCTCGTACGATAGCGTCAAGCTCTCGCTCTTCCTCTTTCGACTGATGAATCAGCTCAAAGTCACGTTTGGACTGCGAGATTTTGAACTTCCTCGTGAACACGAAGAAGAAAAGCTCAAGTTTTCCTTTGGGCGATGTCTCGAAGCGGCCGTCGGACGTACCAACGCACGTGTGGACGCCACGTTCAAGCGGAAAAGGTAGGATCACCCTTACAAAAGTGCAACAGTGGATTCCCTAACTTATATAACATGGCCAGTATCATCCTGATCTTAGATGGCATCGACTCCATCCGCACTGAAGATGGAGGCGACTCGCTCTCTTGGTTGCCCAATAGCTTCCCATCCGGCGTCCGTGTGATCGTCTCAGCGACACACGTCTCGACACCAATGCACGATAGCCATCAATGCAGAAGCGTGACTCGCAAAGCGTTTGCCTTCGATGCCGACGCAGATATGATCTACGACACGAGCTTAGCGCCAAGTGCTCACGACTCTCATACAATTCGAGAACTTCGACGACGCAATGCCACTTTCCTCGTTGCTGAGCCACTGGATGAGGCAGCATGCCGCGCGATCCTGGATGTAAGCCCTTGAACTCGCCCTATTGATGCGTATCGTGTCTCATAGGCTTTGGTTATGTAGTTATACGAGTCATCACGGCCTCAACATCGTCTCGACGCATCTGAGAAAGACATGATCGTGGACGCAGCGTGCAGCGCCAATCCCCTAGTCGTACGACTCGTACTGCATGGTCTCGCTCTCTTCGACAGTGACGCTCCGCTAACTCACGGCTACACTCGCCACTCGTGGCTTCAGTGCGCCATACAAGCGAGTGATGTCCCTGCCGTCTACACACACCTCATCAGGCGTTGGAACGACATTCTGCTCAATGAGCTGCAAAAGAACGTGGCAATTCGACAAGCAGCTGCTAAGGGGAGTGGCTTTGAAGGCACCCAGCCGCGTATACTTTCCAGATCCGGCTCAAAACGTGACCTCGGCGGCTTGGGCGGAGGCGCACCATCTTCTGCTGGTCATGGCATGCTGGCTCGCATGTCTTCGATGCGTCAGGTGCCCGCTGAAGCACTCTCTGCAGCGGATGCCGCCGAGGTCGAAAAGCTACAAGAGCAGATCGAACAGCGAGCTTTGCTTGTGCGTCACACGCTCTCGCTTTTTGCTGTGGCTCGATATGGACTCTCCGAGTCTGATATCATTCGTCTATTGGGTGACACTGTCCCTCTTCAAGCTTGCCAGCAAGTCCTCGCGTTCCTTGAGCCACATCTAATGCGCATTCGACGTGATGACTGTAGTACAGCAGCTGGAACGAGCGTCGTGCTTTACGATCTGAGTCACAACCAGCTCCGTCTTGTCGTGCGCTACGGTTATCTACGCGATGACCAGTTGCGATCGTGCTATTACAAGGAACTCGCGACGTATTTCGATGGTCTAGAGGCTTCTCAACGTCGAATCGATGAGTTACCCGTGCAGCTCGAGCGTTGTGCCATGTGGTCGGCCCTGCAAGCAGCCCTCGTCAACGTCAAGATGTTCCAGCTATGGTGGAGTGAGCGCAACCGTCAGGAATTCTTCTCGTATTGGATGGTATTGCGCAGCAATTGCTCGATCCACGACCCAGTAGAAGATTTCATCCGCTCACTGGACGAGTACATTGCCCACGAAAACCCAAGTGCGGAGCAATTGCTCGTCCTCTTCCTCACTATCACCGATTTCCTCCGGTCCTGGCAGCACATTGACACGTCCAAGGGCCTGCAACTCGTGCTTCATCGTCCCGAGCCGCCTCAGTTACAGGAGTTTATCACGAGTCTTGGCAGCTTCACGACGGCGCACTTGCCCGAAGACGAAGCGAAGCGAGTGTTGGGGGAGATCGATGCTCTGTGCATCCATAAGACGGACGGATACTTCGTTCGACGGTGGCTCTGGACGCAGTTCCCGCTGATTGGGATCGCGTTCGAGAGTCGCTTCTTGCGCAACTTGCTCGCTACTAAGGGACCGTCGGGGTCTTCAGCAGCAGCAACCAATGGCACGACGTCAGGCGGCGGAGACGACAACGAGAGCGTGAGTGCGTCGTCGCCTGCGCTGTCCCCGACTTCTTCGACCAGTGGCACCTCGTTCCTTCCACCAGCTACCAGCAACAGCACCAAGACCACAGGATCTGGTTCACGCGCCTTGTCTTCGATTCTGCCCAAGTCCCTTCTTGGACGGGATAGTAAAACCAAACCGCCGAGCTTCAGCCCCATCAACAAGCGTGCAACTGCCGTGCCTACTACGACTGGAGGCGGGGGCTTTGATGCGATCCCAGAGGACGACTTTGGTGCATTCGAGTTCCTCGCAGCTGATCCCTCGGATCTGTCGGGCCCCGGATCCATTTCGAAACTCGAATCCCATCTGATGGAGTTGCGAGCGCGCTATGATAAGCTCAAGTACATCGCCAAAGACAAGCAAGACGCGTTGCAAAAGGTCGACTCGCGGCTGCTGGACGTACGTGCTCAAGCAAAGGAGGCTGGGCAAAGTGCGAGTCAGATCGACGAGCTGCTAGATCAGATCCGTCAGATCAACGACGAAACGATGCTGGGACGCCAGCGAGGAGAGTACTACCGAGCGATTCTGCGTCACTGTGAGATCCACCCAGCACGCGATCCGAACACGATTGAGATCGCAGAGACGACGGTGACGAAACTGAAGCAGGAGGTCGTGCAACAGCAGCAAAAGGCGCAAGTCATCGCGTACGAGAACCGCCTGGCTACGGCCGAAGTCAAGAAACTCCAGCTTGTGATTGACGACAAGGCTAGAATGCATCAGACAGCACTCGATCGCCTGCGCTGGCGTCACGAACTGATGCATCGCCTTCATGTAAACACCCTCAAGAAGCATGGGTTGAACGAATCCACCTCGTCAGAGACAACCAGCGCCCGAGACGATGACGATGAGGACTATAGCGATGAGGAAGAAGGGCAGAACGACCCACAGACGACCGAGGAGAGCGAAAGCCCTGGGAAAATGACCACTCGAGCCACTTCGCGTCGACGTCCTACGACGAATAACAACACTCCGGGCGATCCACAGTTCTCACGTGCCAAGGACCGGCTGCTGCAGAAGCGAGAGACGACAATCGAACGCATCCGCAAGGCTGAATTGCTGAAACTCTACGTCGGAAGTCCCTACAAAGACGACGGTGTGCTCGGGGCTTTACGACAAGTCGGGATCAACAAGCCCGAAGAAGCCCATGTCTACTGGCAAGACCAGCAAGAGCACGCGAACCAACTCGAAGCGGAAGAGCGCAGTGCCGAGCAGCGTGTCGCTGAGTATCGAGAGAAGCTCGAGCATCTCCACACGGTTCTCCTCAACCTCAAGCTCAGTGGGAGTGAAGAGCCCGGTGCTGATGGGTCTGGCAACTCGAAAGCCTCAGCAGCGGATGAGAACAACAACGGTGCAGCTGCGTCACCTCCGTCTTCGAGTGCGAGTGGCGGGGCAACTGCAGGAGAATCGTCGAGTAAGGCGCACAATATCAAGCTCCTTGATCACCAGCTCGGGGCGGCGACGACGGTCACGCAGCAGAAGAAAGAGCGCACGACGCGACTCAAGGCACTAACAGAGGTGAGTCGAGTGGAGTTCCGTGTCTTGCGTTCACAGAGTACTTACTGGTTTGGCGTAGAAACTCCACCTTGGTCTCGTTCACGTCGGGCACATCCTCGGTGTGAATGTGTCCCAGCAGACGGAATCCACCGAGCTTGCCGAGACCGTGGAGCAGGTGGTTCGCTTGTACCTGGGCGACGAAGGGCACATGCAGAGCACAAGTTCGAACGGCCTTCGACGCAAGAACAGCGTCCGTGCCGCGAGTCAGAGCGGACTGCATGCCCTCGCGCCACCCGATGCACGTAGTCCTGATGAGAAGATGCGCTACAACCTTCGTGTCTTCCATAGTCCGCAGCGCCAACTCAATCCCTACACGGGCTTTAACGAGACGCAGGAAGAGGACGACGACGGTGAGGAGGAAGACGAAGAGGAAGAGCAGGAGGAGAAGCCGGTGGGGAAGACCGGAAAGGGAGGACACGGCCGCGAGCGAGGAGAGAACAACAGCGACGAAGTCGTGACCAAGCGAGGAGACATCAAGAAGCGCGCGCAGATGGAACTCGAGCGGAAGCGCAATCAAGAGAAGCGCGCAGAAGCCAAGAAGAAGTCTAAGGGGGAATAGAAATTCAAGGTAAACGACTCGTTTCACGCCACGAGACTGTATTGATCCGCGTTGAATGCCAGAGGCTGTCGCGACGCCGCTGCTTACTGTTCCTCCTCGTCCTCGTCTTCGTCGTCAAACTGATGCACATACTGATACGTCTCCACTGGTGGGGCTTCTGGCACGGCCACCACCAAGCCGTCGAGGTCCTTGGACAGGATGATCTCCGTACCGAGACGAGAGCTGCCATAACAAACACAACAAGCGTCCTGTGAGTTTCCTAGGATTCGTGATACACTAGAGAATGACAGGGACGTACTTGGCTGAGCGGTCGAGCGCTGGGACGTAGCCGTCGAGGATATGGAGCTCCTGGTCGTTTGGCGGAGGGAGCTTGGAGACCCACTCGTTGGCGATGATCACGTGCGACTGCGGCGACACGGCACCTGGAAACAGACGTAGGCACGTGAATCACGACGTTGTCCACGCAGGGGATGGCGATGAACGCGCTCACCTTCGCCGAAGAGACTCTCCGTGTAGTAGTCGGCGCGCACGGCACTGTGCGAGCCGCCGCCGCCGTTCGAGTCGTCCTTGACGAGGCCGACGTTGCTGAGCGCGCACGCGTCACGCAGTGACTGGCCCACACGACCCTGCACAAAGTGGCGGTTGCCCTCGTAGTCCACGAGCACGACGTTGACGCTAAGAACCCACAACACTCGGCGTCAGTAGCTCTTCGTTTGCATGTCCTAACTTTCGTTCTAGCGCGCACATTTTCTCCGCGACGGTCGGCGCCAACGCGTCCGCTGGGTGTGCAAAGCCGCCAATGAAGCGGCGCTTCATCTCGCGGTCCACGACGCGCGTCAGAGCGCTCGCACGAAGTCTCGCCAGCATCTTCCTTCCCGGTGGTCACTCACTCTTGCTCGCGGCGGTCGCCCCAGGTCCACACACCAGCGAATACCGGTATTGATACGGTAGGTCCCCACCGGTTTTTTCGATGATTCTCAAAGTTTATAGTATCAAGTTTCTACAAAATGTGCGAAACAATCCGAGGAGCTCCATAGAGAGGAGTGGCGTGAACGGACGAGCATGGCGGCCATGTACACCAAGATGACGGCCACGGGCTCCTCGCTCATCGTGGCCCCGCGCACCATCTCCAAGGAACTCGAGGCCAAGATCACCACGGCCATCGCGGGCCTCATCGCCAAGCACGACCTGGCGCAGCTCAGTACGCGCGTGGTGCGGCAGGCCGTGGAAAAGGAGGTGCACGTGAGTCTGGCCAACCACAAGGAAGTGCTCAAGCGGCTGATGCATCAGGAAGTGCGGCGCATGAAGGCAGAAAAGGTGGGGTTATGATGGGATGACATGGACATCGGAGGAGGACTGACGGGGTTTCCCACTAGGCGGCCAAGCGCGCGGCGCCGCAGCCGTGGAAGATCCGAGCGCGACGGGACTGTGCGCGGAAAGGTAGATGAGCTTGGGTATTTGTATTGTGGTGCTGGCCGTGTGGCTGATCATGGATGCGTAGGCCTGGCGTATGTGTATAACGCGGCGCGGGAAGACCCCACGCTTGCGCTCCACGCCATGCAGAGCTTGTTCGATCTCCAGGCGATCGAGAATGAAGACATCGAGCGACTGGCGAGCACTTACATGCGCGCGCTTGCTGCCAGTTGGCTGCAGGACAAGGCGGCACATGGCAATTGGCCTGGAAATACCGTGCCAAGCCCGCATCAGGTGTGTTTGTTGCGTAGCTCTTGGGTTCAATCACGAAGAGACTCACTGGGTCTTTCTACAGGTGATTGAGACGCTCACGGCTGTGTATACAGTGGAGCGCATCGGTCTCAGCCATCCGTATCGCGTCTCACTGTTGGAGTTTTTGGATCGGTCGCCTCCCATTTTCGGTGCTTTGGTGAGTTAGGTGGTGCTTTATCCTCCTGTTTGAACTCGTTGTTTATTAACTTCCTTGCAGAACTACTTTGGCTGGGACCCAGCGACCAGTCCTCCGTCTTCAGACCCAGAGTGCTCATCGTTTCGTCGGATGACGACGACGATGGTGCAGTGCTGGTATGCGCACTCGTTGCAACTCTCATTGGGGTGCAGCTTCACTCAGGTACGCGACCTGCTATCAAAGAAAGAAGGCGGTCAAGCACTAATCAGCACGCTGGATAGCTTCTTCAACACCTGCCAACGCTCTATCCGTACAAGAGTCCACAGGAACTGACGCCTGATGAGTACCGCGATCAAGTCCAGTTCGTGACCACCCTCGTGATAATCCTGACGCGCTTTGGCACCCTTCGATGCGAACCAGTACGTCGTTAATTGTCCGTGACGGATGCCACAACCGAGTCTGATTGTTTGTTACTGTAGGAGCTGTTGCCACACGAGTACTATTTCCTGCGCCAGCACCTCGTCTACCATCTCGTACGTCAGGACGTGAGCACTGTGAGCGAAATCCTTCGGGTACGTTATTGACATGTTACTTCACCATAAATCCAATCGCGTACTCACCCAAACTACAGGCTCTACGATGCTTTGAAGGCTCGGACAATCTCATCTCCGTGCGTCGCGGTATTGCTCTCATCCTACTAACACAAGGTCCAGATGGATCCTGGCGAGACTCGGACGCCACAGATGACAAGGTCGGAAAGTACCACACGGCCATGCGAGCCGTGCAAGCCGTGACGGAGCCACGTGTGATGGGCTACGCGCCATCCATTCCGGAGGTCGCAGCACTCCTCCAGCTCCATGTCAACGCCGATCTGCCGCTCGTAGTGCTCGAAGAGAGTGAAAAGGCCAAGAAGGTTGCTGTCAAGACCGAACTGAAGCAGGAACCGTCCACCTCCGAGTCGGAAGCTACGAGCAATGCCACCTCGCCACGGAATAAACCAAAGTCAGTCACCGAGCCAGGCGTCGCCAAAGAAGAAGACCTGGAGACCCAGGTTCGATTTCTCCAGGGCTTGCTCGAGAAGGACGGCGGGAATATCAAGAACGTCTCAGCGGCTCTCGCGACCCACGTGCTGACCACGCTCTCCGCCATGAAGCTCAATGTGGACATCTTCAAGACCACAGGCGTGGGTCGTGTGATCAATAAACTCCGGAAGCATGGGAACGAAGAGGTCGCCAAGTCGGCAACGGAGCTCGTGGCCAAGTGGAAGAAAGATCTGTTATGAACCTGTTACCAACACGTATTGTACCCATCGGGTTGTAGAGGGTTTGCGAGCTGATTGGATGAATACATGCGCCATTTGATGCGACTCATGTCTTTATAGCGAAGAGCTCATTTGGAAGGAATGGCGGCGACGACGAGCGCGACCACGCGCTTTGTGCGCGGCTACCGCGTGGATCAAGTGGACGAGTACGTCGAGGCCTTCAACCGCGACGGCTATGTAGTGATCGAGGACGTGCTGACGGCCGACGACTGCGCGCAGTCCATCGACGAAGTGTGGACGTACTTGGAGAAGGATGGCCTGGTCAAGCGCGACGACGAAACCACGTGGGGCAACGAGAACTGGCCGAGCGAGGTGTGTCGTAATGGCGGATTCATGGGCCGCTTCCCGTACTGGAAGCGCATGAAGAAGCTCGACGCGACCTGGGTCAACCGTCAACCGCAGGCGTGGCGCAACCGCCAGAACCCCGAGGTGTACCGCGTGTTCCGCAACGTCATGAACGCGCGTCGTCTCTGGGTGAGTATCGATCGCTACGGCGTCATGCGCCCAGCGCGTCTTCGTCACCAGGAGGAGACGCAGGAGAACGCGGAGGCGCTGCGTGAGGAGTGGCAGACCAAGAAGGAATGGCTCCACTGGGACCTCAGTCCGTTCCACTTGGGTACATCGGCGGCGGGCTACGCCCCTGCGAGTCTCCCGCCAGCTCAGGCTCAATCGTACGGCTCGTTGCGTGTGCAAGCTCTCATTACGCTCGTGGACTGTCCTGAAGAGAACGGTGGCTTCCACTGTGTCCCTGGTTTCACGGACGATCGCTTCTTCCAATGGGCGGACGAGCACCGCGACACGTACGGCGCGCATCCAGATGTGGCCACGCGCAACTTCATTGAAGTGCCAGACGAGGATCCAATGCGCAAGGAGATCAAGCGCATCCCAATGAAGGCCGGTTCGCTGCTGATCTGGAACAGTCAGTTGCCGCATGGGTACGTAACGTGTTGTGTATGTGATGGAGGACGAACACTCGACAGCTAACTCGTTATGACATTTAGTAACTTCCCCAACTCGGGCTACGACTTCCGAATGGTGCAATACCTCAAGATGATCTCGGTGGACGACCCACGTGAGTTCCAGCCGGCCATGAAGCTCCAGCGCTTCGAGCGTTCTGACTGGTTCCCTGCTGACTTCTCGCCATCCCCACTCGGTGAGATGCTGCTCGGCCTCAAGGACTGGCCAGAGGACGACGCAGAGATCTCAGACGCGCAGTAGTCCACCATACACACAGACTACATATTCACTACCTTACTACCATGGACTAATAGACGCCAGGGCATCGGTGACTGCCTTCCATGTTCCTGACGACTCGTGATCCATGCGTTCTCGCTCAAACGATCCATACGCAGCCTCTTCTTCGTCGGACAGCAGCCCTTCTTCCAGATCGTACGAGCTTCCAGCGGACGATGAGAAGTCGATGTCTTGACTATCTTGACTGTCGGGTTGGCTAACACGCGTGGTTGTCTCCCGTTTGCGCCGATCGCGACTCGCATCGGAGCGTGAGCGCTTCTCTCGAGGACGATTAGCCACAAAGTAGACCGAGAAGAACACACATCCCAGCGCAACGCCAAAGGCCACGACCAACTCCACGCACATGATCACGGTCAACATGCGATGATCGATCGGTGGAGTGTCTGGACTTGGAGGAATCATTACGGCCGGCAGTAGAATGTTGAGAAGAAGAGCTGCGGCGAGAGACGACTCAGCGTACCCATCTTCAAATACTGGGAGTGCTGCTCCGGTGGTCGCGTTATACGCAGTGGAGATCACAACACCCGATGCAGGGACTGGGTCAGTTGAGTTGATGCTAGAGCAAACCAGATTGCGAGTCATATTGCGCAGGTATGTTGCGAGGCCAGGAAGCTCGTTCTGTCCATCGAGCAAATGGTAAGTTGGCAACAGCTCACTTCCATGAAAATCACATCAGCTCCTTACCTTGACAAACGCACGCTGGAGAAATGAGTTGTAGTGAGTTAGAACAACACTTGGAGAGCTCTGGTCTGATTGACGGCAAGGCAAAAACTGTGCTGGAAATTGCGAGCAGAAGAAGTGGGAGGTCGAAGTGGACGACAAGAAATGTGAAAGCACTCCGAGCTTGTGCGTTTCCGACAAATCGATCGTGTATGCAGGCAACGCGTCACGCAGCGACGGAATCATATCTGGGGAGCTCTGATCGGCATCATCAAACAGCTGCATACAAAGCACAGGTAAATGAGTACGTCCAGATAATCCAGTAGCGTATCAAACGACGTACCTCTGTTGTATCGTTCCAAAGTCCTTTGACGTGATCACTTCCGACGATGGCATCCCGCAGTCCATCGGCTTGTGCGATCAGCTCACGCAAGTTATCAAAGAGATCCTCTCGCTCCAATCGGAAATCCGAGCAGATAGAAGATCGCTCCAAGAGCACTTCCGTGATTGAAGCCAGTGCATCTGTCGAGCGAAGCACCAGAGAATTGAACTCGACATCATGCACAGCAAACGGACAAGGCGGGTTCGCAGACCAGACACTCAAAGCAGACGAGTTTTGCTGACAATGAGCAAGGAAGACGAGAGGCTCCAAGTAGTCCTTGATCGGGTCAGCTTCGCTAGGAATAAGCGTCGCGCCAGCGGCGAAGCGTGTCTTGGCTGACGCTGGAATCTCACTCACAAAGGTGTCATATCCGTCCATGTGCTTCAAGGCAGCCAGAGGAGTCTTCCAGTGGGATGAGAAGGCCGAGAATGTCTCCCACGGGTGCTGTTCGTGCAATGAAGCAATGGTCAGTGGGATACTTCGTCACCTAGGCGTCGAGGTTACGTACATGGGAGGCGAGCAGCGACATGGTCGCGTTTGTGCTGTTGTGGCTGGATCGAGCAGCCAGGAGATTGTCGTGAAGACGCTTCAACGGCTCATAGACATCACAAAGGAACTTGACAGCGTCTGCTGTGTGACCAGCCACGCCCATCGCCGCCTCGTACGGCGAGAGGCGATACAATTGCCACGCGACATCGGCTGCGATCGGTGGGGCGATCACGGACGACGCGGGATAGCGTTTGATAGCGAGCTCGGTTTCGTCCGAGCTCTCGCCTGCCTCAAGACCACCCATGGTGAGATCTTCGCTTGGCCAGAAGGCAGGGCCTGGGTAGAACGTCCCCTTGCTGTCGATCCACTTGAGCTTGGCGTCGACGGTAGGACCATAGACCAAAAGGGGCAACTGGCCGTTGCCACGCTGCTGGACGAGGATGTGGCTAGGAACAATAGACAAGTGATGGGTGTAGTTAGTGATGCGATAACTAACTCCCTAGTGCCATAGAGCGTACCGAAACTGCGCGGCTGCCAGAGTAAAGTCGATGTGGGCGATGGCTTGGGCAGCGAGCAGCGCGTCGGCGGTTTTCTATGGGAACGAAATAGTGAGTACAAGACATCCCATGGACGTTATACACGACTGGGCACGCACCAAATACTGGAAGCCGGCGGTGGAGCTGTTGCCCTGTCCAACCGCGCCGAAATCTGGATCCACATTACGGTAGAGCGTCGTAAAAGCCTGGATTTTGAGCACATGTTCGTCACATGTGGGAGCGTTGGCTTCCAACGCAATCAGTGGGAGACTGTGGACATCTAGCTGAGCATCAATCGAGCCACAGACGAGCGCCAGCGCCGCTGTGACGCGCGTGAGACGCATCCGCCGCTGGCCGTCCATCGAGGCTTCTTCGAGTTTGAAGCCGAGGATTACCTCTGCAACACGATAATCGTTCACACTTCATCATCGTATAGTAGAGGGTTCTGGTTCTACCTCTCTTCGTGGATACGTCAACTATCACAGAACGGAGGTTCATGGGCGATCATGAAAGGGTGCGGAACAGTTGCCAAGCGACAATGGAAGTGACCTCTGACACGAATGCGACGTCTGTGGAGGCTGCACGCGCGTTCAGAGCGCGTCGCTGGGGATTCCATACGCTACTACTGGCGTGTGGGCAGTCGCAGCTCGAAAGTACGAGTCAAAACGAGCTCCTGAGCGCTGTGAGCGGCGATGAAGAGCTCCGGTCATGGTCACGACACACGTCGTATCGCACTGTCACGCGTCAGGACGTCGAAGCGCTCGTGCGTGTGCTCAAGATCGAGACCATTCATGCTGAAAGAGCTCTTTTGGCTGTCCCCAAGCAAGAGGACGACGCTGTGGAGGAATCGTCCGACGAAGGGATCGACCCAGGACCTCTCGAGTTGACACCAAAGTCGATGGCAACCGCCTTCCAGCGACTCGTTCGCGACGAGAAAAAGGCGTTCCATGAAGCGATGGCTGTAAGCGAGGCACGGGTGGACGGAGACGCAGGGAGCAAGTCGGATACACCACCTGCGCGGATCTACTTGCTGACGGACTACCCTGCGTCCATTGACGAAGTCCACGCATTGCTTCTGCTCGGAGAGTCTACTCCAAGTGCATCTCCACCCACATCAACAGTCATCCCTCTGATCGATGGTGTTCTCTTGGTTGTGGATCCAGTACGAGAGCTGCGTGAGCGCCGAAAGAGTCTCACGAACGCAGACGAGCGACGAAAGAGCGCCGTGGGGAATGACGATCGACGTAAAAGCAGTGTGATGAGTGTCGATGACCGACGCAAAAGCAGTCTCCTTCGACGAGCTGAGCTCGGTGAAGAAGATGTGAAGATGGACAAATCTCTGCCCTCTGCAGCTGTTGTCTCGGTCTTTGGGACATCGAATCCGTTCGTACGCGATCTGCATGCCACGTCGACGGTCGGCGGCTTGGAATGGAGCGACTTTGCCTTCACAGAACTCCCATGCTGCACAGCAGCGAGTGACCCCAAGACGGCGATAGAGCTAGTCAATGAGCTCACCCAAACGATCGAAGAGGTGGCTACACACAAGACAGCGTTTAAAGAGTGGGTCTCCTCTGTCAAAATGATATCACTCCCAACACTCGAGAGCCACAACGACAACCTGATGGTCGCGTACAACGAAGTAATCTCAGCTGTTCATGAACCGAGTGTCAGTGTGGCGGTTGTGCTCTTTGCGATGCGAGAAGCGATCGTAAAAGGCCACGAGGGTGATAACGCAGAGTCAGATCGCGAGAAAAGCGTCATCACGACACCACCAGATGCATTTATCGACCATCATGACGCTGCCTCACGAAGACTTGCTCTCTCCTACGCGCAGTGTCTTCAAGCAACGAGAAGTCGTGAAGCTGCGCTGGCTCAGCTGCATCTTGGAGGCATTCGTCTAGATCACATCGAAAAGGCGATGTGGTGTGCTAGGGATCTCCCAGGAATCGGCAATCAAGGACGCAAGGGTTTTCCACGTATACCTCAGCACTCAGCAGCTGAGCGAAGCATCCAAGACACCGAGTTTGCGACGTTTTCGCTATCCATGAGTGTCTCGCACGTTCATTTACTGCGACAGCTACTCAGCTTGGAAGATTTACTCGGATTACCATGGAAAGAACGCCTGCGAGTGCGCGAATACTCTGCAGTCTTGGCGTCAGACTTGCTCGCGCAGCGTCTTGCGGAGGTTTTACGAGATGCTCCCGCGCAATACCGTACATATTACGAGCCAGCAGATGCTCTATTGGTGGCGATGTTACATACGACGGCCCCTGGGCGCTTTCGCGCAACTTCGTGGTCGGCCAAGGACTCTGTGCGTCATCGACCAGCGTTTCGAAACTGGAAGCGAGAGCCTGAGATCCCTGACGAGTATCTGACGCCACGCACAGCACTGGCCGTGGGTGCTGTCTTGCCGCTTTCGTCAGGAGAACTCGGTGCTATGTCTGAAAAGTGTTCGATATTATACCCAGCGGATCAGAGTCTCATCAAAGTCTACCAACGCCCGCAGACTTCGTCGTGGCTTAGCGTGTCTCGAAACGGGTGAGTGGATACGGATAACCATAATACTGCGATCAGCTAATACCTTGTTCGTACGCATAGGGACATGTTTGGCTTGCGTCCACGAGAATCAAGCGAGGGCAATGAAGATTGTGAGAAAAATGAGGACGAAGAGCACCATGCCATGTGTTTTTATGCCAATTTCCAAGACGATTCGCTTCTGATCGTTCGAAGTGGGACCAAGATGCCCAGCAAACCCGATGGATTTGGGTCGATCTCAATGACTCAGACCCTGACTGACGGACTTGTGATTACGACCCAATCGGATGGCGTGATTGTCCAGCAGCGACTTCCTTCCGTGCCTCTCGATGTGGGCAATGGCGTTTGCGAGCTATATCGCGTCATATCGGGCAAGGGTACGGTTATGAGTGTCCGCACTGATGGTTCAAGGGCGGTGTTGCAACCAAATGGAGACGTGAGAATGCATCCGAGAAGAACAGAAGCAGTCGTGGACCGTCAGCTTGCTGTAGATCCTGAGACCAATGCACTGGTTGAGAAGCGTGGCGATGGAACGATCGTTGTAACCCACACCGATGGCGGTCGGATCGTGTATCATCGAGACGGAACTCGAATTGTGACGACCTCGACGCGCTCGCATGTCCTCATTACGCACGCTCACTACGCTGACGTTTGCATCGACGTGGATGTGAATATCACAGCATCACGCCACGCGGCTGGTGAGAAAGTGGCCGTAACGAAGGGAGGATTGCGCACTCGGAGTATCATTCGAGCTCCTGATGGAACCGAGGTCGAGGTGCAGTACAATACGAATGTGGTGGCTGAAGTCAACGGACGGATCATCGCCCGGAAGCGGGGAGGGGCCACCGTCATTGCGAAAGACAGTGGTCGCGTTGAGTATCATCCCCGCGAGCTCGACGGTCTTGGTAATCAGGATTCACAAACTAACAACACTGATGACGACGACCGCAACGAGCTGCATCACAACTGTGTCTACTACTTTGATTGCCAAGAAGGCAATTTTTCCTTGGTGGACCACGAGCAAAACCACTTTCAAGTGGATTTGGACGATGGACTGTGTACACCAAGTGTTCAAGTGCAACTTGCAGGTGTCCTTAGCGAGGAGGATACTGCAAAATACGAGGTGGAGCCTATCCCAGCACGAGCAGTTATCAATGACCCAATCGAGCCGCATTTATTCATTCTCCATGGCGATGGCACAGGGCGGGAGATCCTACGTCCGCGCGACATTCATGAGTATTTGAGTCTGATAGAAGCAAGTGGTGGGGAAGAGGTCACACAGGGTCCGACGGCTGAAACATGGAAGAAGCACGCGACTCGCTGGACGCACGAGCGAGTATTTCTTCAGGATATCCAACCGTCAGCTCCTACGCGAGAGCTCCGATCAAAGCCATGGTTCTCCGACAGTCGGCTTAATGCAGAGTTTGAGCGGCTACAGTACCACGTGACGAGCGCCACCAGGCATTTGCCTAATGATCTGCTGTCGGTCCCAATCCCAGATCCACAGTTGACTGTTGTGCGTCGACTCCAGCAGCTTCGACCCGTGAGCGCCAGTCAATTCGAGGAAATGCTAGCATCGCTGGACAGTTGGCGCGCATGGCAACAGACTAGAGAAGTCAGTAAAGACCGATTCCGTGTGGAAGACCCACGAGACGCCGAGACGATAGCTCAAGAAGCCCTCATCCAGCGCAAGGTCCTCGTTGCTATGAAAGCGACTCGTGCGCGTCGCAAGCTGGAGCGTCAACAGCAAAAAGAACAGCAGCGTCGGGAGCAAGGCTCGGTGTCTCACATGGAAACAGTCCAAGAGGGTGATGAAGCAGGACCTGATGAGGATGATGACTTTGAGCTGGATCACATGTTGTCGGACGGCAGTGATCTTGATAGCAATGCTGACGTGGACGTGGAAGTCGACGACATTGACCAGCTCATGTGGACAGCCTTCTCGGAAGCCGACGTGTCTGGTGCGGGTTGTCTTGCTCTGGCTCCAGGTAGGTTCTATCGATCCGCTGGCTAATGGGGTTTGCTGATTGAGTGGCTCGTTATAGCTCGCCAAGCGTTGGTCCAAGTGCTGGGCATTGGGATCACAACATCTGAGCTCAGGGGCGTCTTGCGAGACTTTTGCCAGCCAGAGCCATTTGCCGTGCGTCGTATCGCTATTACTGAGATGCAATGAGTATACTGATCATACTCTTCCTAGGTCTCCTTTGACGTGTTTGTCGACGTGGTTCATACGTTTCAACAGAGTGTGGAAGATTTAAAACACGCGGAATCGGATGTCTCAGGCAACCAAGAGCAGCACGACGCATCCCAGACGCGTCCATCGACCCCCAAGAGCCACGTCCCCGCCGGGTCAGCCGCCGAAGCCATTCGTTCGTTCAATCTGAGGTTGAAGCCATCTGGGGCGGCCCTCCACTGAGATAAGCGATGTCGTAGCATGTGTAATGGTTGCCAACAGGGGTGATTGATACCGTTTAAAACACTCGGTTTGATAGGGACTGGCGGCGAAAGGGCATTCAGTTGGAAGACGCGGCATTGCCACTACTGCTCTCGCCATTCGATCACTCGCTCAGTCGACCGACTCCATCCCTCCAACTCACGTTTACACCAAGCACAATGGCCGGAGAACCAGCAGCCAAGCGTCAACGCACGGGCGACAAGGACGACGCCCCTGTCATCGACACGGAGAAGCTCCAGGCCGTCGTCGATGCCGTCAACGCCGTGGAAGAGGAGATTGAGAAGGAGAACGAGAAGATGGCGCGCGAAGTGCTCGCCATTGAGAGCAAGTACAACAAGGCCAAGCGTCCGTTCTTCGTCAAGCGCTCGACGCACTTGCGCGACATCCCAGGCTTCTGGAAGCAAGTGGTACGTTGTACGAGGGGTGGAACTGAAGCGTGACGGGAAGGAACTGATCCGGTGTGTCTTGCAGTTGGTCAACCACCCATTGATCTCGTTCGGTGAGCACGACGAAAAGATCCTCGAGCACTTGGAGGACTTGGATGTCACCTTCGTGGACGACAACGGTGGCTTCAAGATCGAATTGGTGAGTACTCCCCACGTCTCATGATCGTGCTAGTACTGTTGCTCATGCACGTTTGTTTGCCAATGATAGACGTTCGGTGAGAACGAGTACTTTGGCGCCACCAAGCTCTGGAAGCAGATCAAGTACTCGGAAGAAGGCGAGGCCGAGGCAACCGCCAGCGAGTTGAAGTGGAAGGAGTCGGATGCCGCCAAGGCTGCCAAGGAGGACGACTCGTCGTTCGTCGTGGTGAGTGCTTCTATAGGTTTCCTCGCTTGTTTCCATCGGTTTCTGATGTGTACTTGATCGAATGCAGTGGTTTGTGTCGACGGAGGATGAGCAGGACGTCGCCGAGATGATCAAGGATGACGTCTGGAAGAACCCAGTCCCATTCTACCTCGGCGGGGTATGTGAATCCGAGTGCACGGGCTGCTCTGACTGTTAGCGAGGGTCTCACGTGCTTGCCCATTCACAGGACGACAGTGACGAAGAGGGCGATGACGACGACGAGGAAGGCGACGACGACGACGAGAGCGCGGAAGACGACGAATAGATGTGTGTCTCGGGCCGTGACGCGCGCTGAAGTACCAAGTAGAGTAGAAGTGTGATCAATTCAGTGCATTCCTTCCGTGCGTTTGTTTGTTGGTTTGTCCTATCGTACTATTGCTCCAGCAGCCCTCGTCTGGTTTCAATCGCTCTTCTTCTTCTTGTACTTGACGCTTGGGATCCACTTGATCGGATTGCGGTTGTAGATCCCCCAGTTGGGCAGCACCAGCTAGAAGAAGACAAGCACACACACCTCAGCATCACACCGATACAATCAATCACAAGACATCACACGTACCACCGCCGCAATGCCCGTGGCCGCCGCCCACGCGTAGAGCGGGTAGTTAAAGTCCTGCTGGAAGTAGCCGTAGATCCACGCAGGCGTGCAGAGGACGACGTAGCACGCGAGCAGGAGTCGCTCGGCGAGCACTTGACCCTTGTAGTCGACCATCGTGCGAGGCTTCTGGTCCGTGTGTGCAGATGCATCCACGTGGGCAACATGAATATCCTCTTACAGAGGCTGGAGAGTACTGTGAATGTGACATTAGAGGTGTGAAGGTACGTGCATGCGGAATCAGAGGGTGCATCATCAGTATACGAAGAAGCTTCGAGAGTAACATGAGTGCGCACGGCAAGCCGTACGAGGGCATGGAATGCCTCGCGACCATGGACGACATCACGGAGGAGGAGGGCAACTACTGCGAGTACCAGACGGCGCCCAGCGGCACGTGGCGTCCTGCGCTCTTCGCCGCCGAGATCGTCCAGCAACTGCTCGACACGCAGTTCCACACCTACATCAAAAAGGTGCAAGAAGCCGACTGCAAGGCCGAGCTGCGTCGCCTCGTGACCAAGGGGCCACCAGTGTGGCTCGAAGACAAGCACGCACTGCCGCTGCCCGAGGGCGAGACGCACATCACCAAGGTCTGGTTTGCCAAGGACGACGAGGAGAAGAGCGCCAAGCTCGACGGTGCCGTGGAAGGAGACGAGCGCGAGAAGCTGTGGAGTGAACTCAAGGAGCTCCTGGAAGCGGCTGAAGACGATGAGGAAGTAGTGCGGTAAGCAAGTGTAGGAAACCTAATGGAACGTTGCTAGAGTTTGCGATGTTGTCGTCGTGGCTGCTGCTTGACCCGTGTCTTGGTATGGCGCTTGAGACGGAGCTCCTGGTCTTTCCGAGAGAACCAGTGTAGTTCACAGGAGCGTGTGAGCCCAGAAGCTTCGAGGGTGCGTCCGGCGTCACGCAGGACTGTCTCGCCCGAGGCAAGCCACCATGTCTTCCACACCTTCTTCCTACGATGAAAACAAGGTGAGCAACCCATCGCATGCAGGGGATGCGAGAGCTCACGGTCTCACCAGGAGATGCGAGCAAGACCTGCTCGCGTGGCGAGGCGTTGCTCGATTGTCTGCTGAAGACTCCGCACGGTCCAATGCAACAGAGCGTCCACGTCTATTGTAGCGACGACTGAGTAGCGTGAGCATCGTCGGAACCAACAGAGCAATACGCACCCAGGCGACTGCCGTCGAAGAACGTCAGGTGGAAGCGAAGCGCGCGATGCTCGGTCTGGGCGAGTGCGAGCTCTAGATCTCGTGTCGTTGGGTGTTCTGGAAGGTCCTGAAGCGCGGCATCTACTCACACAGCACTCGTTGGCTCTCCATTGTCATCCTGATCGACGCAAACAGCATCACACACCACGCAGGAGCCGATGGAGGTGCTCGTCCATGTGGTGCTTTCCGAGGGATACTGCTGGTCCGTACTAAGTACGAGGTCACTCACTCGGAACGTGGCAGTATGAGTATCCACAGCGAGAAGCACGCGATCGTGCTGGAAGTGGGCTCGCGCTACGTCAAATGCGGACTCTCGGAGGAGCGCGCGCCTCGCTCCGTGCTGCGCTGGGAGGTACGCATGTCGCTCGAGGTCGTGATGTGCTAAATGACTGCTAATAAGAACGACACAGGTCGCGGAGCTGCTGGCAAAACGCGCCAGTGCCGCCGAATACCACGCGTATCTCGTGCCGCAGCTGCACAGAATATGCTTCGAGTGAGTAGATCCATTGGTCTGGATTCGTTGGCTCTACGGAAGTCTCATGGCTCATGGTCTATGGCAGTCTTCTCCACGTGAATCCGCGACATCGCCGCTTCCTCGTGTGTGAAGACGTCGTTACTCCGCGTGCGTTCCGAGAAGCACTCGTCGCCGTCGTTTTCAATGAGCTCAAGGTAGGAAGTGCAGAATTCAGTCCATCGGGATGGAAAACTCATTGTGGTGTCTGTAGGCGGCGTCGTTGACACTTGTGCCGTCAGCGATCACTGCGTTGTACGCCACGAGTCATCACACGGCGTTGATTGTCGACTGTGGATGGGCGGAGACGCGCGTGCTGCCTGTCTACAAGGGCATTCCTCTCCAATATCTCTACACCAGTGAGTCCAGTGCATTATATATGACGACATAGGCCACTCATTAACGTTCTGCTGCTTGTAGCCGCATCGGTCGGCGCATCCACAGGTTGCCAAGTCATTCAGAGTGCCCTCGCCAGTGATGATGACGAGAAAATGTCTCTTGAAGCGGCAGAGGATGTCTTGGAACGCGCGTGCTTTGTGCAGCCACACAAGAACCCGATTATGGACATTGTCGACGCTCGATTCGGAGGAACCGGAGACAATGCCCTCGTGGTGAGTACTTCATGAACGCTGTAAGTGCGTTGTGAGTGGCCTAACTCTTGTACTTTATGTTAAGGTGCCAGCTCACGTACGCACAGATGCGTGTGAGTGTCTCTTTCGTGGTATGAAATCATGAACGAGAAACAGAGAAGTGATACGCACGCTTTACTAACATGATTTCTGGGTATATAGGCACCACCGACTCGGATATCACAGTCCTTTCGTGTGTCCAAGAGGCACTAGAGAAGCTCCCCATCGATGTCCGTGTTGCTATGGTGGAAAACCTGCTCGTCTTGGGTGGCACTGCCATGCTTCCTGGTTCGTATAATTGATCCATTGCCACAAGATATTCACTGACTGTGAAACCGATGACACACAGGCTTCTGTAGACGGTTGGTTGATGAAATCCGTGACGGATTGATGATGGAGAAGCAAGGATGGGGCGATCGTGCAGCACTCGTGCAGCCTCTCTTCCCACGCAACATGCTGGCATGGGTCGGTGCTTCCATCTACGCGTCGACAGAAGCTGCACGAGAGCATGCCATTTCGTCGAACGACTTTGCGTCCAGAGGCAGCCAATGCCTTCCAGACTGGATGTCGATTGCGGAGAAGAATATCTGATGCGCAACAGCATATGGTCAATGTTGTTTGTGTCATTTTAGCTCGTGTGTAGTGCTCAGAAGTTAGAGTGGACGTGTCTCTACCTCAAGACGGCATCAATAAACCTGCTACTTGGAAGCGCGCAACCCGAGTGGTTTTCCCGTTTCGTCCCATGGTGCTTTGAGTCCGAGATCCGGCATCTTCTTGAGTGTTGTGGCTGCCGTGGACTTCAATGGCGCAATATGATGCGGAAGCGCTGCCTTCCGCGCCGAAAAGTCAGCGGACTTGCTCACTGACTTGCTGTCAGAGTCTACAAACACCGTCGGACTTTCGTACTTGACGTCTTCGCCGCGTCGACGCTCGCTAACTTTGGCGTCAGCACGCTGTGACTTGTTTCCTGACGAAGACTTAGGATGCGTCGCAGCGATATTCCCAAACGACTTATCCGCATCGTCGCTCATTTCCTCCGGGAACTCGTTGACCACCTTCCAGAGACTGATTCGACGCAGCTCTGGACAGCTCGTGACGCCCTTGCGGTACGTCTTGATCTGCAGGCCTTCCTTCTGAAATGACACGTCAGGGAAGTTGGTGTCGAGCAGTGGTTGCTCCTCTTCGCCGCTCTCAATGTACACGTAGAAAGTGTAATCGTAGTAGAGCATGACAAGCACGATGCCATTGATGTAGATCTTGCTGGCAATCGCCTCGACATCCTATCATCGGAGCAACGGCGGCATTAACAACACATCCAGCCGTTCACAAAGTCAAGGCAAGACCATACTCGTAGGACGTCACACTTGTCCATGCCGATCTCAAAAAAGCAGTCAACATTGTCGTCATCGAGCCATTGACGCATTCGCGACGCCGTCTCATCACCCAAAGACTGGATAAACTTCTCGGCTTTGGTCAGTTCTTCCTGGATCGCAGGCACAGCGCCTGCAAGATACTCCATAGACGGCGTGAACAGCGACGTTGCCGGCATCTTGGAGACCTCACACATGAACGTCTACGAGATAAAGCAGCATTAGAAGAGCAGCTTCTATTGACCCACCTTGGTATACGAACCAGTGCACTCTGCTGACGGCGCAACATGGGGATAATGATGGGAATATCTGGCAGCTCGAGCTTGGGGCCAAGATCCACGTGGCCGTTGTAACACCAGTTGCCGAATCGGAATAGTACTTCACGCAAACTCGGCGTGGAGCCACCGTTATCTCCAGAGCCGCGCGGTGTTCGTCGGATGAGAAACGTTTGGTTGTATCCCGTCCCGCTGACGTCCTTGCATTGGACTTTGACGGGCTTTGGTGGGCTCTGGTGCTTGCTGGCCTTCACAGCCTGCCACAAAGTCAGCTTCTTCATGTTTGTGCAGTCGCCGTCGCGATACGTTTGCAAGTGAACGCCCTGGAGATGCGACGTAAGGTCGGGAAAGCGCACGTCAAGCAGTGGCTGCTCGCCTTCACCCTCTTGAAGAACGACGTAAAAGCTGCGTTGATAATAAATCACCAGGAGCACCAGGCCACGAACGAAGGTCTTGCTAGCCACAATGTCCACGTCATCGAAGCATTCGTATCCACCGCTTTGAAGCTCAAAGAAGTTCTTGGTCTCCGAGTCTTCGTCGACCCATGGATACTCACTCGCTGCACTCAAGAGCTTGCGTTCGATGCGTTCGCTAGCGAGTTCCGCGCCGATAAAGTCAAAGACATCGTACAGAGTCTCAAGAGGCGTTGAGTACGGTGAGCTTGAAGGCATCGCCTTCCATTCACAGAGGTATTGCAACGATGCCTGCTGCTTCTGCAGCGCCGGAATCACAGCCGGGAGGTCCGAGAGCTCGACACTTGCGCTCCCCAAGTCCACTTTGCCGCCGTAGCACCAATTACCACAGCGGAAGAGCACGTCGTGGAGATTGGAGCTGCTCGAGCGGATGATGTACGTCTGGTTGTAACCATGACGCAACGCCACAAGGTTCGAAGAAGGCACACCCACAGCATCCGAGTCACAGTCCTCAGTGTCGTGTGCCGGACGCTTAGCTGTCGCTTTCACGTCCTCATCATCTCGATCCGAGACACGCTTGGCCTCCATTGCAACTGGGCTTTGCTCTTCCTGTTCGTCTGCTGCCAAGAGCCCAAGCCAAGGCCAAGGGACGCTGGTGAGAGGGCGGTGTGGGGCGAAACGATCTCAAGCGACGATGGGCGAGCGCCATCGAAGATCGACGCCAACGGCTCAACACAGTCGAAACGGACGAGGTAAAGGCTTTTTATATACATCATCATTTCAAGTACGGACGATTTGGATACATGCAGGCATGGACACTGACGTCTCACATCACATGACTACTCTTCGTCAACGTCGAGTTACCACTTGTGTGGCTTGGCCCAGGCGCCACCAGCGTTCGTGTCACTTGGAGCTGGGGCAGCTGGCTTCTCAGCCGAGAGGGCTGGACCCCAAGCATCACCAGTTAGGACGGCTGGGGCGGCAGGGCGCGCAGCTGGGCGAGGCTGGCCCCAAGCTTTCGTTGGAGGAGCGTTTCCGTTGCTAGCCGGACGAGGTTGACCCCAAGCGTTGCCTTGAGGGGCATTTCCATTGCCGCTAGACTGATGGTGGTGGTGGTGGTGATGGTGTTGTTCGACACGGAACGACGCAGTCATACGGGTCATGCGGCCGCGAGCGATCGCCTGGATTTTCACAGCAGCCTGCTCCGTTGTGAGAGGAAGCGTCTCTGGGAACGCAGTGCCAATCTTGGTGTCGCTGCCACGGCCGAACGTGAAGCACTTGATGTTGGCCAAGTACGGACCGAGCTTGACGGTGTTGTCCTCCTTGCCGTTAAGGAAGCAAAGCGTGTACAACGCCATTTCAAACTCTGGACTCACACCAACGAGACTACGAAGTAGAGAAATGATGTGAACAATGAGCCCAAAAAGGTTGAGACGAGGAATATCTTACCTGGTGGAGACTGGCTTAATTTCCTTCTCCCACATGAACTGGATGGTCACGAGCTGTTCTGTGTTGAATGGCTTCATGACGCTCTGGCCACGCTGTGAGATGTCATATGAGTTAGTCACCGTCACATTCGTTGACGCCAGCAATCATTCGAACCTGCTTAGGCTTGATGTATCCGAGGTAGTTGAGACGACCGGCACGTTCCTCGTGGTAGATTTGGATCCAGTTGTGGCAACCGCAGATCTTGCCCTGTTGAAACCCAATTCGTATCAGTAACTACGTCTCAGAGAGGCTTTGTGCGTGTACTCACATCCTTCTCTTCGCCAAGGAAGACGTGTTCGAAGCCGGACGAATCATTGCGCGTCTGGCGGCGGTACAAGCCAAACCTATGCGATCGTGGCTTGCTTAGAGACGGAATCAGTCAGCAAGTGATGTATCAGGGCATACCAAATGTTGTCGAGCTTCTTCTTGAAGGCCGACATGTCACCGACAAACTTTTTGTTCTTCGTGAGCCAACTGAGCAACATCAAGTCAGCTATCAGCACACGCATCATGAATGAGAATAGCAGCAGCCATACGTACTTGTAGACGTAGCGCATTGGGGCCGTATCGAGAATGGCGTTAAGGAAAGCATTGTTCTCCGTCAGTTCATCGGCTGTCACGGTCTCGGTGATGCCAACCTGCGTCAGTCAAAACAAGTGAGTGAATCTTGCGTGTCCTTCAGTTAATGGCTTGATGACGTACGCCACGCTCATAGTTGTCCAAGAGACTGACAAAGTGGCGGAACGTCGGACGCTCAAAGACGCTCTGGTCCACGAAGGTGAAGAGAGGGTCCTCGGTCACATCGCCATGCTGCCACATCGTCTTGCCCTGCTGGAGGTTGAGCTCATAGTCGACATTTGGCTCGAGTCTTTGCATAAACGTACGTGTGACGATAAGTCCCCATCGACGATTGGTACGAAGTGTATCGATTGTCTCGCACCTGTTCTTGTCGAGGGCCCAGAGCTTGTCACACGCGAGCGAGATGTCGCGGAGTTCCGCCGCTGCGACCAAAGCGCGTCACGCATGTCAGCACGCTCCACCGCCACTGTACAATCAAGCCACGCGAACAGACCTGTTGGCATTGCGTTGGCCATGATGCTCAAAGGGGAAACAGGGGGGCAGGGAGGGAGAAGGGAGAGAGTGTCGACGAGGCAGACACTTGTGCACGAATGCGAATGCTTGTCGGACGCAACACGAGTCATCGCCAGGAGCTCCTCCCTAAATCAGGCTTTGTGGGTTCAGAACATTTCAGCCAATCAGCGACGAGACCGAGCCAGCATCCGGATATGCGTCGGACAGTATCCGGACGCCTGTGATTGTCCATTCACGGAAACTTCAAGCAGCACTTGCGGTGCTCTTTCGGCCACTTGCAAGCGCTCGTTTGCGTCGATACCATAGAAACGGACAGTCATGAGACGCTTCCAGTGCGTCTCTGGACGCGCGTCGACTGGCTTTCCCTGCGGGCCGTTGGATCGAGTAGTGGGCGCAACGCGATCTTTGCACGACCCGGTGTCGTTTCAGAGTTGACCCTTTTCCAGCAACTCCAATATGGATAATTGCTGAATCAAGGTGTACTTATTCTTGTGGGCCAGCTGGAAACGACCGATGCCCACCTTTCATATTTAATCCCTTCTCCTAATGCTTATTGTATTATTTGACATCATTAAGTATTTGAACCTCTTTGATAGCATGACCTCTTGAAACCCTATGTGACTGCACTTGCGGTGGTTTCCGAGAGTGCGGATGCGTGATTGCATGCGATCGAGCTGACTGGCCAGCACCGGCGCCGCTCTTCTGCGTGGCCTGCGTCCATCACTTCGCGCTTTTCCTCTCGTTCCTGACGTACGTACGCACGGTGATGTGGCGGAACCATGCCGTCCAGCAGCTTCGTCGTGCGACGGCAACCACGCTTTCGATAGCACGGCGCTCGCCGGTGCTCTTCACAGCCTGTCGCGCCGTCGCCAATGCCAGCGCCGTGCCCTTCCTCGACTCGGCGTTGATGACCAAGCGGCAGTATCACCACAGTCGTGTGCGCTTCATGCCGGATTCGCACGACGGCAATGGCACCACCACGACGTTTGCCGACTTCTTGCCCGTTGTGCCGCCCGAGTGCCTCAAGGTCAAGTCGCCGAGTGAAGTGCTCAAGGACGCACGCCCAGGACCGAGTACGTTCACCGAGATGTTCCGGATGATGTCGCCGTACATCAATTTCCATCGCGGCACGACAATGGTGATCCATATCCCCGGACAGCTCATCGACTCGAGTGTCTTCAGCACGGTCATGCAGGACATCGCGCTGCTCAACACGTTTGGCGTCAAGCTCGTGCTCGTGGCTGGATCTCGTCCACAGCTCAATCAGCAACTGGAAATGCGTCAGTTGTCGCAGCGATTCGACTGCGGCATGCGGATCACAGGACCCGAGGAGCTCAAGTGCGCCATGGATGCTGCTGGTTCCGTGCGCTTCCAGATCGAGAGTTGCTTGGGTCGCGGCATTGCCAACACTCCTGGTCGATCCCACGCCATCAACGTCGCGTCGGGCAATTACATCTCGGCGCAGCCCGTCGGAGTACGAGGTGGCGTGGACTTCAAGAACACTGGTGAAATGCGCCGACTGAACGCTCCAAAGGTCCGTGAAGCTCTCGACAACGGAGACATCGTGCTGATCACCAGCATCGCGTCCAGTGCGAGTGGTGAAGTCTTCAACTGCATGTCTGAGCAGGTCGCTAGCAAGTGTGCTGTACAATTGGGCAGCGACAAGCTCATTTTCCTCCATGAAGGTGAGGAGATGGTCGACTTGCGCACCAATCAGACTGTCCAAGCTCTCGTGATTGAGCAAGCGCAACAATACGTGGAGTTGGCTCGCAACGATCCTGATGTCTCGGAGAACTTTCTGTACTACCTGAAGCAGTCCATCTATGCATGCATTAATGGTGTGAAGCGATCTCACATGGTCAGTCGGCACGTCGATGGTGGTCTGCTGCAAGAGCTCTTTACGCGAGATGGTGAGGGTCTTATGATCTCCAAGCACATGTATGAAGGTGTGCGTATGGCCAAGACGAGCGACATTGTCGGTATCATGCGCCTGATCCAACCACTACTGGACGATGACATCCTGGTTTCTCGTAACCAGGAACAGATCGAGTCAAATGTCAACACGTTCTCTGTGGTAGAGCGTGATGGAGCGATCATTGCGTGTGCAGCATTGCAGCCATACGAGGACAACTTTGCCGAAATCGCTTGTGTTGCTGTGGACCCAACGTATCGAAGTTTGGGCAAGGTATGAACTCTGTGGATGTTGGTGTTGTAAACTCTGTACTTACACGTGTTTGTCTATGTCTAGGGCAATGCATTGCTCGGCTTCTTGCTTCGAAAGGCTCGATCAATGGGCGTCATGAAGGTATTCGTGATGACGACTCGCACATCTCACTGGTTCATGGAGCGTGGGTTCGAGGAGGCGAAGGTTTCCGATCTCCCAAAGTCAAAGCAAGCCAAGATCGATCTGAAGCGCCATTCCAAGGTGTATGTCATGGACATCAGCTGCAAGCGCGCGCTTGACGAGAAGGAACTGTTGCTGCATATGGAGTAGAAGTATCAGCTCAGGCAGGACAACACTAGACACTAGAAGCCGTAGAGCGTTTTGAAGCGGACGGTTTATTTAACACACAACGATCGCTACTTCTCGTCCACTCTCTTCGTCTGGCACGCATTGCCAGAGTACCCTGTAAAGCACGTGCAGATCCCTTTGCGATAGTTGCAGATCCCTCTGTTGGAGCACTCGACATAACACAAGTTTCCAGGATCACCAACACCAATACCTCCCGGAGCAGTTTTTCCATTGCAGTCGGTCTCGTCCACGAGGGTTTCTGGGTCGTCTCCAGAGGGACAGCGCCCTGTCAAACAAGTAGTGATGATATGTTTCAACGGAAGGCAAGCATCCAAATGCAGAGCACACGTACGCAACGAGCAATCGGGGCCAAAGTACTCAGATGCTTGAATTTCGCCAGCTCCGGTGCCGACAGCCCAGGACGAGTCACAGACACAGCCAAAAACTCGGTTTTCATCCCAAGTAGTCGTGCTCTACAACGTAGTATACTCGCTTTAGGCACCATATCGCGCTTGAGACTTGTTTTCGCACATACCGTTGCCCCAGTATAAGTGATGGGTGGTGATAGTGGGAAAGCTGTCTTGATAGTAGCCATTTCCTTCATACTCACACATTTTCCCCGGCCATAGCAATCGTTTGGACAGGTCACTGTGGTTTCAACGATACAGAGTCAACAAAACAGCTAATTCTTTCGCGCTTGCATACTCACTTCTCTCGCAGGCAGCGCCGGTGAAGCCGTCGATGCACACACAACTCCCGGTGCTGCGATCGCATGCTCCCATTCCTGAGCATTCCACTTGAACATCGTGCGCGGTTTCTTCTCCTGTCGGTATACTGGTCCAAGATAAGCCGGATGGACATGTTCCTGTAATTCAAGTGGGTTAGTCATTTGTCTGACGGCACCAACCACCAAAGCACGTACTCATTGTGCAATCTGGCGCTCGATAGTCGGCGATATCCGTTAAAGCACCCCATCCTGACTCACACATGCAAGTCCACGAAAAGAGTGTACACGTCCCATGACCATTGCAATCATTCAGATAAGGACAACCCTCGCCATTCAGCTTGTCGTGTTCTTCCATGATGTTACCCAGTGCATCTCGTGTCCGCAGGATATACATCCCTGTGACCCACCAGTTTGGCGTCGTGACGGCGCTCAGAGTTAACGAGATCCCTGTTGTCGGAAGGATGCTGCTGCCTGCGACTGTGAGCGACGCTTGCAAGCCGGCGATAACGAGATTCGTACTAGCGAGTGGTATCCCAATGTAAGCGCTCGGAGCCGTGGCTCCAATTGTGTATCCCGTTGGGAGGACGAGTTCAATGAGTCCGTTGATTGGAATCTCGGCCTGAGTATCCATCGACAGCGTCACAGTTGTCACTGTATTCGGCAGCTTGATAAACGGACGTACTCGAGCATACGCAAGAGACTTCTTCACGATCGGAGTACCTGGAACTGTGGCGCTCTGCTCGTATACGTTGTTTGCAGCATCCATGATGGTGATGGAGTACGTTTCCCACGCCACCGAACACTCAATGACATCGTACTTGTTGCAAGAAGTCCCAGGATTAACGATGTTCGCGACGGTGAAACTACGTCCAAACCCAGCCATCGTCGGCCCAGACCCAAGCGTCAGCGTGAGTGTAGATCCGGAAACGCTAAAGACGGCATTCGGGGCCGGTATGTTGATGATGGCGCCCAGTGTGGCCGCACTGACTTTGAACCGAGGCGGGAAGACGACCGCGATCTTCGCGCCGATTGGCAAATACGCAGTGTTGGAGAAACGGACGGCGTAGGTCGTGACCATACCGCCGAGATATGAGTTTGGTTGCACTGTTGCACTCGAATCCAGCGCGGTACTGGCGAGAACTGGGCCTGCGACGCCCGTCATGTCCTGCAGAATGCCTCCTGAAGAGTGTCGTGTGCGAATAGTGAACGTCCCGACTGGTTGAGCGGCTGGATAAAAGATGTTCCCAAACGTAACAGACACGGGCGTGTCGGCTGCTACATCCTGACCAGCAATCGTTAGCCACATCCTCGGCGGTGCGATCGCAATCACGGTTGACGCGGGGTCGAGACCGTCTCGAGCAGCGACGACGGCCCCGGTGTACACGAAGTTACTACTGGGCATCGTTGGGAATTGCAATTCGATGAGGCTGCCGACTCGCAGTAGAACGTCTGTCCTGAGACTGACTGTGAACTGAGCCGCAGCACCCGCAGCTAGCGTCGAAAACGTCAACCCCGCCGTTGTCAAAGTGGTTCTCGTGAGGACAGAGGCGGCGACGTTGCCCACCGCCTCGATGATGGTATCTCCCCGTCGTTCCCTCGCCTAGATGCATAGGAAAGAATGAGCTTCTTCGGATCACACGAGTTTGTGATCGACTCTATTACCTGGACTGGTCACGCCACTGAGTGTGAAGGAGATCGGACCGGGCGGCAACGCGTTGTTCACCACCGCGATGGTGACGGACGTTCCAGACACGGTGGCCGTACTAGCGAGGTCGATACCGTTCGGATTGGAGAGCGAGGTAGATGCGATGTAGAAGTTGGATGGGAAGATCACGACCAACGCTCCGTCGACTGGGGTCGTGAGCCCAGTCGTGAATTCCACGTCGACCGAGTCCGTGGCTCCGGCATTGAGCGAGTTTAACGTGACGAGGGCGCCAGTAATGGCGGCATCCACCGCATTCCATGCACAAATGCACAGCACTGGGCACGACCACCACCACCTCATGCTCGCTTGTGTCCTTTCGTCGCTAGATCGGGATCACTTGCATTTTGACCAATCACTAACCGCACCCATGATCGTCAACGTCAAAACAACACGAAGCACACCATGGAGACGGACACGGCCAGCACGCTCCTCTCGTTCCTCTTCGTCGGTGCGCTCTGGGGATGCACGAACCCCCTCATCAAGACTGGTAAGCGCCAGTTGACGAGGCAACTGCCTATGGAACGCGCTGATGTGTGGTGATGGTGACTAGGAAGCGGAGACGATGTAATGTACACGCGTCGAGACAACTCGGCGGCTGAGTTCGCACGCCAGGGCGTCCATCTAGTGAAGAACTGGCGGGTACGCTGAGAGAGAAGTCTCACTCTCTGCATGGCCTTTTCCTCCTCCTCATTGTGTGTATCATGCAGTTTGTGGTACCATTCCTGTTGAATCAGAGTGGCTCAGTCGCGTACGTGTACTTGCTCGGCTCCACGGGTACGGACCAGATACGGATAGCTTGTCGCTCGTGGCTATTCTAATGTGCATTCTGACCGCGTGGTGGCTGGTGCAGACATCTCGAATGCTGTCCCGATCTGCAATTCGCTCACATTCGTGTTCACGGCCATGACCAGCCGTCTTCTGGGAGAAAAGCCTCGACGTCCCCTGTGTGAGTACCTCCTTCATGATCTATCGGGCTCTTAGTGACTGTATTTCATGATATTGTGCTGCATAGCCACCTACACTGGTATGGTTCTCATTCTTCTTGGGGTCCTCTTATGCTACCAGAGCAAAACGCTATAGAAATTGATTGAAAATAGCTTGTGCTAACCTGAATACACCACATTGATAAGCTGTTGCTTTTCGTTGGGGTAATCTCGTCATCATAATCGAAATACTCAATGAATGTAATCAAAGTTGGCTGTATGCACCCATCAATTCAGAATCATAAGCTCACCGCAAATGTTTATAAACATTACAGTCACGGTACACCGTAAGCACCAATAAGGAAATGCCAAGTGTGACTCGATGTTGAAGTTTGGTGTTTAGTTGTTGGGGCGGTGTTTTCTGGCGCGTAGATTGTTGCGTTGGTAAATCATCGGGGGGTATTTGGGTTTGAATTTTTGGCGAATCGGTTTGATTTTCTGTGGTGCGTGTGTGTGCAAAGTGTGACTCGATGTTTTGGATATTTTTTTTTTCGAGTGAGTTTCGTGTTTCGTTTGGGCGGTGAAGTTTAGTTTGGTGTTTAGTTATTGGGGCGGTGTTTTCTGGCGCGTAGATTGTTGCGTTGGTAAATCATCGGGGGGTATTTGGGTTTGAATTTTTGGCGAATCGGTTTGATTTTCTGTGGTGCGTGTGTGTGCAAAGTGTGACTCGATGTTTTGGATATTTTTTTTTTCGAGTGAGTTTCGTGTTTCGTTTGGGCGGTGAAGTTTAGTTTGGTGTTTAGTTATTGGGGCGGTGTTTTCTGGCGCGTAGATTGTTGCGTTGGTAAATCATCGGGGGTATTTGGGTTTGAATTTTTGGCGAATCGGTTTGATTTTCTGTGGTGCGTGTGTGTGCAAAGTGTGACTCGATGTTTTGGATATTTTTTTTTTTCGAGTGAGTTTCGTGTTTCGTTTGGGCGGTGAAGTTTAGTTTGGTGTTTAGTTATTGGGGCGGTGTTTTCTGGCGCGTAGATTGTTGCGTTGGTAAATCATCGGGGGTATTTGGGTTTGAATTTTTGGCGAATCGGTTTGATTTTCTGTGGTGCGTGTGTGTGCAAAGTGTGACTCGATGTTTTGGATATTTTTTTTTTTTCGAGTGAGTTTCGTGTTTCGTTTGGGCGGTGAAGTTTAGTTTGGTGTTTAGTTATTGGGGCGGTGTTTTCTGGCGCGTAGATTGTTGCGTTGGTAAATCATCGGGGGTATTTGGGTTTGAATTTTTGGCGAATCGGTTTGATTTTCTGTGGTGCGTGTGTGTGCAAAGTGTGACTCGATGTTTTGGATATTTTTTTTTTTCGAGTGAGTTTCGTGTTTCGTTTGGGCGGTGAAGTTTAGTTTGGTGTTTAGTTATTGGGGCGGTGTTTTCTGGCGCGTAGATTGTTGCGTTGGTAAATCATCGGGGGTATTTGGGTTTGAATTTTTGGCGAATCGGTTTGATTTTCTGTGGTGCGTGTGTGTGCAAAGTGTGACTCGATGTTTTGGATATTTTTTTTTTTCGAGTGAGTTTCGTGTTTCGTTTGGGCGGTGAAGTTTAGTTTGGTGTTTAGTTATTGGGGCGGTGTTTTCTGGCGCGTAGATTGTTGCGTTGGTAAATCATCGGGGGGTATTTGGGTTTGAATTTTTGGCGAATCGGTTTGATTTTCTGTGGTGCGTGTGTGTGCAAAGTGTGACTCGATGTTTTGGATATTTTTTTTTTTCGAGTGAGTTTCGTGTTTCGTTTGGGCGGTGAAGTTTAGTTTGGTGTTTAGTTATTGGGGCGGTGTTTTCTGGCGCGTAGATTGTTGCGTTGGTAAATCATCGGGGGTATTTGGGTTTGAATTTTTGGCGAATCGGTTTGATTTTCTGTGGTGCGTGTGTGTGCAAAGTGTGACTCGATGTTTTGGATATTTTTTTTTTTCGAGTGAGTTTCGTGTTTCGTTTGGGCGGTGAAGTTTAGTTTGGTGTTTAGTTATTGGGGCGGTGTTTTCTGGCGCGTAGATTGTTGCGTTGGTAAATCATCGGGGGGTATTTGGGTTTGAATTTTTGGCGAATCGGTTTGATTTTCTGTGGTGCGTGTGTGTGCAAAGTGTGACTCGATGTTTTGGATATTTTTTTTTTTCGAGTGAGTTTCGTGTTTCGTTTGGGCGGTGAAGTTTAGTTTGGTGTTTAGTTATTGGGGCGGTGTTTTCTGGCGCGTAGATTGTTGCGTTGGTAAATCATCGGGGGGTATTTGGGTTTGAATTTTTGGCGAATCGGTTTGATTTTCTGTGGTGCGTGTGTGTGCAAAGTGTGACTCGATGTTTTGGATATTTTTTTTTTTCGAGTGAGTTTCGTGTTTCGTTTGGGCGGTGAAGTTTAGTTTGGTGTTTAGTTATTGGGGCGGTGTTTTCTGGCGCGTAGATTGTTGCGTTGGTAAATCATCGGGGGTATTTGGGTTTGAATTTTTGGCGAATCGGTTTGATTTTCTGTGGTGCGTGTGTGTGCAAAGTGTGACTCGATGTTTTGGATATTTTTTTTTTCGAGTGAGTTTCGTGTTTCGTTTGGGCGGTGAAGTTTAGTTTGGTGTTTAGTTATTGGGGCGGTGTTTTCTGGCGCGTAGATTGTTGCGTTGGTAAATCATCGGGGGGTATTTGGGTTTGAATTTTTGGCGAATCGGTTTGATTTTCTGTGGTGCGTGTGTGTGCAAAGTGTGACTCGATGTTTTGGATATTTTTTTTTTTCGAGTGAGTTTCGTGTTTCGTTTGGGCGGTGAAGTTTAGTTTGGTGTTTAGTTATTGGGGCGGTGTTTTCTGGCGCGTAGATTGTTGCGTTGGTAAATCATCGGGGGGTATTTGGGTTTGAATTTTTGGCGAATCGGTTTGATTTTCTGTGGTGCGTGTGTGTGCAAAGTGTGACTCGATGTTTTGGATATTTTTTTTTTTCGAGTGAGTTTCGTGTTTCGTTTGGGCGGTGAAGTTTAGTTTGGTGTTTAGTTATTGGGGCGGTGTTTTCTGGCGCGTAGATTGTTGCGTTGGTAAATCATCGGGGGGTATTTGGGTTTGAATTTTTGGCGAATCGGTTTGATTTTCTGTGGTGCGTGTGTGTGCAAAGTGTGACTCGATGTTTTGGATATTTTTTTTTTCGAGTGAGTTTCGTGTTTCGTTTGGGCGGTGAAGTTTAGTTTGGTGTTTAGTTATTGGGGCGGTGTTTTCTGGCGCGTAGATTGTTGCGTTGGTAAATCATCGGGGGGTATTTGGGTTTGAATTTTTGGCGAATCGGTTTGATTTTCTGTGGTGCGTGTGTGTGCAAAGTGTGACTCGATGTTTTGGATATTTTTTTTTTTCGAGTGAGTTTCGTGTTTCGTTTGGGCGGTGAAGTTTAGTTTGGTGTTTAGTTATTGGGGCGGTGTTTTCTGGCGCGTAGATTGTTGCGTTGGTAAATCATCGGGGGGTATTTGGGTTTGAATTTTTGGCGAATCGGTTTGATTTTCTGTGGTGCGTGTGTGTGCAAAGTGTGACTCGATGTTTTGGATATTTTTTTTTTTCGAGTGAGTTTCGTGTTTCGTTTGGGCGGTGAAGTTTAGTTTGGTGTTTAGTTATTGGGGCGGTGTTTTCTGGCGCGTAGATTGTTGCGTTGGTAAATCATCGGGGGGTATTTGGGTTTGAATTTTTGGCGAATCGGTTTGATTTTCTGTGGTGCGTGTGTGTGCAAAGTGTGACTCGATGTTTTGGATATTTTTTTTTTCGAGTGAGTTTCGTGTTTCGTTTGGGCGGTGAAGTTTAGTTTGGTGTTTAGTTATTGGGGCGGTGTTTTCTGGCGCGTAGATTGTTGCGTTGGTAAATCATCGGGGGGTATTTGGGTTTGAATTTTTGGCGAATCGGTTTGATTTTCTGTGGTGCGTGTGTGTGCAAAGTGTGACTCGATGTTTTGGATATTTTTTTTTTTCGAGTGAGTTTCGTGTTTCGTTTGGGCGGTGAAGTTTAGTTTGGTGTTTAGTTATTGGGGCGGTGTTTTCTGGCGCGTAGATTGTTGCGTTGGTAAATCATCGGGGGTATTTGGGTTTGAATTTTTGGCGAATCGGTTTGATTTTCTGTGGTGCGTGTGTGTGCAAAGTGTGACTCGATGTTTTGGATATTTTTTTTTTTCGAGTGAGTTTCGTGTTTCGTTTGGGCGGTGAAGTTTAGTTTGGTGTTTAGTTATTGGGGCGGTGTTTTCTGGCGCGTAGATTGTTGCGTTGGTAAATCATCGGGGGGTATTTGGGTTTGAATTTTTGGCGAATCGGTTTGATTTTCTGTGGTGCGTGTGTGTGCAAAGTGTGACTCGATGTTTTGGATATTTTTTTTTTCGAGTGAGTTTCGTGTTTCGTTTGGGCGGTGAAGTTTAGTTTGGTGTTTAGTTATTGGGGCGGTGTTTTCTGGCGCGTAGATTGTTGCGTTGGTAAATCATCGGGGGGTATTTGGGTTTGAATTTTTGGCGAATCGGTTTGATTTTCTGTGGTGCGTGTGTGTGCAAAGTGTGACTCGATGTTTTGGATATTTTTTTTTTTCGAGTGAGTTTCGTGTTTCGTTTGGGCGGTGAAGTTTAGTTTGGTGTTTAGTTATTGGGGCGGTGTTTTCTGGCGCGTAGATTGTTGCGTTGGTAAATCATCGGGGGGTATTTGGGTTTGAATTTTTGGCGAATCGGTTTGATTTTCTGTGGTGCGTGTGTGTGCAAAGTGTGACTCGATGTTTTGGATATTTTTTTTTTCGAGTGAGTTTCGTGTTTCGTTTGGGCGGTGAAGTTTAGTTTGGTGTTTAGTTATTGGGGCGGTGTTTTCTGGCGCGTAGATTGTTGCGTTGGTAAATCATCGGGGGGTATTTGGGTTTGAATTTTTGGCGAATCGGTTTGATTTTCTGTGGTGCGTGTGTGTGCAAAGTGTGACTCGATGTTTTGGATATTTTTTTTTTTCGAGTGAGTTTCGTGTTTCGTTTGGGCGGTGAAGTTTAGTTTGGTGTTTAGTTATTGGGGCGGTGTTTTCTGGCGCGTAGATTGTTGCGTTGGTAAATCATCGGGGGTATTTGGGTTTGAATTTTTGGCGAATCGGTTTGATTTTCTGTGGTGCGTGTGTGTGCAAAGTGTGACTCGATGTTTTGGATATTTTTTTTTTTCGAGTGAGTTTCGTGTTTCGTTTGGGCGGTGAAGTTTAGTTTGGTGTTTAGTTATTGGGGCGGTGTTTTCTGGCGCGTAGATTGTTGCGTTGGTAAATCATCGGGGGGTATTTGGGTTTGAATTTTTGGCGAATCGGTTTGATTTTCTGTGGTGCGTGTGTGTGCAAAGTGTGACTCGATGTTTTGGATATTTTTTTTTTTTCGAGTGAGTTTCGTGTTTCGTTTGGGCGGTGAAGTTTAGTTTGGTGTTTAGTTATTGGGGCGGTGTTTTCTGGCGCGTAGATTGTTGCGTTGGTAAATCATCGGGGGGTATTTGGGTTTGAATTTTTGGCGAATCGGTTTGATTTTCTGTGGTGCGTGTGTGTGCAAAGTGTGACTCGATGTTTTGGATATTTTTTTTTTTCGAGTGAGTTTCGTGTTTCGTTTGGGCGGTGAAGTTTAGTTTGGTGTTTAGTTATTGGGGCGGTGTTTTCTGGCGCGTAGATTGTTGCGTTGGTAAATCATCGGGGGTATTTGGGTTTGAATTTTTGGCGAATCGGTTTGATTTTCTGTGGTGCGTGTGTGTGCAAAGTGTGACTCGATGTTTTGGATATTTTTTTTTTCGAGTGAGTTTCGTGTTTCGTTTGGGCGGTGAAGTTTAGTTTGGTGTTTAGTTATTGGGGCGGTGTTTTCTGGCGCGTAGATTGTTGCGTTGGTAAATCATCGGGGGGTATTTGGGTTTGAATTTTTGGCGAATCGGTTTGATTTTCTGTGGTGCGTGTGTGTGCAAAGTGTGACTCGATGTTTTGGATATTTTTTTTTTTCGAGTGAGTTTCGTGTTTCGTTTGGGCGGTGAAGTTTAGTTTGGTGTTTAGTTATTGGGGCGGTGTTTTCTGGCGCGTAGATTGTTGCGTTGGTAAATCATCGGGGGGTATTTGGGTTTGAATTTTTGGCGAATCGGTTTGATTTTCTGTGGTGCGTGTGTGTGCAAAGTGTGACTCGATGTTTTGGATATTTTTTTTTTTCGAGTGAGTTTCGTGTTTCGTTTGGGCGGTGAAGTTTAGTTTGGTGTTTAGTTATTGGGGCGGTGTTTTCTGGCGCGTAGATTGTTGCGTTGGTAAATCATCGGGGGTATTTGGGTTTGAATTTTTGGCGAATCGGTTTGATTTTCTGTGGTGCGTGTGTGTGCAAAGTGTGACTCGATGTTTTGGATATTTTTTTTTTTCGAGTGAGTTTCGTGTTTCGTTTGGGCGGTGAAGTTTAGTTTGGTGTTTAGTTATTGGGGCGGTGTTTTCTGGCGCGTAGATTGTTGCGTTGGTAAATCATCGGGGGGTATTTGGGTTTGAATTTTTGGCGAATCGGTTTGATTTTCTGTGGTGCGTGTGTGTGCAAAGTGTGACTCGATGTTTTGGATATTTTTTTTTTTCGAGTGAGTTTCGTGTTTCGTTTGGGCGGTGAAGTTTAGTTTGGTGTTTAGTTATTGGGGCGGTGTTTTCTGGCGCGTAGATTGTTGCGTTGGTAAATCATCGGGGGGTATTTGGGTTTGAATTTTTGGCGAATCGGTTTGATTTTCTGTGGTGCGTGTGTGTGCAAAGTGTGACTCGATGTTTTGGATATTTTTTTTTTCGAGTGAGTTTCGTGTTTCGTTTGGGCGGTGAAGTTTAGTTTGGTGTTTAGTTATTGGGGCGGTGTTTTCTGGCGCGTAGATTGTTGCGTTGGTAAATCATCGGGGGGTATTTGGGTTTGAATTTTTGGCGAATCGGTTTGATTTTCTGTGGTGCGTGTGTGTGCAAAGTGTGACTCGATGTTTTGGATATTTTTTTTTTTCGAGTGAGTTTCGTGTTTCGTTTGGGCGGTGAAGTTTAGTTTGGTGTTTAGTTATTGGGGCGGTGTTTTCTGGCGCGTAGATTGTTGCGTTGGTAAATCATCGGGGGTATTTGGGTTTGAATTTTTGGCGAATCGGTTTGATTTTCTGTGGTGCGTGTGTGTGCAAAGTGTGACTCGATGTTTTGGATATTTTTTTTTTTCGAGTGAGTTTCGTGTTTCGTTTGGGCGGTGAAGTTTAGTTTGGTGTTTAGTTATTGGGGCGGTGTTTTCTGGCGCGTAGATTGTTGCGTTGGTAAATCATCGGGGGGTATTTGGGTTTGAATTTTTGGCGAATCGGTTTGATTTTCTGTGGTGCGTGTGTGTGCAAAGTGTGACTCGATGTTTTGGATATTTTTTTTTTTCGAGTGAGTTTCGTGTTTCGTTTGGGCGGTGAAGTTTAGTTTGGTGTTTAGTTATTGGGGCGGTGTTTTCTGGCGCGTAGATTGTTGCGTTGGTAAATCATCGGGGGGTATTTGGGTTTGAATTTTTGGCGAATCGGTTTGATTTTCTGTGGTGCGTGTGTGTGCAAAGTGTGACTCGATGTTTTGGATATTTTTTTTTTTCGAGTGAGTTTCGTGTTTCGTTTGGGCGGTGAAGTTTAGTTTGGTGTTTAGTTATTGGGGCGGTGTTTTCTGGCGCGTAGATTGTTGCGTTGGTAAATCATCGGGGGTATTTGGGTTTGAATTTTTGGCGAATCGGTTTGATTTTCTGTGGTGCGTGTGTGTGCAAAGTGTGACTCGATGTTTTGGATATTTTTTTTTTTCGAGTGAGTTTCGTGTTTCGTTTGGGCGGTGAAGTTTAGTGAGATTGTTGCGTTGGTAAATCATCGGGGGGTATTTGGGTTTGAATTTTTGGCGAATCGGTTTGATTTTCTGTGGTGCGTGTGTGTGCAAAGTGTGACTCGATGTTTTGGATATTTTTTTTTTCGAGTGAGTTTCGTGTTTCGTTTGGGCGGTGAAGTTTAGTTTGGTGTTTAGTTATTGGGGCGGTGTTTTCTGGCGCGTAGATTGTTGCGTTGGTAAATCATCGGGGGGTATTTGGGTTTGAATTTTTGGCGAATCGGTTTGATTTTCTGTGGTGCGTGTGTGTGCAAAGTGTGACTCGATGTTTTGGATATTTTTTTTTTCGAGTGAGTTTCGTGTTTCGTTTTGAAGTTTAGTTTGGTGTTTAGTTATTGGGGCGGTGTTTTCTGGCGCGTAGATTGTTGCGTTGGTAAATCATCGGGGGGTATTTGGGTTTGAATTTTTGGCGAATCGGTTTGATTTTCTGTTGCGTGTGTGTGCAAAGTGTGACTCGATGTTTTGGATATTTTTTTTTTTCGAGTGAGTTTCGTGTTTCGTTTGGGCGGTGAAGTTTAGTTTGGTGTTTAGTTATTGGGGCGGTGTTTTCTGGCGCGTAGATTGTTGCGTTGGTAAATCATCGGGGGGTATTTGGGTTTGAATTTTTGGCGAATCGGTTTGATTTTCTGTGGTGCGTGTGTGTGCAAAGTGTGACTCGATGTTTTGGATATTTTTTTTTTCGAGTGAGTTTCGTGTTTCGTTTGGGCGGTGAAGTTTAGTTTGGTGTTTAGTTATTGGGGCGGTGTTTTCTGGCGCGTAGATTGTTGCGTTGGTAAATCATCGGGGGGTATTTGGGTTTGAATTTTTGGCGAATCGGTTTGATTTTCTGTGGTGCGTGTGTGTGCAAAGTGTGACTCGATGTTTTGGATATTTTTTTTTTTCGAGTGAGTTTCGTGTTTCGTTTGGGCGGTGAAGTTTAGTTTGGTGTTTAGTTATTGGGGCGGTGTTTTCTGGCGCGTAGATTGTTGCGTTGGTAAATCATCGGGGGGTATTTGGGTTTGAATTTTTGGCGAATCGGTTTGATTTTCTGTGGTGCGTGTGTGTGCAAAGTGTGACTCGATGTTTTGGATATTTTTTTTTTCGAGTGAGTTTCGTGTTTCGTTTGGGCGGTGAAGTTTAGTTTGGTGTTTAGTTATTGGGGCGGTGTTTTCTGGCGCGTAGATTGTTGCGTTGGTAAATCATCGGGGGTATTTGGGTTTGAATTTTTGGCGAATCGGTTTGATTTTCTGTGGTGCGTGTGTGTGCAAAGTGTGACTCGATGTTTTGGATATTTTTTTTTTCGAGTGAGTTTCGTGTTTCGTTTGGGCGGTGAAGTTTAGTTTGGTGTTTAGTTATTGGGGCGGTGTTTTCTGGCGCGTAGATTGTTGCGTTGGTAAATCATCGGGGGGTATTTGGGTTTGAATTTTTGGCGAATCGGTTTGATTTTCTGTGGTGCGTGTGTGTGCAAAGTGTGACTCGATGTTTTGGATATTTTTTTTTTTCGAGTGAGTTTCGTGTTTCGTTTGGGCGGTGAAGTTTAGTTTGGTGTTTAGTTATTGGGCGGTGTTTTCTGGCGCGTAGATTGTTGCGTTGGTAAATCATCGGGGGGTATTTGGGTTTGAATTTTTGGCGAATCGGTTTGATTTTCTGTGGTGCGTGTGTGTGCAAAGTGTGACTCGATGTTTTGGATATTTTTTTTTTTCGAGTGAGTTTCGTGTTTCGTTTGGGCGGTGAAGTTTAGTTTGGTGTTTAGTTATTGGGGCGGTGTTTTCTGGCGCGTAGATTGTTGCGTTGGTAAATCATCGGGGGGTATTTGGGTTTGAATTTTTGGCGAATCGGTTTGATTTTCTGTGGTGCGTGTGTGTGCAAAGTGTGACTCGATGTTTTGGATATTTTTTTTTTCGAGTGAGTTTCGTGTTTCGTTTGGGCGGTGAAGTTTAGTTTGGTGTTTAGTTATTGGGGCGGTGTTTTCTGGCGCGTAGATTGTTGCGTTGGTAAATCATCGGGGGGTATTTGGGTTTGAATTTTTGGCGAATCGGTTTGATTTTCTGTGGTGCGTGTGTGTGCAAAGTGTGACTCGATGTTTTGGATATTTTTTTTTTTCGAGTGAGTTTCGTGTTTCGTTTGGGCGGTGAAGTTTAGTTTGGTGTTTAGTTATTGGGCGGTGTTTTCTGGCGCGTAGATTGTTGCGTTGGTAAATCATCGGGGGGTATTTGGGTTTGAATTTTTGGCGAATCGGTTTGATTTTCTGTGGTGCGTGTGTGTGCAAAGTGTGACTCGATGTTTTGGATATTTTTTTTTTCGAGTGAGTTTCGTGTTTCGTTTGGGCGGTGAAGTTTAGTTTGGTGTTTAGTTATTGGGGCGGTGTTTTCTGGCGCGTAGATTGTTGCGTTGGTAAATCATCGGGGGGTATTTGGGTTTGAATTTTTGGCGAATCGGTTTGATTTTCTGTGGTGCGTGTGTGTGCAAAGTGTGACTCGATGTTTTGGATATTTTTTTTTTCGAGTGAGTTTCGTGTTTCGTTTGGGCGGTGAAGTTTAGTTTGGTGTTTAGTTATTGGGGCGGTGTTTTCTGGCGCGTAGATTGTTGCGTTGGTAAATCATCGGGGGTATTTGGGTTTGAATTTTTGGCGAATCGGTTTGATTTTCTGTGGTGCGTGTGTGTGCAAAGTGTGACTCGATGTTTTGGATATTTTTTTTTTCGAGTGAGTTTCGTGTTTCGTTTGGGCGGTGAAGTTTAGTTTGGTGTTTAGTTATTGGGGCGGTGTTTTCTGGCGCGTAGATTGTTGCGTTGGTAAATCATCGGGGGTATTTGGGTTTGAATTTTTGGCGAATCGGTTTGATTTTCTGTGGTGCGTGTGTGTGCAAAGTGTGACTCGATGTTTTGGATATTTTTTTTTTTCGAGTGAGTTTCGTGTTTCGTTTGGGCGGTGAAGTTTAGTTTGGTGTTTAGTTATTGGGGCGGTGTTTTCTGGCGCGTAGATTGTTGCGTTGGTAAATCATCGGGGGGTATTTGGGTTTGAATTTTTGGCGAATCGGTTTGATTTTCTGTGGTGCGTGTGTGTGCAAAGTGTGACTCGATGTTTTGGATATTTTTTTTTTCGAGTGAGTTTCGTGTTTCGTTTGGGCGGTGAAGTTTAGTTTGGTGTTTAGTTATTGGGGCGGTGTTTTCTGGCGCGTAGATTGTTGCGTTGGTAAATCATCGGGGGGTATTTGGGTTTGAATTTTTGGCGAATCGGTTTGATTTTCTGTGGTGCGTGTGTGTGCAAAGTGTGACTCGATGTTTTGGATATTTTTTTTTTTCGAGTGAGTTTCGTGTTTCGTTTGGGCGGTGAAGTTTAGTTTGGTGTTTAGTTATTGGGGCGGTGTTTTCTGGCGCGTAGATTGTTGCGTTGGTAAATCATCGGGGGGTATTTGGGTTTGAATTTTTGGCGAATCGGTTTGATTTTCTGTGGTGCGTGTGTGTGCAAAGTGTGACTCGATGTTTTGGATATTTTTTTTTTTCGAGTGAGTTTCGTGTTTCGTTTGGGCGGTGAAGTTTAGTTTGGTGTTTAGTTATTGGGGCGGTGTTTTCTGGCGCGTAGATTGTTGCGTTGGTAAATCATCGGGGGTATTTGGGTTTGAATTTTTGGCGAATCGGTTTGATTTTCTGTGGTGCGTGTGTGTGCAAAGTGTGACTCGATGTTTTGGATATTTTTTTTTTTCGAGTGAGTTTCGTGTTTCGTTTGGGCGGTGAAGTTTAGTTTGGTGTTTAGTTATTGGGGCGGTGTTTTCTGGCGCGTAGATTGTTGCGTTGGTAAATCATCGGGGGTATTTGGGTTTGAATTTTTGGCGAATCGGTTTGATTTTCTGTGGTGCGTGTGTGTGCAAAGTGTGACTCGATGTTTTGGATATTTTTTTTTTCGAGTGAGTTTCGTGTTTCGTTTGGGCGGTGAAGTTTAGTTTGGTGTTTAGTTATTGGGGCGGTGTTTTCTGGCGCGTAGATTGTTGCGTTGGTAAATCATCGGGGGGTATTTGGGTTTGAATTTTTGGCGAATCGGTTTGATTTTCTGTGGTGCGTGTGTGTGCAAAGTGTGACTCGATGTTTTGGATATTTTTTTTTTCGAGTGAGTTTCGTGTTTCGTTTGGGCGGTGAAGTTTAGTTTGGTGTTTAGTTATTGGGGCGGTGTTTTCTGGCGCGTAGATTGTTGCGTTGGTAAATCATCGGGGGGTATTTGGGTTTGAATTTTTGGCGAATCGGTTTGATTTTCTGTGGTGCGTGTGTGTGCAAAGTGTGACTCGATGTTTTGGATATTTTTTTTTTTCGAGTGAGTTTCGTGTTTCGTTTGGGCGGTGAAGTTTAGTTTGGTGTTTAGTTATTGGGGCGGTGTTTTCTGGCGCGTAGATTGTTGCGTTGGTAAATCATCGGGGGGTATTTGGGTTTGAATTTTTGGCGAATCGGTTTGATTTTCTGTGGTGCGTGTGTGTGCAAAGTGTGACTCGATGTTTTGGATATTTTTTTTTTTCGAGTGAGTTTCGTGTTTCGTTTGGGCGGTGAAGTTTAGTTTGGTGTTTAGTTATTGGGGCGGTGTTTTCTGGCGCGTAGATTGTTGCGTTGGTAAATCATCGGGGGGTATTTGGGTTTGAATTTTTGGCGAATCGGTTTGATTTTCTGTGGTGCGTGTGTGTGCAAAGTGTGACTCGATGTTTTGGATATTTTTTTTTTTCGAGTGAGTTTCGTGTTTCGTTTGGGCGGTGAAGTTTAGTTTGGTGTTTAGTTATTGGGGCGGTGTTTTCTGGCGCGTAGATTGTTGCGTTGGTAAATCATCGGGGGGTATTTGGGTTTGAATTTTTGGCGAATCGGTTTGATTTTCTGTGGTGCGTGTGTGTGCAAAGTGTGACTCGATGTTTTGGATATTTTTTTTTTTCGAGTGAGTTTCGTGTTTCGTTTGGGCGGTGAAGTTTAGTTTGGTGTTTAGTTATTGGGGCGGTGTTTTCTGGCGCGTAGATTGTTGCGTTGGTAAATCATCGGGGGGTATTTGGGTTTGAATTTTTGGCGAATCGGTTTGATTTTCTGTGGTGCGTGTGTGTGCAAAGTGTGACTCGATGTTTTGGATATTTTTTTTTTTCGAGTGAGTTTCGTGTTTCGTTTGGGCGGTGAAGTTTAGTTTGGTGTTTAGTTATTGGGGCGGTGTTTTCTGGCGCGTAGATTGTTGCGTTGGTAAATCATCGGGGGTATTTGGGTTTGAATTTTTGGCGAATCGGTTTGATTTTCTGTGGTGCGTGTGTGTGCAAAGTGTGACTCGATGTTTTGGATATTTTTTTTTTTCGAGTGAGTTTCGTGTTTCGTTTGGGCGGTGAAGTTTAGTTTGGTGTTTAGTTATTGGGGCGGTGTTTTCTGGCGCGTAGATTGTTGCGTTGGTAAATCATCGGGGGGTATTTGGGTTTGAATTTTTGGCGAATCGGTTTGATTTTCTGTGGTGCGTGTGTGTGCAAAGTGTGACTCGATGTTTTGGATATTTTTTTTTTCGAGTGAGTTTCGTGTTTCGTTTGGGCGGTGAAGTTTAGTTTGGTGTTTAGTTATTGGGGCGGTGTTTTCTGGCGCGTAGATTGTTGCGTTGGTAAATCATCGGGGGGTATTTGGGTTTGAATTTTTGGCGAATCGGTTTGATTTTCTGTGGTGCGTGTGTGTGCAAAGTGTGACTCGATGTTTTGGATATTTTTTTTTTTCGAGTGAGTTTCGTGTTTCGTTTGGGCGGTGAAGTTTAGTTTGGTGTTTAGTTATTGGGGCGGTGTTTTCTGGCGCGTAGATTGTTGCGTTGGTAAATCATCGGGGGGTATTTGGGTTTGAATTTTTGGCGAATCGGTTTGATTTTCTGTGGTGCGTGTGTGTGCAAAGTGTGACTCGATGTTTTGGATATTTTTTTTTTCGAGTGAGTTTCGTGTTTCGTTTGGGCGGTGAAGTTTAGTTTGGTGTTTAGTTATTGGGGCGGTGTTTTCTGGCGCGTAGATTGTTGCGTTGGTAAATCATCGGGGGGTATTTGGGTTTGAATTTTTGGCGAATCGGTTTGATTTTCTGTGGTGCGTGTGTGTGCAAAGTGTGACTCGATGTTTTGGATATTTTTTTTTTTCGAGTGAGTTTCGTGTTTCGTTTGGGCGGTGAAGTTTAGTTTGGTGTTTAGTTATTGGGGCGGTGTTTTCTGGCGCGTAGATTGTTGCGTTGGTAAATCATCGGGGGGTATTTGGGTTTGAATTTTTGGCGAATCGGTTTGATTTTCTGTGGTGCGTGTGTGTGCAAAGTGTGACTCGATGTTTTGGATATTTTTTTTTTTCGAGTGAGTTTCGTGTTTCGTTTGGGCGGTGAAGTTTAGTTTGGTGTTTAGTTATTGGGGCGGTGTTTTCTGGCGCGTAGATTGTTGCGTTGGTAAATCATCGGGGGGTATTTGGGTTTGAATTTTTGGCGAATCGGTTTGATTTTCTGTGGTGCGTGTGTGTGCAAAGTGTGACTCGATGTTTTGGATATTTTTTTTTTTCGAGTGAGTTTCGTGTTTCGTTTGGGCGGTGAAGTTTAGTTTGGTGTTTAGTTATTGGGGCGGTGTTTTCTGGCGCGTAGATTGTTGCGTTGGTAAATCATCGGGGGGTATTTGGGTTTGAATTTTTGGCGAATCGGTTTGATTTTCTGTGGTGCGTGTGTGTGCAAAGTGTGACTCGATGTTTTGGATATTTTTTTTTTTCGAGTGAGTTTCGTGTTTCGTTTGGGCGGTGAAGTTTAGTTTGGTGTTTAGTTATTGGGGCGGTGTTTTCTGGCGCGTAGATTGTTGCGTTGGTAAATCATCGGGGGGTATTTGGGTTTGAATTTTTGGCGAATCGGTTTGATTTTCTGTGGTGCGTGTGTGTGCAAAGTGTGACTCGATGTTTTGGATATTTTTTTTTTTCGAGTGAGTTTCGTGTTTCGTTTGGGCGGTGAAGTTTAGTTTGGTGTTTAGTTATTGGGGCGGTGTTTTCTGGCGCGTAGATTGTTGCGTTGGTAAATCATCGGGGGGTATTTGGGTTTTAATTTTTGGCGAATCGGTTTGATTTTCTGTGGTGCGTGTGTGTGCAAAGTGTGACTCGATGTTTTGGATATTTTTTTTTTCGAGTGAGTTTCGTGTTTCGTTTGGGCGGTGAAGTTTAGTTTGGTGTTTAGTTATTGGGGCGGTGTTTTCTGGCGCGTAGATTGTTGCGTTGGTAAATCATCGGGGGGTATTTGGGTTTGAATTTTTGGCGAATCGGTTTGATTTTCTGTGGTGCGTGTGTGTGCAAAGTGTGACTCGATGTTTTGGATATTTTTTTTTTTCGAGTGAGTTTCGTGTTTCGTTTGGGCGGTGAAGTTTAGTTTGGTGTTTAGTTATTGGGGCGGTGTTTTCTGGCGCGTAGATTGTTGCGTTGGTAAATCATCGGGGGGTATTTGGGTTTTAATTTTTGGCGAATCGGTTTGATTTTCTGTGGTGCGTGTGTGTGCAAAGTGTGACTCGATGTTTTGGATATTTTTTTTTTTCGAGTGAGTTTCGTGTTTCGTTTGGGCGGTGAAGTTTAGTTTGGTGTTTAGTTATTGGGCGGTGTTTTCTGGCGCGTAGATTGTTGCGTTGGTAAATCATCGGGGGTATTTGGGTTTGAATTTTTGGCGAATCGGTTTGATTTTCTGTGGTGCGTGTGTGTGCAAAGTGTGACTCGATGTTTTGGATATTTTTTTTTTTCGAGTGAGTTTCGTGTTTCGTTTGGGCGGTGAAGTTTAGTTTGGTGTTTAGTTATTGGTTGCTTATGAAGCGCTTCGATTCGTCTAGCGTATTCCACGAAGGGGATGAAACGTGGTTGTGGGAGGTCGGCTGAAGCCGTGAGCCTGTTCACCGATGGGGGTTGCTTGCCTGAACGATCGCGGGGGAAAGAGAGATCGTGGATGACGCGCGCGTCGATCACTAGTGTTAATCCTCCGTAAGGAACCGCACCGAGCGAACTAAGGTGAGCATCGAAACCGCGAATCGAAGAAGCCAGCAGAACCAAATATTCGCCCTTGTCTTGGCCTTGACGAATAGACTTGCGGACAGGTAATGCGGTCTCAATCGCAGAGCGGTGATTAGCGATACCAGAATGATCGACCGACGATTCTGCTAACCACGACGGGGAGATGCCGTGGAGCGCAATTTTTTTCATGAGGTCGTAGTGTACGTAGTCCTTGGGAAGTTGGGCGTACGTAATTGGGCACAGCTTTTGTTCGGGCGTGAGTCAGTGATTGATTCGCCACGAACACAGCGAAGGAGCTGAGCGAGGGACCATTTCGACGTGACGAGGAGCGCAGACAATGATGCGGCGAGATCGATGTTCACGCACCATTCGTCAGGCGTGCCGGCCGCGCAAGGAGGACCATGCGGTGGTGTTATGCCATGTGTCTGAAGGCTCTGAGGCAATGGCGCCGTACACGCGCTTCATCCGCCTGAGCGGCCACGGTCGAGGCTTGCCGCTTCGATGGCTGTTAAGACGAATTGAACGGAAGTGCACGTTTACTAAAAGTGTGCTGAGCGGCCGAGGTCTCGATACCAGCTAACCGTTGATCTAGCGCGCACTGAACTGCTGTCATAGTTCACCTCTCATAAGACATAACTCGCTTAACTTCACCTCGCAGATGAAGTTTTCCGTTGATGTAATCATCAACGTGGTGAGACGTGATTGGCTGAGCAACCAGCCAATCAAATGTATGTATTTGAGTATTACGCAAACTACAGATGACGTGTACATGTTCTGTCCATTGGTTGGACAATAGATGAATGGACAGAAGAGTAGAGTCGGCTTAGAGGTAGCATTAGCGAACTAAGTCCCGACCAATTCACTTTGCATTTTACCAACTCCACAACAATTGGTAGCACTTGTTGGTCTACCATCGGCTCGGTGTTCGGCGCTCGTCCTTCGGTTTTCGGCTGGTCCCTCGTTCTTACCACCCGTGTTAGCGGCGTGAGAGGTTGTGTAGTGGGTCTTTCTTGTGGTTCCCCGTAAATCGAGAGAGTCTGGAAACAGATAGAGTCACTCTCGTGGGTTGATAGCAAGTAGCGACTGCGCAATTCTTGATCGTTGTTGGCATTGGTGGCTCGTGTGAAGTCCTAACGCTAAACTCCGTTCACACTTCTGGCCATTTGACTCAAGGTCATCTGGGTAGTACCTCCGGGGAACAGAAGGGAGTTGAATAAGTCGTTCAGGTGCATGGGAAAGAGGAAGAGAGGAAACGAAGAGTTTGACTCTAAGCTTGGTGAGGTGTTCCTTTTTGGTGGTGAAGCAAGAGCGGAGAAGGCAGCGAAAGATCTCGCAAGTAATCTCAAGTTGACGCGGCGCATCAACGACATTCTACGCAAGGAAGTGTCGAAGCAAGGCAAGTTCGTCCCGGAAGTAGCAAGTGAACTCGATCAAGGCTGCACGAAGTTGAAATCTTGCTGCAAGAAGCTGAGAGAATTCTCTATCAAGACGTTCGGAAGATCGCTAGTGACTTCAAGAAAACCACCAATTGATACACTTCCCCTTTTAGCTTAAACTCTTCTGTTTGCCTTTCGATTTTGGTGCACCATGGAGCCGGCTACGAATGAACAATTGATGCAACAAATGATCGCATTGATCGCACGACAGCAAGAGATGCTTGAGAAGATGCAACGAGAACAAGTCAGAACGGAATTTAAGTTGGAAGGAGTGAAGTTGCCAACGTACAGTGGTCGTGTCGAAGAGTCTGCGCAATTGTTCTACGAGCAAGCCGATCAGTATTTTGCTGCGAAGGGTATTGCTTGGAAGTCAGCTGAGCTGGCGCCAAGAGTCCTCGCGGCATTGGGTGGTTCATTGCGTGGAGCTGCCGCACAATGGTTTGCTACTCGACGAGTTCTCGTTCAGTCTGTTGATGAATTTTTCACGGAGCTGCATCGGGAATTTGTTCCAGCAGATCTCCAGCAGAGACTCCGAGACCAACTCAACGCCTTACAGCAACGTGATTGCCGTGACTTGGCAGATTACATTGCTAAACATCGTCAATTAATGGTGCAAGTCCGAGACATGAGTGAGATTGACAAGGTCATCTATTTTCAGAGAGGATTGAAGCAGCGCACCCGAGAAGAAGTTCAGTACCGACGATGTGAGACGTTGAGTGATGCAATTACTGTGGCCTTGGATTACGATCGCGCTCACCAGTGGCAGTATCGAAGCGAACCGAGACGCTATGAAGAGCCAAGACCAAGTTATTTGCGCAACGAACACAGTCAGCGAGCAGAACCTGAGCCTATGGAGATTGACAATGTGCAAAGATTGAGCAGAGAAGATGGCAGAAGAAGGAAGTTGTGCTTTAAGTGTAAGAATCCTGGCCACTCATGGAGGCAGTGTGGATCATCGAAGAGATCGGAACCCAGACGTAACCAGAGACGTCCGGTCAATAATGTGGAAGAAGACGCGGTGAGCGAGGATGAAGTGATCTTGTTCGATCGAGTGACGACGTGCAAAGTGCAAGAGAAGGAAGAAACCGAATTGATCCGGAAGCCAGCGGTGATCGAAGGGAGGCCAGTGACAGTGCTCCTTGATGGTGGATCAAATGTGAATTTGATTCGGCCAGGAATTACATCGAAGTTTTGGAAATCATTGATGAACCAGATGGGAGTCAAGTTGAGTATGACGACGGCTCATCGAGCTCAGAGTGACGGACAAACTGAACGTCAAAACTTGGTTCTTGAAGACGCATTGCGCTGTATGGTGTCATATCATGGCAATGACTGGGCAAACCATTTAAGTACCTGTGATGGAGTGGTTTGGGAATTATCCCAGACGCAATGTAGATAGGCTGAAAACTAACTAGGAACCGTCCAGCGAAGGGGTCGCGCTAACCAGTTCTAGTTTGCCACGGTAAAGTTAATGAGAAATAACGATACTTATGGCCAGTAACTCACGTTGTGTACCCTTTATTAGCAGCCCTTTGATGCTTTACGGCACCTATCTGATGGTCTACGTGCAGGAAGTAGGTTTAACTCTACCACTGACGGACTCAGTCAAGCTTGGGGAGCTCAGCTATTTGTTGGGAAACACAAGTCTTAGACGACTTTATATACACACAAGCTGGGAGCGGAGTATTACTCGGCTCCCCAGCTAACAATCGGGTCCTCGACCTCTTTTAACACTCTCAAACAAATATAAAGCGTCCAGCTGGTGTGAACCAGCTGATACGGGGTTGATATGAAGGCTAAGTTACTCTGGCGAGCCAGATTCCTCAGCAGAACACAGGGGCTTTGCTCCACCTAATGCGCCTCAGACCCAGGGGGCTGGGAAAATACACACAGATGCCAACTACTAGTACTTAGACACGCAAGCTTACCTTGTACCGCGGCAGCAGGCCTGATACGCGCGCAGGAACCAAAGTCACTTGAGTCTGACGTGGCAAAAGGAGAAGTCTCTGTTGGTGGAGGAGGCCCCTCTTGGACCCCCTCTTAACTGATACGAAGTGTCTACAAACTGACTACTGCTACCCTGTCCTGACTATGCCCAGGCTGGGGCACCCTGGGAAGATCCTTGAGGATCCCAGCTAGGCTGGGATCCAATCCTGGGAATGGGGTTGGGAAATTGTCCATCCCAGCCCTGGGAATGGGGCTGGGAAAACTGGACTCAACCCAGGCCTGGGAACCTTGGTCGTATTTTCTGCCTGTACCGCTGGCGGGAGGGGAAACTCTGGGGCCGAACGCGAGGGGAGATGGACGGGGGCCACTTTTTGGAGGGCGCTACATCACAACCGCCCCTCGACTGGGACGGGCCGCTGAGTGACCGAACCGTCCCGTTCACAGTCGCTCAGCCCGAACATGAGCTCGAAGCCCGGGAATGCGCGGAATACGCCCCTCCGCAAGGAGACGGCGAAGGCCACAAGCACGCCCTCGCGCGACGTCGCGCGCGATACTGACGCTGATGATGCCCGCTCGCTCGAGAGCGACAAGGGGCGAAGCTCGGGGAATCGCGACAACGGTGACAGCGACAAGAGCGCCAACGACGGCGACAACAACGGCGACGACGACAGTGACGGTGGCAGTGGCGGCGACGAGGGTGACGACAAAAACGCTGGTGGCGAGGGTAGTGCTGGCCGTGGTGCGAACGCGCGGGCGCGGCTCTCGGAGGGGCCACTAGTCCATCGACGGCTGCTTCTGTCTCCGGTGACGTGGAGGATGACCACCACCGTTCCAGTCTGCCCAGCCTAGCTGAGATCGAAGCCAAGGTCGCTCGAGGCGAGTCGGTTAGTCACGGTGAGTTCCGACAAATGGTGGATCAAGTGACCAGCGAGCTCAGCGACATCTTCGAGCAACGAGTGGACGTTGGTGGGTCGTTGTCGGCTCCCCTCGAACGCTGGGAAACGCCTCTGGGAGTCACGCTTGCTCCTGTCATCCCCGCGAGGATTCTGAGGGAGTCGTGAAACCCTGGGATGAGATTCTGCTCGTTCGCCGTCCGCCGACAGCGCCTGGAGTTTTCCCAGACCCTGGGAATTCGACTGACCCACTCACTTCGGTGCTTGAAGCCTTGCAACTCGTTCGTGAGCTCCGGCGAGCGTATGGACCAGATCGTCTACTCCCGCGAATCGCCACGACTGCTCGGGTCTGTAGCTGGCTGACCCATCTCTCGGCACTCTATGAAAACCTCGTGACCGCCATCTCTCTGCGCAAGTTGGACAAAACAGGCAAGGAGACCAGCAAGGCCGTGTCGGTCATGGCATTATCTGCCCAAGTACGCTCGTCTGAGGCTGAGAAGGCATTGGAGGTCGTTCAGATGGATTTGCGGACTTCCCAGGATCGCAACCAAGACCTTCAAGCTAAGCTCACTCGTGTCTCCACCCAATTGGCTGACTTCTTTACGTCATGCCCGACGCGGCCACTTGGCGGCGACCTGCTCCACCAGCGGCTCTCCGCGGTCCATCGTGCCGACAGCGACTCTTCCCAGAGTGCGCTCAAGGTCCGAGTCAGAGAGCTCGAGAAGCGAGTGGAGGATCTTGAAGAGGAGGCGGTGCGAGTGCGCAAGCGGCTATCAGCGTATGAAGATGGCGGATTGGGAGTCAAACAGCTCCAGCGAATCTATAATTTCTGCTGGTCCCAGGGGTTTGGGACGGGGATTCCCGAACTCTGGGGTCAGCTGCTGCAAGCCTGTGCCGACGACTCCCCAGGGGACATCACGACTGGTACGACACTCCAAGTCTTCTCGATACCTCGCTCGGCTGGTTCGGCTCCTCCATCGTCTCCGTCGTCGTTCAACTTCCGTGCGTCTCCGTCTGTCCTCGATTCCCAGCTTGAGAGTCATCCGGGACGCACCAAGGCTGGGAACTCGAGGGCTGGGAAATTTCCTCCACCAGCTGGGGAAGTCATAGACTTATCGGCGACTGATTCTGGTGGCCAAGCAACGACATTTACTTCTCGCGCTCGGCGCCACTACGCGACGGAAGCGAAAGAACGCATTGGACTGACTGTGGAGGCTGAGAAGACCGATGACGACGATGAGGAGGTGAAGGTCCCAGCCAAGAAGAGGGGCCCGCCCATCCCAGACCTGGAAAGCAGCTTCGAAGGAGAGATGCGGGAAGACTCCGGCGATGACAGCCCAGTTCACAAGCGTCCAAATGCGACCAAGCTGCGCAAGACGCCCCTCCTGGAGCCTGCACCCACGGCTGGGAAAACGAAATCGCCTGGGAAAACAAAGTCGCCTGCTGCTAAACGCTCCAGCCTCGACCAGAGTCCGGAGGACCGTGCCATGACGTTGGGAGCCATTGCTCACGAGATGACGGAAGACGAGCTCGAGCTGCGCACTGCGCTCCCGACTTTGCCTCGTGGTGAGACTGCAACGTCGACCAAGTTTCCCAGCGTCAGTCGACCGTATATGTTTGGCACGATCCGCGGACAGAGCTCAACCAACCCATACCCGAGAGCGAACGAGCGGCAACTGGATGAGCTATGCGGCATTGGGATGCAGATGTCGCGCGCGCATATGCGCACAGCCTTCTTTTCCAACTACGAAGTGCAGAAAGGCTTGAGTCTTCGTGCCCACCGACTCCTGGGAAAATTCTCGCGCTATCTCAACCTTCTCAGCTTGAAACCCTGGGATGCGATGTGGTCCTCGCGGGTGACGCACTTCTTCCTGGTCAATCCCAACGCGCTCTCTGATTCGCAGCTGGGATGGATTGCCGCGGTCTTCAAGTTCATGTTCGAGTGGCGCCAGGCCATTTGGCTCACGACTCACTGGGTGCCTATCCCTCGTCACGATGACACTGCGGACAACGATGAGAAGTCGAAGTCCCCTGGGAAATCGAAGGCTGGGAAAAAACCAGCGAAGAGGAAGGCACCGCAAACAGACCCCGTCGACCCCGAGTGGCGCCACTTTGAGGTCTGCCGAAGCAAGCTCCGCGCTGATCTCCGGGCGGCCTTTGAAACTTTGTGCAACGCCATGCCAGAGGGGATGTCGATGTTGATTTGGCATGAGCCAGCCTTGTGGTACGTGCCGAAGAGTCCGTGTCCTTGGGTTGCGGACACTGAGTCGTCGCTCGAGAGCCAGTTGGACGCCATCGACCACATGGAACCGATTCGCAGCTACTGGTCCAAGGAGCCTGAGCGCTTCGTGGAAGCCTTGCTTCCCGATCAACTCGACATCCTGGATGACAATTCCCCAGAATGCTGGGAAATTCCTGCCCCATGGAATGACTCGAGCTATGCGCCGGCAAACAAGTTCAAGACCGTTGCGGGGACTCGTAGCTTAGACTACTTTTGTTTGGACTCTTAGGGTTCCTAGCACAGATGGCTCGTGTCATTCCCCAGCTTCGTTCGCACAACTTCACTTCCCAGCACCGTATTTCCCAGCTCTCCAAGTCCCAAGGTCCCTAGCGTCCGCGATTGCAGATACCAGAGTGCTGAGGGGTTATAGCTGTAGGTAGCTAAGCATCAATTCGCTTCTTTTTTTGCATTTCACATACATTTGGGAGTCGGTATTGTCTTCTTCAGGTCTCCTCGTCTTTTTACTGCCCAGTCCAGCTGAGTTCTCTAAGACGAGCAGCCCTTGGGAAAGACAACACCAACTCGGAGTGAGCGCCAGCACATGCTCACTCCATCACACAATAAGGTCACTGCTGGCCGTGACCTGTTGACCAACTTACTGGGGTGGTCGTCCCAACTTCCCAGCCCCCCTGGGAAAATCTGGAGGCCAGGTTTTACTGCGTCACAGCAGAGTCCTGATCTCCGGACTGCATCGCTGCGAAACGTGCCTGCGCGCGGTGGTTTGCATCGAACTCGTACAACAGGCGTCCGCAATTCAGCCGATCATGCGCAACCCACTCGGGGTGTCGGTAGCCGGACCACTTCACGAGATATTCTCTTCGCCGACGAGCTGAGCGGGTCTTGCTAGTCACAATCCGAACGTCGAGCAGCTTCTCAACTTCATAGACGCCAGCGGCGTGATCAGGTTCCCAGCTATCCTCGGGCAAGAGGGCAGCGTCAAAATCATCGTCATCGGGGACTTCAACATGGACGTCCTTTGGACGCTGGGAATTCTCGATCACTGGCTTGATGCGGCTCACGTGCACCCATGGATACACGCGATACGGAGTTCCTTCCACTTTCAGCTTCACTCGGTGATCGCCATCCTTCTCAGCAATCCTGAAAGGGCCATGCCAGAGATGAGCTAACTTGCGACTCAGCCCAGGGCGGACACGCGCCAGGTAGAGCCACACTCGGTTCCCAACCTCCATCCCAGCCTTGAATTTCTCAGAGAGCTCTTCCCAGACTCGGTTGTGCTCGTCGGCTCGCTTACGCTTGGCTTGCTCCTGGAGATCTCTGGCCCAAGCCTGGGCATACTCGTGCTCGCGCTGGACTCGCAGCCTCCACACATACGCGTCGAGTTTGGAGCGACCTTTGGGGGCTGGGGTCAGCATGGCTGAGATGGTGGACTTGGGATCCCAGCCGTGAACTAGGAAGAATGGCGTTTCCTTTCGCGTGGCGTCCACTGACGTGTTCAAGGCGAACATGAGTCGATACACCACGTCTTCCCAGTCCTCCTGGGCGGCGCCTTCGACGTACGTCTTGACGCTCTTCACAACCGTCTGAACGGACCGCTCTTGCTGGCCGTTGGCTTGCGGTCGATACGCTAGTGTCGCGCGCTGACGACTTCCCAGCATTATCCGTACCTGGGAAAAGAACTCACTCAGGAACCTGGGGTCCCGGTCGGACCGAATGAACGAACTGGCACCAAAACGCTGGAAAATATCTTCGACATATACCTCAGCTACAGCTGGAGCAGAAGTGTCACTCATGGCTCGGCACATGACAAAGCCAGAGAACACATCCTGAAACAGGAGCAGTGCGGTATTACCACGAGAAGATACTGGGAGAGGCATCACAAAATCCATGGAGACATATTGAAAAGGGTACTCTGGGAGTACATTCCCAGGTGATTTCCCAGGGTTGGGAGGAGCACCTTTTGCTGTCGCGCAGTCAACACACTGTTTTACGTGCAACTCCACGTCCCGAAACATCCCTCTCCAGTAGAACTGGGCGCGCAGGCGATGATACGTGCGCTGGACGCCTTGATGTCCACCTTGGAAGTCGTCGTGACATGCGTGCAGCACTTCCGCACGCATGGCCAGAGGCACTGCTAGTCGAGCTTCGTCTCTCCGCGACGTTGTGGCAGGGTTACCCACATATCTGAGCACCTCTTGCGCGTCCACGACGAACTGCTCAACTACCTTCATCACATCGCGCACTTCTTGTCGCGTGAGTCCAGCCAGATCGCCGTTGAGAAAACGCTTGATCTTCCACAGCTCGGGGTCAGCATCCTGATGCACGCGTATTCGGCGCCACCGTTCAGCTACGACATCGTCAGACGACACGTCTGCTTCACCTGCTGCTGACGCGCCCGTCTCGGCTTGACCTGAGGGGTCGCTCGAGACTGCATTCGGAACTGGCCAATCAGAGACAGGGACTGGTATGACGTCACCTTCGGTTGCAATCTGATTGGTCGGTTGGGGCTCGCGAGGCGACTCCAACCCAGACGGAGCTTGTGACCGATTTAGCCGTGCACTGCGACGCGTCTGAACGGCGAAGATGCTCGCGTCATGTGCGCGGCCGTCCGCGTCTCCGCCCCTTGACAGAGCGTCGACGGAGGCGGGGAGCTTGTTGAGCTGTGTCAGGATACGCTTCCCAGCTTCGTCTCGGGCTTCAACGTCTTCTCCAAGCTGAAGGGCTCGGGATGCCAAGTAGTCTGCAGGTCCGTTGAACTCGCGCTTAACATGCATGAGCTGCACTGACTTGAACACTGGTTGTAGCGCCTCGAACTCACTCAACTTCGCTTGTAGCCGCGCTTCTTTGCAGCTGATCAATCCCTGGCACTGTTGAATGGCGATACGAGAGTCGCCTACGACCACGATCTCGTCGATTCCCAGCTCGGACGCGCACCGGAGACCACTAAGCAGCCCTTCGTACTCAGCTTCGTTGACCGTAGCCCCAGACATAGCGACTCCTTTCCCAGCGATGGGTTCCCAGCCCGGTAAGCGCCACAGAATATAACTTGAGCTAGCCGCCTTCGTTTTGAGCTTTGCAGCACCGTCAAAGGTCAGCACGTGTCCAGTATACTCATCACTGAGCATTTCCAGGCTGATCGCTGGTAGACGCTGGGAATTGTTTACCTTTCGCGGTACCAAATTCCCAGCTATCTGGTCGAGTTTTTCTCTTGGTGTGATGCTTTCAGCTAACACCCGTGCGAGCTGGTCTTCGTCCTTCTCGATCCGGCGTACATCCAACGTCCAAGGAGCCAAGAACGTTGCCCAGTGTAGGCATCGTCCTTCTAATGATCTCGACTTCATCAGCCATCCCAGGGCTGAGAATCGCGTGTAGACCGTGAGTTCGTGCCCAGCGACCATCGTGAAAAAGGTCGATAGCACTCTCACTAGCGCCAGGATCTCCTTTTCGGCATCAGCATACCTCAGCTCGGCATCGTGTAGCGTCCTCCCAGTAAAACGAACAGGGTGTACCAGGCCGTCATGGACTTGACCCAGCACAGCGCTGATTGCCCAGGGGTTGGCGTGCAATATGACAACGTACGGCTGGCCGCGAACTGGGTGTCTGAGTATCGGAGTCGACTTAATCTTCTGCTTCAAGATCTCGAAAGCTTCCTTGGCCGGGTCCAGGTCCATTCCCAGCCTGATCTGTTCGTCTGTGAGCTCGTACAAGACACTGGCAATCACCGAGAAGTCTTCAATGAACTTGTGATAGTAGTTGAGACTTCCCAGGAACGACTGCACACCCTTCAGGTGACTGGGAAAGCACAAGTCGTCGATCTCCTTGAGGATCTTTGGTGCTGCCCGAATCCCAGCCCTGTCGACTTCGTGCGACAGGTATTGGATCGCCTTCTTGCCAAAACTGCTCTTGGGCAAGCTCACCGAGATTCTCCAGTACCGCAGGCGATACAACAACCGATCAAGAGCTTCACAGAGTTCTTCCCAGGTCTCGGCACCATAAGCGATGTCATCGATATACGAACTCCGACCTAGCACTGGACCCATCGACTTCGGAGCGGGTATTCCCAGGTCAAACACAGTTTTCCCAGGGTCCTCTGCCGGATTTCCCAGCTCCTCGACCTGGATTGCCTCGCTCGCGACGCTGGTATTCTTCCCAACGTCCGCTTCTGACACCGGGATTCGATCGAGCCCGAGTGCTTCCATCACTTCGTCCTCAACTTCGGCTTCCAAGTGTGGCGGGAGTCGCAAGAATCCCCAGAGTGCGTTGTCCAGCATGCGTTGGTAGATCAATGGCGCGTTCTTCAGTCCGAACGGCATGCGAACCCACTGGAAATGCCCCAGTGGGCACACGAACGCGCTCACGTGCTTCGCTCTCAACGTCATGAGGACTGCCCAGAAACCGCTTGCCATGTCGAGGCTGAGAAACCACATCACTTTGTCGAAACTGTCCAAGAGGTCGTCGATCAGCGGTAAGGGATAATTCATCAGCCTGATCAGCAAATTGACTCGCCGATAATCAATGCATAGACGAATATCCACACCGTTCTTCTTCATGACAATCACGATTGGGCTGGCCCACTCAGAATCCGACGGTTCAATCAGGTTCGTCTCCAATAATCGCTTGATCAGCTCAAATACTTGACGTAGCTGATGATTCGGGATTCGTCGTGGCTTCTGTGCAATAGGCCTCGTCCCAGGCTCCAGTTCGATGTCGCAAGTCACGCCCCTTGCCGGAGGTGGGAGCGCGTTGCCTGATCCTAGGAAGATCCCAGCATGTTTTCCCAGCACTGCGTGCATCTGGGATTCCATGGCTGGGGTAGTTTCACCTGGTTCACCAACGTCGGCAGAGCTCATGTCGACCTGGGGGTCCAAGTCTACGAGCTCTGGAAGCATGGCCAGCTGTTCCCGCAACTCCTCCAGTAGCGTGAAATCAGTGCCTTCGTGGTAATATGCTTCCGCCTCATCGTAAACAACTTGTTCTGGCTCTGCTGAGACGACTTTGAAGACGAACTCGAGCTTTTCCACCGGGTTCAACTCTGAATCGGGTTGCGGCCTCATCGCAAACACTTTCCCAGCTATTTCTAGCTGTGCTTGTTCTGGTTCTGGAGGCGGTGATGTTGGCATCTCGTCGCCAATCTCTTCACATCCCCCCTCGACTGAGTTGCCTGACGTCACCGACGCAGACATCTGTCTGACATTTCCCAACTCGGACACTGGTTTCCCAGCATCGCTTCCTGGCTTTGACACCGTTTTCCCAGCATCATTAGCTAGGTCTTCCACGGCTGATGAATTGTCGCCCCTAGTCGAGACGGCCATTTTGACGATTCCGACATTCCCCTCAAGGCCTGATCCCCCCTTGTCTATCCCAGGGTCGGCTTCCCGTCGCAGGATCTTCATCGGCTCAGGGTATCGTTGTCGCTCGACCGCAGGAGGTAGGCTGGAGTTGTGGAGATAATTCTGGTGGAGGATGCGGTTAGTCATCTGACGAGAGTGTGACCCCTCGTAGATAAGACTCTGCCACTCTTGATACCTAGTGGATCCCAGCCTCACACACCGATCTTCGGCTGGGATATGACCATCTTCAATCAGGTAAGCTACTGGCGTCCGTGCGGCGATCTCGATCGACTGATTCGATACATTCACAACTCGTACTGCAATCAGCTTCCCTTGCGCGTCTTGTATACCAGAGGTGAGCCATCGGTCCCCCGGCAACACCAAGTGTCGAGCTTCCCAACTACACTGCGGCCATACACGACGGGCACGGCTGCAGCCATCCCAGCTCCGATATGGAGATCTTCGGGCGATGCGATCGGGATCCTTGCTGGGAACTTCGGTCTACCTCCTGCTGAGACGAGTGGGATGCTCTCCTCATCAGGTAAGCGCACCATGCCTTCATGAGCACTGAGACGAACACCCGCTGAGATCATGAAATCCATTCCCAGCAGGCACTCAATCCCCTCTCCGATGTTACCACACCAGATATCGAGGTAATAGACCACACTCATCCCCAGCGTGATCTTCACCGTGGCTCTCGCGGTGACGTACGTGACTACGCCACCTATTCCCTTCACTTTCAGACGTGCATCGTAGGTGAGCCGCAATCCCAGCCTCCGAGCCAAGTCCAGGCTGAGGATGCTGGTAGTCGACCCGGAGTCGAGTAGAATCGTGACCCGACGATTACAGACGGCACCATGAACTAGTGCAATCTCCGCTCGCCGTGTCGGCTCGAGGTTCTGCGACCACCACCCACGACGCTCACCGGGCTGAAGGCGGAAGGACTTCCTCCAGTCGGCGTCGTCCCCCTCGGTCCCCGACAATGCAACAAACGAACGCGCTTCGTCTTGTACGTGCAAATATGGGAACTTGTTGTCGGTATTAACTCTGTCTTTACCAACGTATGCAAAAACGTGCAGCACTTGGGCATCTTGTGCGTGCACTTGAGCTGGGAAATTTTGCTCGTCGCGTACCGGGATCCCATCTCCCAGCGAGCTGGCTAGTTTAAAGCCTGGAGGACAGCAGCGGGCATAGTACTTGCTACCGCTTCGTTTCCTTCAGTCTCCAACCACGTCTTCAAATTGTCCAAGGCCTTGATTTTACCACAATCACCAGGTGCGTGGCACTTACCGCATGCGGAGCAAATTTTCCAGCATACTTCGGCCGGGTGACCGGGTGCTTTGCACAAGGTGCAGGTGATCTTCGACGGACAATTGTTCGCCCAGTGTCCAAACGCACCGCAAGAATGACAGGTCATCTCTCTGCGCGACGGACTCGCATCACGAGGCTGGAAACGACTCTCGCGGTGCTGGAACGACTGTCTTGGCCCGGGTATCGATTCCCGGAGTCTGGGCGGCGAGGACCATCTACAGCAACTGAACTGCTCGGAGTACTGCTACGCCAGCCTGACGTATGCCTTGGGTCGCGACTGCGATCTGGCTCACGATTGCCAACAGCCTGGTACACGTAGTCGGAGTCCTCTTCGTCATCGTATTCGACTTCGTCCTGGAACCTCACGGACTTGGACGATTTCCCAACCCGGCTGGGAAATGAACTGCTTCGAGACTGGGAGCGGTTGGGAATCCACTCGCCGTCCGAGTCGTCGCTTTCGTACGTCCAGTACGTCTGGGCAGACGATCGGGAGCTGGGAACTGAGCGATCACGATCACGATCGCGATCGCGGTCCCGACTCGACGAGCGCGAAGAACGATGCGAATCTTCGAAACCACTGGTGCGAGAGAGATCTTCATATCCTTTCAGCGTGTCCTCAAGATCATCCAAAGACTGGAATGTCTTCGTCACCAATGCGGCTCTCAGGTCCGAGTCAGTCATCGACTTCAGAAACCGACGGAGGTGGTGACGAATGTCTTGAGGGCTGGAGAGAGACATCCGAGCTTTCTTCGCGGCCGCACTCAGGCGCCAGAGGTACTGCCGTGGAGACTCATGTTTCCGCTGCTTGATCGCGTAGTACTTCTCTGACGCCGACTCTCTTGACACGCAGAACTCTTGTTGAAACGCTGAGCACAACGCCTTCCAAGTCTTCCGTCCACTTCCCAGCTGCTGGAGCCAAGCTTCCGCTGGTCCCCGCAAGTACAACTCCATGTTCTT